>CM066321.1:115847554-116387554 GCA_033807775.1 Saussurea involucrata | reverse complement strand
CTTTTTTTGTTTTTTTGTTTAAGCTATGTTTTATTATTTTTTTCATTAAGCTATGTTTTTTTTTGTTTAAGCTAACAATGCTTATAAATCAAAAAAATGCGTATATTTTGTAAATTTAACAAAATAATTAATAATCAAAGTATTTTTTCTTATTAGGCTAACAATGCTTTAAGTTAACATCATTATAAATCAATAAATTTTGTATACTCTTTATTTTTATAAAAAAATACTCTAATAAATTCATCGTCTTATATTACATTTGATTATCAAATTACGTTTCATCTTAAATTGGTTACGCATTTTTTAACATAAACTTCGTCACCGCGCATCGCGCGGTACCAAATACTAGTAAATATATAGACTGAAAGCTAAATTGCAGAACGATAGAAGAAGATCAGGCTCTAGAAGATTCCATTCGTCCGTGTTCGTTGCCTGATGTTGAGTATATTTTGCGTGTCTTTTTTCCATCAGGTCCAGAATGTGTTTCAGATCTGTCTGAACATCTTTTAGTCGGGTAGCCTCTGCCATGGTAGAGATGATGAAAGCACCAAATGCAAGGGTTCACAGAACTTAACATAACACTAAGAGAACTCAAAGGGAAAATTTCGTTATTTAGGAAGCTTGCTGAGTACAGAGGTACACAACACACTTTTAGGGAATGAAGAGTGGAAGCTAAATTGCAGAAAGATGTAAGGAGCAGGCTCTAGAAGAAGGAGAATACTGAGAGAGATGAGATACAATTCTCAACAAGTTGATACAATTCTCAACAAGTTCTGTACTGCCTCTGGTAGACGAGTCCCCTCTAAATAGCCCATCAATCCTCATTATTTCAGCTAGGGATTCTTTTTCTACTGCTTTTCCTTGTGCACTGTATTAGAGACTTATCTACCTCCTCGTCCAATACCACATCTGAATTAGTTATGCCAGGTGTCTCATTTGGTAATTCCTGATTTGGCCTAACACCGCATCTCGATTAGCAATATATGTTGCTAAAAGACATTGATAAACAACATTGGGGGTGTTTGGGATTGCTTATTTAAAACAATTTATGCAGTTATGCTTATTTTTTAAAGTGCTTATCAACTTATGTCTTAATAAAAAGGAGTTGGGGGTAAAAATGTAATTTGAACATATAAGTTATAAGCACTTTCAAATAAGTTAAAATGGATCAACTTACAAAAAACAACTTATTTGTGGTGGAGAAAAATCATAAGCATTTTTTTTTCCAATCAAAACATTCAAAATAGTTTATTTGTGGTGAGAAAAAGCAATAAACAAATAAGTCAAAAAAAAAAGCAATCCCAAACACCCTCGTTATCTATTATTATTCGATTAACACCGATAAAGAGCTATAAATATACAATTCTTTTAATTAAAACTCAATTAATGATTTTTAAATTTAAGCTTATAGTGAAATGGCATAACATAATGGTGAAAGAAAAACATGTACTGTACAAGGACGTTATGCAGGAAGGAAGGATAAGATTGGATCAGATGTACACAGTACACACTGCCCCCCATACGTATTTTACATATATACGAAAGTGCACGATCTTGCGTCACCGGTCAGCTCACAACGTTCACTATCGAAACTCCATGCGCCATTTGGGGTTTTAATCTTCCCCAACAAATCGCACACATTCCTGTTAGTTTGTTAAACTAAATTGAAATTGATATGCAGAAGCTTGGTGGCTGCGTTGGAGAATGTTGGGGTGGATTTGTGGGATGTTTAGTAAGGAGAAAGCAGGTTGATTCAACTGTCGCTAGAGCTGAGGGTTTTCAGTTGGCTAAACGTCTCTCTGTTTTTGATCTCATCGCCATTGGTAAGATTTCAATCAGCTTACGTATCATCCGATTTCTGTAATTTACCGATTATTCAATGCTTTATGAAATTTATATTTGAGCGAGATTTATGTAAGGTTTGTATTGATTTATACGTGTCGACCTTTTTCTAGTATCATGATGCAATGAATTTGATATGATATCTGCATAGAATATATTGCCTATTGAGTTTACTAGGGTGGAGGAGTTGGAATGTTGAATTTTATCAATCTGTAAATTTCAAAGGGAATCTTACATAAACTGGAAATCAAGGTTTTAGATAACATAGTTCTAATGTTTTAGCTGACATTATCGAATATGAAGTGCATGGCGTGGTTTCTGGTTCTGCAGGTGTTAGACTATTGAAAAGATGACAAGGAGTTAGGTTCAGGGTTCTCATTTTGTTAAACAGGATCAGGACTGAGGATAAATTAGTAGACAATTATTTTCATTTCTTTCAAATTGAAGAATTGTGTTGAAGTTCATAAGTTTAAATACATCTAATCAATAATTAATATGAAACTTGAGATATTTTGGTTTGTTTTACACTAATCATATGTGCTTTCTAGACTGTCTTACTGGTTACTGTCACAGAGTTGAGCTGAAATGAATTGCAGTCAGGAAATTATTACTATTAGTAAGTTAACTAGCTTTGAGAAACTCTTTTGGATGGATGTACTTCTTCTTTTATGTGTTCCGTTACAACCTTGCATTTAATGGAAATGAAAACCGGGGTTAAAGCAAAGACACCTAATGTTGCCTATCCCCATCAGGAAGCATTTCGGTTTTGGCTTTGCTAAATGTTTTTTTGTTCATGTATAATTGTATATATGCTTGCATTGCTTTCAGTTAACTTGAAACTACTTTTATTAGGAGTTGGAGCAACAATTGGAGCTGGAGTTTATATTCTTGTCGGAACAGTTGCTAAAGAGCAAACAGGGCCTGCTATAACAATATCATTCCTCATCGCTGGAATAGCTGCTGGGCTTTCAGCATTGTGTTATGCAGAACTTGCTTGTCGTTGTCCATCTGCTGGGAGTGCATATCACTATTCGTACTTATGTGTTGGGGAAGGGTAAGCTTGTATGTCATAATTTTTCAGTTATCAACATGACTTCCAAAACATCGTTGTCTTGCGTATTTCCAAACGATAAATTTATTCTTCAAATAATTTAAAGGCACAATATGTTTACATGAATTGTTGTACGTTACCTTTTTATAACATGTTACTTTGAGTGATATTTGCTAATTTTTGTATTTGGTTCTTTTTGCAAATGAAGAATTTGTTGCTTTGGCTTTCAGTGTTGCTTGGTTGATTGGTTGGTCTCTAATATTGGAATATACACTTGGTGGAGCAGCTGTTGCTCGTGGCATATCCCCCAATATGGTGCAGTGCATTTGCTTCTCCTTTGTTTATGTACTCCTGTTAGATCTTCAATCTTATGATAACTTAAGTGTTAAGACCATTAAATATCATTGTCTTCAGGAGTACATATATCATCTATCTTTGGATAAGTTATTAACCCTCATATATGTAAATGATCACTACGTGTGCTCACATTGACAAGTGAGGAGACACTTATATGATTATATCTAACAGAGCTAGAAGCAGTTATTCTTGGTTTTGTTTTACTAGAAGCAAGTATATAGTGAAGTTACTCATTTTCAGTCACTAAGGGGCCGTTTTCCAAACACTAACCGCTTGTAAGTGCTTACCAGGTTGCTTACCTTACTGGGTGAGCATGGCAATGACCGGCAATCTTACCCAAGTGAGGTGATGACTCTTACCCGGTTAGCGCTTACTGGGTAAGAGACACTTGCCAACATTTACTATGCCATTTTGATGGCCAAGAATTTTACCTGGTAACGTAAGTGAGGATGGTAACTTTTACCCTATTAACTTTTGGTAGACAATGATTTTCCCTATTTCTAACCAATGATATCTCAAGCCTTTGATCAGACAATGATTTTCCCTAGTTTCCCTAATATGTATTTGGGCTGCTATATCAGAATGAGGTTGCCCACTGCATTTATGTAAATCTTATTTACTCAGGAGCATCAACCATACCCTCCTCAGCTTTTTGGCTAGGAAGCAGGGGTTCTTCTCACCCTTGCTGGATCCTCGTATCGGGTGCTTTAGGATGTAGTTCTTTGAAATTTGTACACCATATGGTGTGATTGTATCGGAATTATTGATCACATATTCGTGCAGTTACAAGAATCAGGACACACAAGGGGCAATTTAAGTTTTTCTTTTACCCAAAAAGAAAAAAGAAATGAAAATTCGTAACTTGCAAAATTATAAACAAAGACGAATAAAAAACCAGCTTAAGTTTTATGAGTTGAATGAGAAAAAATGAGACCATACAAGAAGTAAATCTTTCTCATAGTTTGGACTAATATGAACATAAGTAAGTAGAAGCCAAAGCATGATACGACTTAGGTTATAGTGTGTAATTATCTTGCATATTAAATGTATGGGTCATGAAACAACTTCTTTCTTGCATATTAATGTTGTCTCACTTCTGTAATTTGTGTTTCCTGAATTAAACCACTTCCAAGATTCAGCCCAAAAAGATAATCCTTTTCTATTTTTCAATTCTTCCTTCACAATGGGCAGGCTTTGTTTTTTGGAGGTCAAGATAGGCTGCCTGCTCTCTTAGCTCGTCATACTATTCTTGGAATAGTAGTCGATCCTTGTGCCGCTGTTTTGGTCTTCATTATAACCGGACTATTGTGCACTGGAATCAAAGAGGTGCCCCTTTGGATTAATGACATATCCTTTTATTTCTTTGAATAATTTTATCTTATTTGCTTTTTGGGTTTTATATTGATATAATGCTTGCTTTTAGAGTTCACTGGCACAAGGCATAATTACAACTGTAAATGTTGTAGCCTTGCTTTTTGTCATAGTAGCCGGTGGATATGTAGGTTTCAAGACTCAATGGGTTGGATATGAAGTTCCTGGCGGGTAATATATATATATTTTTTCCCTGTGATTTAAAATATAATTGTGCCCTTGGGATGTATAATAAATCGTAGAAAATATTCTTCTGAGTTTTTAGGTATTTCCCTTTTGGAGCTAATGGAGTACTTGCTGGGTCTGCAACAGTTTTTTTCTCCTACGTCGGTTTTGATGCAGTAACTAGCACAGCTGAAGAGGTAAATTACAAGAGGATTTGCATGCTGAAAATAAAAATTCACCTTGTTCTTTTTGGCAACTTTAACCAGAAAAAGAATAAAAATCTGAGAGCAATTTTCTTTTAATGATGTTAACTTCATCTTGTTACAGGTGAAGAATCCTCAGAGAGATTTACCAATTGGTATTGGGGTATCATTGTTTACATGCTGTGTTTTGTATATGCTTGTATCTGCTGTTGTCGTTGGCTTGGTTCCGTGTTCTGCGTTAGACCCAGACACTCCTATCGCCTCAGCCTTTGCTAGTTATGGGATGAATTGGGCTGTGTAAGCATGAGATTTTGTCTTGGTGCTCCAATTTAATTAATGAAATTTGCGTTACATATTATGTTATTTATACCATGGTGATTGCAGATACATTATAACAATTGGAGCTGTTACTGCTCTCTGTGCTGCTTTAATCGGTGGAATCCTTCCTCAGGTATATGCCTTGTTTATATTCTCTTTTTATATAGGGGTAGTTTCATTTGCAAATCAATTTCATTAACTTAACCAATGAAATCGATGGTTTGCATGGTTTGCATTTGATCTCTCCCCTATATATAAATATATATATCTATATATATATATATATAGGGTCAGGTTCTGGGAAAACCTCAAAAAAAATGGAAAATTGAGGAACACCCTGGTAGCCCTTCATCCGGACAATATGCACTTGTGCATACAAGTAATTTGTAACATGTACACGTGCATAAAACCAAAAAACAACTTAATTTTACTTGTATGCACAAGTGCATACCGTCCATATGAAAGAAAGGCTACCAGGGTGTTCCTCAGTTTTCCATTTTTTTTGAGGTTTTCCCCTGAACCTCTCTCTCTCTCTAAACCTCCCTCTCTCTCTCTCTCTATATATATATATATATGTGTGTGTGTGTGTGTGTGTGTGTGTGGTTCTATGAGGGCATGAGTTCACTTGGTTGAGCCAATAAAGTTCTCGACTTTCTGTGCTTTCCCTTCCATCCTGTTTATTTATGTTCTCCTTCACCACCACCCCTAGAATAGATAATATTTCTCTTAACTTCTGATTTTGATACCATCATTTGTTACAAAATCATTTTCTTGTAAACAGTCTTCCGGATTTTTTTGTTCTTCATATAATCATGCTTTGTTGCTTTTTTTCAGCCGCGGATCCTGATGGCAATGGCCAGGGATGGTTTACTACCATCTTTCTTTTCAGATATAAATAAGCACACTCATGTTCCAGTCAATGGTACGATTGCAACTGGGGTCTTTATTGCATGTCTGGCATTTTCTATGAATGTTGACCAATTAGCAGGCATGGTAAGTTGAAACTGTTATTTGTCTATGAAATAATTGTGACAATTATTCTTTGAAGATTTTAAGTAACACAGTATAAACTAGGCATTTTACTACTTCTTCCTGCAGGTTAGCGTGGGTACATTGTTGGCATTTACCGCTGTTGCAGTTTCAATATTAATACTCAGATATACTCCTCCAGATTTCACCCTCCTGCAATCACTACCCTCAGAATCGATTGATGTAGTTTCATCAGAATTCAATAATTATATTACAGATATTAACAGAGAAAATCCTTTAGATATTGGGGGCGATTGTCATACTCAAAAAGGTGCAGCCAATGTATGCTTCAATTCTCGTATGGTCTTTCCTTTTGAGTTTTTTCAGCTACTTACTAAGAGACTCTTAGGGGCCGTTACGCTTACCCGGTAAACACTTACCGGGTCATTTACCTTACCAGATGAATGTAGCAACGGTCGAGAATCTTACCCGGTAAGTGCGATGATAAGGATGGAGAATCTTACCCGGTAAGTGAGGGTGACAACTCTTACCCGATAAGCGCTTACGAGGTAAATTGTTCCGTTTTGAATGACTACAATCTTATATAGTAAAGTAAGTTATAGTGTTGACTCTTACTGGTAAGCACTTACCGGGTAAGCGTTTGGGTAAACGGTCCCTTAATCCTTAATATTCACTACCAGAATGAGTGCCTCATGGTCTCACGTTGAACATGGCCAATTGGCCATCTCATATACGTCTTATTGGACTTAGAACTTCGACTTAATATTGTTCATAGATGAAGTTCTTATGCCTTTACCCAATCACCGGAAGAAGATTAAATATGCAATTAAACTGTTAAAATTCTGTGTATTGTTTTTCTGTTATTACGTATTCTTTATACACTAGTTTCGTTCTATTTCACTGCATAGATAAAAGACATGAAGCAAGAAGACGCAAAATTGCTGGTTGGAACATAGCTCTTGTTTGTGCAGGAATACTTGTGCTTGCATCTGCTGCTTCAGCGAAAAACATTCCCGCGTATGTCATTATCTTGAAGTCGATTTGGTTGTTTTTTTTAAGTATATAATATTTATATACGGCAAAACTCACTAACTTGAATCCTGTCAGTGTTCCTCGCTTCACATTGTGTGGGATAGGAGGTGTTGCTCTGCTGTGTGGTCTGGCTGTTTTGGCCTGCATAGATCAGGATGATGCTAGACTCACCTTTGGAAAAACTGGAGGTATATTTATTATCTTATGATGTTTGTATGCATCTATGATTAAATGTGGTTATCAGTATTTCTGTATAAAGAAAATATATTTTTTGTCACTTGTCAAGTTTTAAAAAACTGATTCTACATTCAAAAGTCAAATGTGGACTTGTTTTACGAATGGAGGTCGAATTATCCTATGGTGATAGATATGTATCTGTTACTATAAATCTGTTTGTTGTACGTGTTTGCGATTACTCGCCTTTTGTTTTAGTTATCCACAACCATACATCAAGATGCAAAGTTGGAAACTTGATAGCCTCACAGTTTACTGTTGTTTTTCAGGTTTCCTCTGCCCCTTTGTGCCTTTCTTGCCAGTTGCATGTATTCTTGTGAACACCTACCTTCTTATTAATCTTGGGTGAGCTCATTCGTTTTAGTTTCTTTAGTACTTTTGGTATGCGGGACATGACGAGAAGGGGAAAAAAAACTTGTCCCATGTTTGGTACAGCATTAGACGGGGACACGACACGACATGACTGAGTGAGTGAGACAAAAATGGATTTTTTGGTCCCAAACAAAAATCTGGAAGATCGGACAAGATTGGTAAATTATTAAACTACCCATGTCAAATTAAAACCCCTAAAACCAACCCACGTCATTCTCACCCGTCTGGTCTTGTCTATTCCCGTCTGCATACCAAACACTACTATTACGTATGTTTAGTCTTTTTATTTTATGTTAATTGGGAGATTGTTAAACGTACAGAAGTGGTACATGGATCCGAGTTTCAGTGTGGCTGGCGATTGGCGTATTGGTGTACGTATTCTACGGACGGAAACACAGCTTACTAATAGATGCTGTGTACATGCCAATTGTGCTTGAAAATGAACACGAAATTGATGACACCATTTCATAGCATTTTTGTATTTGTTTCTTCCTAGTATTGTTGTAAGCTATGTGAATATTATCTATTCATGTACTTTCTGCATTGAGATCAATATAAAACATTATATAAAAGTCTATACCATAATATTATATTAAGATTTTTTACAAATTAAAACATCAAAAATAATTTAAACGACAAGGTAACATATGAAATTCATATAAATAGAACAATTATTCAAACATTCTGATTTGGATCACCAAATCGGTTAAAAGCGTAAAAGTCTAAAAAATAACATATATTCAGGTCCCAAAAAATTTGGACATGTAGATACCACTTAGTAACGTATAATCTCTTAAATTTCAAGGTTACAAGTTATTATTGCATATATGTACTATTTATAATACCATTTTAGATATAAAATTTAATCATGGGTAAATTTAGTGAGATATGATATTCATGTCCGTGTATTAGAGCATCTCCAATGCGAGGTTATTGTAAAACTTTTTACTATTCCAATAAGTTATTGGAATAGCTTTTTACCATTGAAATGAAAAGCTAATTGAAAAGCTTTTATGAAAAAGCTTATAAATCTTCAACCTGTTATTGAAATAGTGTTCAATTTGCATTTTTACCCCTTTAGTTTTTCATTTTATCCCTTCTTTCAATATAATTTTCTTTTAAACCTTAATATGTTTCAATTAATTAACTTAAACACATTAATATCTATAATAAAACAAAATATATTTTATAACAAAGTATATTATTGAAATGCTTTCATTAAGACGATCAAAATGACACCAATATCGAATACGTAAAAATAAAAATAAAAATCATATCATATATTCATCGTCTTTAATTTTTTCTAGCGAATTCTTATTTTTATAAGTTAAGTAATTTTTGTTTTCAAAGAATATGACGTGAACTTTAAAACGGCAAATTAAATGAGGGGCTTTTATAAAACATTTTAAATAGATGATGGTAGATTATAATGTAATTGATGAAAGAGCTTTTAAAAAGGTTTTTGCCATTGGAGAAGGTTTTTAGGGATAAATTTTTGTTAAAAAAAAATTAGTGGAAATCTGATGTGGCATAAATAAAAAGTCATTCAATGATCAAAGAGGATGCAGCCCAGTGGCAAGGTAACATCCCTGGGGTCAGTGCTGGAAGGCCTGACTACCAGGGTTCGAGCCCCGTGGTGTGCACTCTGCGATATCCAGACTTCAAGACGGCCTTTGGGCCGGGTCTTGGGCCAGCTGAAAGGCTGGTTGGGCCAGGCATAGCCTGGGCCGAGTCGACGGGGATTAGTGGGTGACGCCTTAAGTGGAAGCCCGATACCCCAGGAACGTGTATGTGTGTTCTACTGCCGTTAAAAAAAGTCATTCAATGACTTATGCATTGTGGTCTTGTGGATGCTCTTAGCATGTGAAATAGGAGTTTCTAAACAAGGCCCCCAAAACATTGGGGCCCACTACCTTTTCATTGGGGTCCATCCTAACACATATATAATTCTGTCTAAATCCTATCATAAAGGTAAAGGGCTATTTGTTTAGCTCTTAATGGTTACATTAAGAGGTAACCTCTGAATCAGTCAGAGGTATAGGTTGTTTGGTAAAAAAAATTACCCTCTTAATGGTGACAAAAGGCTTTGAACCATTTTGTGGCTAGGGCATCCCTCAACCATTCAGATTATCATTTCTTCCACTTCTGCCCTTTTCAAAAAATTCATAGTCGCATCCTTCTTCCACCATTTTGTGCGATTGCATTCTCGTCTCACCACCACATCTCGTCGCCGGTGTTCCTCTCGCCGCCGCTGATTCCATCTCCCTCAAGTATATCGATTTTTTTGATGTCTTCTATCTTCTTCAATCGATTTCTTCAGCCTCTTTATTCAATCGATTCCATCGATTTCTTCAAAATCGATATGAAGAACATCGATTTCAGTCGATTTCTTCAAAGTTGTTGAAGAAATCGATATGAAGAACATCGATTTTAGGGTTGATTTCTACTGTCGATTTCTGTCGATTTCTACTTGTTTGGGTTCTATTGTTAGATCTTGTTTATAATAATTTTGGAGTTTGCTATTGTTAGATTTTGGGTTCTGTCCATTTTGGAGTTTGCTATTGTTAGATTTTGTTTATAATAAGTGATTTTGATGCTACTATTGTTGTAACAACCCGGTTTCCCAAACATACAACAAATAACATAACATGCATACATATCATTGATTTACAACAAAAGTTACATAACAAACCAAGTACGGTCCCTTCGGTCTCATAAATTACAAAATATATATAAAAGCCTCCTAATCAACATCCATCAAAAGCTTCCTACACTTCATCCTCTCTTGCCGATCCTTAACCTGGAAAACATATTTTTGAAAACAAAATGAGGGTTAGACCAAACGGGTCTAGTGAGTTAATCCCGGTCCTTTCCAAAATCATTATAAAACCTTTTATGTAAATCCTTTGTATCAAAATAGTTTAGATAAACATTTGGTAATTCTTTCGTAAAATATAAACATACCACACGTATTTAAATACCAATCCAGACTCGTGCATCGTGTACATCTCATTCACCTTATTCCTCCACAAATGGCCATATTAGTTGGTAGCAAGCCAACTAATAAATCAACAACCGGTCCGCTCACCGGAACCCGACAACAAGTGCACTCGTGTAGTGCAAAGCTTATATAAATACAATATATATCTCATTACATCATATTGTCATTTATATACACATAATCATATTCCTACCACATAATCATCTCATTTATATATATACACATATATATGTATCCCAGTTCAAAAACGTTTTAAAGCAAAACTCACCTCGATCGCTTATCCATAAACACTTCCAAGCTTTTCTCCAAAAGATTCAGTCTTTCAATCCAAATCCACAGAATCTGAAACAGATTAAATACAAATATCCCCTTACCATTTGAACACGTGAACTCTAGATAAATCTACCTAACTCTCGCCATCAAAACAACCAAACAGCTATAGTTTCCGGACAGCCCAAAGCCACCCGGACAACCCAACTTTTCCGGACAGCATCACTAACCCGGATAACATGAATTATCCGGACAACTCGACTTTTCCGGACAACACAAGGAATCCGGACACCAAAGTAATCCGGACGTTATCCGGTATCTAATTCATCCGGAAATCATCAAACAAATCATCCGGACACTACCAATAAACTACTCGGACACCACCCAAGAAACTACCCGGATACCTTCATATCATCCGGACACCTCTGACTGTTTATCTCATTTTCACCCAGAAATCGACTGAATCCTCAACAGATGTGATTTTGACTATTCTACTCCGATAGGAACTATCTAAAAGCAATTACAAACATAAAATACAAAGAGACATACCTCAGATTCACTTCCAAGCATACCAATTGAAGCCTTAACCTAGCTTTTCTTCTTTTCTCCTTCTTGCTCTCTCAACACACACACACACACACTAAACTGAAATCTGGATAATATCTGAGTTGTGAAATATCTGATATGCTTAAGAGATAATATCAAACTTAATTACCACTTTGGTCCTTGAACTTCTCAATAATGACCCAAATACCCTTAGCTTATAATTTAAACCAATCTTACCCTAAAATCCAACTTTAAAGTTAACTTTATTTAACGGAAAGTAGATTTTAACTAACGAACTTATCCGGGGTATTACAATTGTTGATGCTACTAGCTTTATATTGATGCTTACTTGTTGATGCTTACTTGTTCATGGTATTGATGCTTACTTGTTCATGCTTACTTGTTGATGGTATTTGTGATTTTAATATGCTTTTCACGTACGTTTGGGTTGGATGGGAGGGTATAGCACATGATGCTAGAGTGTTGAGAGAAGTTGCATTCAGTCCAACATCTGGCTTCCCATTTCCTCCACACGGTATGTAGAAATTTTACTTAACTTTAAATGTTTACCATTTATTATACATTTTATATAATGCAATTATACTCGTATTTCAATTGTAGATAAATATTATCTTTGTGATGCTGCTTATGCCAATACTCGTGGTTTTATAACTCCATACAGCAATACGAGGTATTGGCTTGCCGACTTTCGACGACAACGTGCCTTGACAAAAGAAGAAAGGTTCAACCATGCTCATGCGCAACTCAGAAATGTTATCGAGCGTGTGTAACACCCTAAAATCAGGGCTAATTTAAACCTCAATTTTATAACCAGATTTCAACATAAACCTTATAAACTTTATACATAAACAGAGAATTAACTATGAGAGTCATATTTACAAATATAGAATTCTTCAAATAACCTATTAATCTAATCATGTCATTATAATCAGATTAACTAGGTTATCTAAGCAATCTATCAAAGGCTTCCTCGTCCATTAACTTCTCTGCTAATCCAAAAGCTCTCGTCCCACATCCCTTTTTACTTCCCAGAGCTAGTACCTGGTAAGAAAATATCATTTGAAACGATTAGGCTGATGCCTAGTGAGAACATTCGGTTTCAAAATACTTTTAAAATCAATGTAAGCAAGTTATAACAAACCTGGTTACCCTTTTTCTTACCACACGTATAACCATCTTTCGATGACGGGGTCCTACCCGATTTCAAGAATATAACCGATACTAAATCAGTCTTAGTATCATGTTCCAGAGCCACACTACGAATCTCCACGGATTCTAGATTAATGCTCATATCCAAGAAACCGCAATATACACATGCTCATTTCTTGGAAAGGAAATAGAGATTACAATTACACATGCCAATCCCTTCTTTTCCTTAGAAATCGGAAATTACGTTTATTCCACGATTTCTCACACACATCAGAATAACGAATAATCCTCATCTATTCCACGTGTTCATAACCACTAGTGCATATGGATCCATTACACTTACTGCACACCTGTCTAGTATCAAACTAGAACAGTCTTTAAGCCTAACACATTACCATTCAACTGTAAGTATGTTCAACCTACTAGGATTGTATTTAAATTCCTAATTCGTACCCTTTCAGTAGTTTGCAAAACCTAAAGTTAACAAGTACTCAAAAGTGACCGGACAACAATAGTTTCCGGACACCTTATTCTGTCCGGATATCATAACTTTCCGGATACCACAACCTTCCGGGTAATACATAACTTACCGGGTATTTACCTAATCCGGATGACATCCGGAAACCAAGATAATCTGGATACCATCCGGTAACTAACTTTATTCGGAAACTACAAGAAATCAAAACTTATCGGATAACTTTGCCTTGTCCGAAAACCTTCATACAGAGGTTTCCGGATACTATCATTTTATCCGGAAACCACAACCTGCAGCTCAAAATCTCGATCCAGATTCATGTCTGTTTCATTCAGCTTATTCTAAACCAATCCATTCAGTCCCAAAACAGTTTATACAGATATATTAAGGTTTAATATAACAGAAAACATTGATTTGTACAAAAATGAATGAACTCACCTTAATGAAGAAAAACCACTTCTCTTCACAAACAAACTCCAAATCAGAACAGTACCTAGATGAAATTAGCTTATATTATGGATATCATCTTGCTACTGGAATTCAAATCTACAAAACCCTTTGTATTCTTACCAAAATTTCAGCTTTAATTCTTCTTCTTTCCCCTTTTCTTTCTCTTCTTCTTTCTTTCTTCTTTCTCTCTTCTTTCTTTCTTCTTCTCAACCGACTCAGCCCAAAATGAATCAGATATTTTCCAAATAACCCAACTTATCTAATCCCAACTTTCTAAAATGACCAAACAAACCCTTAACTTTCAACTTTCCAAAAATAGCATTAAAATTTGATCACTTATATTTTAAACCCCAATTGAATTATATAATTACAAAATAATCCAGGGCTTAAACCAAAATACAAATAAACCCCTATTCATATTACATAATATAATGGAAAATTCGAGATGTTACAGCGTGCCTACGGAGTCTTGAAGGCAAGATTTCCAATTTTAAAGCAAATGGCTCCTTATCCGTTTCGAATACAAAGAAACGTTGTAATTGCTTGTTTCGCGGTTCATAATTTTATAAGACGATGCAATATCCACGATCAGTTATTCATGGATTATGACAATGACCCCATGTTTGTTGCTGAGGGACAAGAAGAAATTGTGGAAGGCGATGAAGATGACATGGATGGAAGGCCTTTTGGTACTCAAAACAATTAATACATGGCTAATTTACGTAACCAAATTGCGAATCAGTTAATGTCAAATGCGTCAAATTAAGAATTGTTGTAAAACTATAATGTTGGAATTTGATTGTTATGTTTTTGTTTATTCTAGAACTTGAAAAATTGATGTTATGTTTATTTGGATTAATATGAAATGTTTTTTTGAAGTAGTAATATTGAGAATGTATTTATATTTGCAAAATAATTGTTTTATTCAGTTATCTGCCAAACAATTATATTTCATTCAGAACTAAATGATACAGAGGGTTAAAATGGTAATTTATTGTCATTCAGAGTTACCATTCAGAACAATTACCAAACAACCAAATTTCATTCTGCACTCAACTATACAGAGTCTCTCAACCATTCTGACCTCTCAAGTCTCAACCATTCTGCACCAAACCATTCAGCAACTACCATACAACCCCTAAGATTTCTTTTCTTTTGAAAAAGATAGCGGCTCTCCATTTTTTTTTCACTCCTAAGATTGAAATATTAATACTTATGTTATTTTGTCCATTGATTTGTTTCGTCTTTTCATGAACAAGAACTTGTTTTTGTTGAAATTATATTTAAATTGTTAACTGTTTAGGTTTAGATTGTTAAATTTTTAGGTTTAGGTTCACTCATTTAAAATCTTACATGCTCCTATTTTTTTACTTATTTGAGTTTTAACACATCTTTAGGGTTAGAAAAACATGATTTTGACTGTCGGTTAAAATGAAAAAAAAAGTCGAAGAAAAAAGACAATCTCAAAATGGAACTCTTGATAAAAACATTTATATTTTATTAATCGCTTTTATGGTTTAGTCGATATGTAAATTTGATACCAGGGCCTCTAAAAAGATTGGAACGACCCTGATGATATTTAGGCTATGTTTGGCAAACTAGCTGATAAGCTAGCTGTTGACTGATAAGCTAGCTGATGAAAAAGTCACGTTTGGCAAAAAGTAGCTTATAAGCATTTAAATGACTAAAAAGGACATATAAACAAAATAGATAATAAATAATAATTAATATTAATGAGGGCACAATTGGAATATTTACAAAAAGCTACTAAAACGCTACTCCAAGTAGCGTTTCAAAAAGCTAGCTTATGGTCATCCAAACATGTACACCAAAAAAAAGATAGCTTTTTTTGCCAAACAATGCCTTAATGTTAGAACTGATGATCTATTAAAAATAGTTGAACATGTTTAAAAGTTGTTTTTTCCTTGTTATTATTTTTGTTCTAAATTAACCATTTATGTTGGTTAACTACAAAGAAAATAACCTAATATTAATACAATTAGAAATGTAATGAAACATGTATTAATTGAAACATGTAATGAGAAAATGTATATAAATACTGCAACATTATCATGTATTTTGCCCATGTTGTAACAAGTAACAAATTAGGACATGTTTGCTAGCAACTTACTGAGATTAACGAGATTTATAGTTTATTTGATCAGTTATGCATGACTATTTAATAGTGATTTAATAATATAGAAAGTGATTTATTCAATAAGTTTATATGGAAAAATCAGTTATTTTCCAAACTTGAATCTCCTGATTAAAAATTATGCTCTTTCTACCTATAGAAAAACTTTTTTAATTTCTACTATACAAACAATTGTATTCATAGGGGTAGTTCTTACATATCCTGAAAACCACAGGGGTACCAAGTGAAAATTGACTAAAGAAAACAAGTTGGAAAGATTCCCTGAAATATTGTCATCTGGACGGGGTACAAAATATATCCTAAACGGTGAAATGCGGATCACGTGTGTGGGAAAAGCGGCATGAGGAATAAGTTTCAGTTTTCTACAAAAAACACCTCTACACTCATGGATATAACTCGTACCCACCTACATTACGAAAATGATGTTCACTAGCACTAAAATAGAACCTGGCGACACTATGGTTCTATATCCAAGGGTAGAGATGCTTACGGGTTGGGTTGATCGGGTTAAAGGCATTTCGACATATCAACCCAATGTTGGCGGTTTAAAAAAATTTCAACCCAAACAAAGGTACAACCCAACCCAACCCAACCCGTTTGGGTTGGTCGGATTGTGTTTAAACAAGGTAAAATCAAAATTAGAAACATAAAAATAAAGGAAACATGTCTTTAAAAAACAACCGATGATTCATACTATATATAAAAATGTTAAACCAAATATAATCAAATAACTTGACGTCTCCAATTGGCATATTTCTTAAATCTTAAACACGTCGTCTTCAACTGTTTTTCTCAATTTGCATATATATGTTAACATTTACTATATATATATATATATATATATATATATATATATGGGAGAGATCAAATGCAAACCACTCTAATTTTGCAACCTGTGCAAACCGTCGATTTCATTGGTTAAGTTAATGAAATTAGTTCATTAAGTTGTTTAATTTGATGAAATTGTTTCTTATAATTCTTTTCTTGATGAAATTGTTTCATATATTTGTGTTTTTTATGTAGTTTCATGCATTTTTCTCATTCTGGTGAAATTGTTTCATTCATTTTCTCAGTCTGATGAAACTTCTTCATTTTACATGAAAAACACATATATATGAAACAATTTCATCTATAAAAAGAATTATATGAAACAATTTCATCAAGTTAAACAACTCATGAACAAATTTCATTAACTTAACCAATGAAATTGACGGTTTGCACGGTTTGCACGGTTTGCAAAACTAGAGTGGTTTGCAAATGAAACTATCCCTATATATATATATATATATGTGTGTGTGTGTGTGTGTGTGTGAATGAGTTATATAGAGATGGATAAGAGATTGAATATACATATATATATATGATACGTAAAGGTGTAACCGTAATGTACATATTAATAGAGACTTAACAATCATATAATGTTCAAAAAATAAAAGTATATCGGGTTCATCGGGTTGGGTTGGGTTCAAATTCTCGTAACCCGATATCAACCCATTACATACGGTTTGAAGATTTTACAACTCGATTGGACATTGGGTTGCTTCGGGTTGGGTTATTTCACGTCGGGTTGGGTTGGGTTGGGTTGATCGAGTTGGTCGGGTTTTTGAGCACCCCTGTCCAAGGGTGCATGTTTTTTTTTTCCTAAATTTGTGAAAATGTTAAAAAGGTTGAAAGTTCTAAGGAATTTCTCATAATATTAAATATTAACTAAATAATAATAATATAAAAATTGATATGATTAACAATAATTTTAAATAATAAATAATCAATACTTAATATATTATTCAAAAATATTAATATTAGTAAATTTTAATTAACATCTATTAATATTAGTAATATTTATATATATATTTATAACTAATAATAATAATAATAATAATTAATATTAATTAGAGTTATAATTGAAAAAAAAAAGGTTAAAAGTTCTTGATCCAAGTAGCGTATCATAAGCTACTTATCTCCCATCCAAATGAGGCTTTTGATATAACCTAAAAAACTAACTTATGTTTGCCAAGCACAACCGTAACTAGAGAATCGGGAATAGAAGCATACAACAATGTTATTTTATAAATTTTTGGGATTTGAAAAAAATTGCTCCAACAACTATCATAGAGTCTCCTCTAAAAAAGAGAGAAAAAAAAGAGATAATAGAGAAATCTTTAAATTTAATATAAGAGATGTTTAAGAATAAGTTTTGAGAAATTAAATCCTAACATTTGGTAGTCATGTGTGCTATAAGGGTGCGTTTGGTACGCAGACAGAATATAACAGAACAGGACGGGACATGATAGAACAGAACAGAACAGAACAGTTGTTCAGCGTTTGGTAGATAGAACAAGACAAATAGCATTAGATAAAATACAATAAATAAAATTTAAAAAAGGAATAAAACATAAAATATAATGTGTATTTGATGTTTTAGAAGAGACTTAGATTTTATTTTGAGGTTAAATTGGTAAACATAAGTCTGTTCCAGCTTGTTCCATGGGATGGAGGTGGAACAAGCTTGTTCCACTCTATTCCACATTAAAATTCTGTCAAACGTGGGACAGTGATCCATGTTCTGTTCTGTCCAATGTACCAAACACACCCTAAAAGAATCAACCATAGTATTTACTACATTTAAAAATAAATCCTTAAAATATAGAACAATCGGATTCAAATTTTACAATTTAAAATATTCTGTTTCATAAAAACAAGTTAATCATGTTATTCTTAATTTACCACATCAATAACAAAATGTATTTTATTTGTCTGTCATAAAAAAAAGACAAACATTAATGTACTACAAATCAACAAATTTTAAGATTAAAATAAACAATATAATAATTTGAGTACAATTATAGGTAGACTACTTGCATAAAACAAGCTATATCTATATCTATATCTATACTAAAAGAATAACATTAACCGTTTTTCAAGATTCAGTTTTTCAATTTCTTAGCCACGGTCTTCTCCCCCCTTCTCTTCCCCACGACGACGGGTCGACGGCTCCCCGATCAATTCTCCTCCACGACCTCTCCCTCCCCCACTTCCCAGAACCCCTCTCCCTCTCGATTTCTTTGACAACCGCTATAAAGCAAGAAATGTCTCGCCTCCCTCTCGATTTCTTCTCAGACTTTCCCCTTCTCCTCTCCTAATTCCCGATGAAGTCTCTCATTTTTCAAATCATCAACCAGCATCACACCCAATTCATTTCTCACCCTCAAATGAATATTTGGGAGAACATAACTGCGGCATGGGCAGTCGCTAATCCAATCGTGACTTGTGGTTCAGTTACTGATTCTGGGTTTCCATGTAATTTTGTTGCCGACCCTTTTCTGTATGTTCAGGTGAACTCAACAACTTTCTCCATTAAATTTAAACTCACATGGATCTTTGAAGGCATTTTGTCCATTTGTGCATGTTACAGGTTTTAATTTTAGGGTTTTTGGTTGTTGTCTATTGATGCGCCGGTAAATTGAGAGGATGAAAGTGAATGGCGACTTCTCATGGTAATGATTCATGGAATATTAGGAAAAAACGAAGTTCCTTCACGTTTATAACAGCAATCTGCAGTTCGATTGTGTCTTCATACATGACTGTTGTTCAACTTGCGGGAGCTAACTGCTGTCCATAAAACTAGGGATTTTAGTGGTTGTCTCTACATGAAATTGCGGTTTTGTCTGATTTCAATAGTTATTGTCCAATTTGAAAAATAAATTTTTCATTTGATTTTCCAAATCTGGTATATGTAAACCGTATGTTGATTTCTCCATTTTTTACTTGGGGATTATTGTAGTTTTGAACTTTAGATATTTAGTTGATCTTTGTTGTGATTATGTTCTTATATGTACCTTGGTCATGGCTTTTGTGTTTAGATGTTAGTTTGGATTTGAGCAGTGTTACAGTGAAACAAAAATTCTAGCATAAGAATTGAAATTACTTTTGTTTCTGCCTTTGCTCCTACATTTGTTCTTCCTCTGCATCTTCAAGCATCATGAGCTGCAGGTTTCCATATCTCTCTTCAAGAACTCCAGATCCTAATTTCAGAATAAGGTTAGCTTTCCTGATATGCTTGAAGAATCATGATAGTTTGATCGATGATTATTTTTGGATTAGCTACTGTTTCTTCGTTTAACTGTTTGGGGTTATAAATTTACGAGAATGTCGAATCTGATATATTAGGATTGAAGTGGTTGCTGATTTTGTTGAAATGTAGCAGGATCAGATTAGATTAAGTAACTGTGTCTGATAAAACTGAACTATTAATTTTAATTAGGAAATTGTGTTTGATTAAGATGATTTTAATCACTGCATATATTTTCAGTAGAAGACGTATATAGAAATTAGTAGAAGACATAGAGAGTATACTATTGTTTGATAACACGGACTCCTTTTGTAAATTGGATTTTTGTCCGTGAAATTGAGTTTTGGTTCGTGAAAATGAGTTTTTGTCTAGGTTCAGCTGCTGTGAAGGGTTGTTTCGGGCTGTTCAGGTGCGGCTTAATGGCTGCTGCGGTTGGTGGCTTCTTGCATTTACAAAGCAGACCTGTTCTGTATTGATTGAACTGCCATTCGGCTTATTCCGTACAACAGGTTCGGTTTTGTCCAGCAGGCTTATCGGATTTGCCTCTCCCAGACTTACTGTTTTGTTTGCTGTTTATGCAGTTATGCTCCTGTATTGTGTTTCGATATTTTGTTTGTTTCTGGTTTCTGTGTTGCTTTGGTTTCGGGTGTATGCAGTTGTGTTTTGCTGCTAACTTTGTATTGGTTTGGTTATTTGGGTAATATATGGTTTTATTGTTGTTAAAAAAACGAGTTTTGGTCCACTTTGAATCACTTTTATTAATAAATTTATTAATAAATCCGTGAATTTATACGTTACCCCATTTGTACTTCCACACACACAAATTTTAATAGCAAAAGGATGATAGCCATGTCTAAGAGGTCGCATTTTTTAGAATTTACTACTCAATTTGATATTTTGAATAATGAAGTGTTTATTTTTTTGGATATACCAATTAAATTACCCTTAAGAAGGGGATCTGCGTTGCATATTTCTAACTTAAGAGTTTTTATTAGATGGACTGTTATGTTGGTTAGTTTTTGTGCACAAAGATTTTGTCGTGGTTAAAAGGGGGATTTCCGAAGAGCAATGGCAACTTGCCTGATAGTTTGGTGGCAGAGATTGTTCTTCTTCTTCTTCTTCTTCTTCTTCTAATAATGGCATATAACGATATTATATATGAGTTACTTGAATTACTTAATTTATTTTGCACATTTGAAGAGAAATTGTTTACAATTGAGGCTTACATGTTTAAAAATCAGGGGCAAACCAATGAAATTATTTATGAAGCCTAATTTATGCAACAAGCATCCTTGGCTTTGTGAGGTTGGTTAGGGAAGTCTTCACATGCAGCAGCCTTTCTGTTTCATTTTTGCATAGAAGTCCTTGTTTCCAACTCAAACTTGTGATCTTCCAATCACAAGGAGTAATCTTAGCAGTTTAATATATGCTTGTAGATGCTATACTATGTTATTTTCTGATTGTACAACCTAACAAGTTTCTTTCCTTTGTATTATTATACAATGCCAGGCCATGGTTCAGAAGGTCACGTGTCAAAAATGTACAATCGTGATTGTACTGGACCAACTTAAAACTGTTGATTTGTTTTCCCTGATCGATCTTTTCCATTCAGATGTGCTTGACGTTGTTGACTTGCTTCATGAATCAGCACAAGGCTTCATTTAGTTGATATCCGGGATATGCCGTTAAAGGAGGATGTCTTGATGTCTATTTTGTGGCTTCTGTAAGATTGACCATAAACTTCATACTCATCTTCGTCACAGGTTTCATTTGCAATCACAATATACCAAAGAAGAAATGGGAGATGACACGATATGTTGTTAAAAACTAAAAACATCCAATGTTTTGAGTTTGAAAACCTCATTATATATCAATTCCATTTCAAAAAAAATTGATCAATCGATCATATTAACCTTTAATTTATATATTTTTCAATTCACGATATAAAACCACATAGATCTATAAAATTAACATGGAGAAGGAAGAAAACAAAATGATTGTTGTTTCGAGTTCTCAATTTCGATTTAGGAATGATTCGTGCCGCTTTGCATTCTGAATTATCTTCATCTTTCAGTTATTCATGTTCAATTGAGAAGTGATTTTTAACGAGACCTATGCATCAATTGAATTTTTTTGAGACATGTTTGGCTAATGCCTATTTGAAAAGAAATAATACAAAACAGGTAGCAAGATTAAGGATTTCAGTATTTGGTTACATAATCGAATTGCGTCCCGCTGCATCGCGCGGGTACGATGGCTAGTTATTATTACTTTATTAAAAGAATAAGGAGCGGTTTTTCAAGATTTGCCGTTATTCAATTTTCTTAGCCACGACCTTTCCACCCGTCTCCTTCCCCACGAGGACCACGATCTGCCCAAATTTCTCTAAACCACGTCCTCTCCTCCCTACAAATTGCCCTAAACTCTCTCCCCTCTCCCCGAGTTATCGTCTGATCCAGTATAACCCACAAAAACGGTGTCCCTCTCGATCCCTCACAAACCCAAATCCACCGGCGACAATTTCATCTTGTACGACACACTGGCCTGACCTACTATACAATGTGCAGTGCTCATTGTTTGTTGTTGTTTGATGCCTGAATTAGGGTTTCATTTATGCATTTGGGTTTCTCCATTGCTCTCCAGGTTTGAACTATCTTAAAGATTTTTTTTTCTTCGATAGTTTTTTGATGTTTGCTTCTCCATTTTGTGTTTTCCTTCAATGGTTTGAACTCTCCTACAATTTTTCTTCACATCTTCTTCTGTCTTCCCAGATAAATTGTAGGAAAAGCTGCAATTTTTGTAATTCTTGGTGTTCGTCACCGTGTCACTGCCAAGTCTTGTTTTTTTTTTTTTTGAGTTCTTCTGTTTTATTTATTTATCACATTTCTTGTAGGTGGTATGCAAAGAGGTTTTTGCATCCAGATATTGTAGCAGCTTATGATTTCATTTTTGTTTGGGATGAAGATCTTGGTGTTGAGCACTTTAATGTGGACAAGTACTTTTTTTCTCTGCTTTTCGATCATGCGTTTTATTAAGCTAAGTTGTAGAGTTATGCAACATTAATTTTTTTTGCTTATGCAATATGCATTACAATTCCAGGTATATGCAGTTATTAAGAAGGAATCCGGGATTGATGCCAATGTTAATACTAAGAAGGATGAGAAATCAAATAAATCAAGCTCTTCGATTTTATGCTCGATCGACTTCGGGAAGAACTCTCTTGTGCAGTAAGTGTCCAAGTGATCGATTTTGTTTTGTTTTGTTTTGTTTTGTTTTGTTTTATATTCAATCAATACGAAAATCGGTTTCCAATTTGTCTAAATGGTTGTTTTTAACAGATTTGTTTAGAAATTTATTTCTTCTTCTCAAACTTCAGAAGGTCTCAAGGCCTAAAACCTCCTTTTATCGTCAAATTTGCAGGTTAGCAAAACCTGATGAAGGGAAGAAAATGTTAAGGTAATAGGCACTCATTTTAATCACTTTCTCTCACATTTATATTTTTCTGGTGAGTTATTTGCCCATTGGATATGTGCACAATCAACTGGTTTTGACTTCATTTATATGCATGTGTTTGTGTGTGTATATATATATATGTTTTTAGTTTGTACTTGTACGACATCCTTAACAGTACCCATTGTCTTTGTTTCAGAGTTCTTATGTTGTTGATAGTAATCTGTCTTTTCTAAGTTTTTGTTCTGACTTCAAATCAATATTGCCTCCCAAATCTACCATGTTTACTTAAACAAAGTAACTATATAAACCCATTGTCTTTGTTTATTGTCTTTGTTTCAACCAGGATGCTTTCAAGCTCAGATTAAGATACACTTGAGCATATCAAATCATCATCGTGAGATTGCCAATCATCATGTGTGGTAAGTATTACATTTTGACCCTTTTCTGGTCAAACAAGTCGTTCCCCAAACTTTGATTTCATCATGATTTTTTGTTTCGTTTGTTTTAACATAGGACCATTAATATATTACTTTGTTGTATAATGTAGGTGGAGCTTGAATAAAGCTAAAACTAACAAGGTTGAAGCATCATTTCTTTCATTGACATTATTAAAAGGCTTGTACGTATCATTGATTGGATAATTTTTTTGTTTTGGATTTACGCTGATTGAACAGGTTCCATTTTCTTTCGGGACAACTCGATAGATTCACAAATATCTTTGAACTTACTCATCCAGGTAATTCAATGGCTATTTTTTGTACTGCCAACTTCTTCATGTTTTAGGTGTCAAACTACAATTTTTATTTGCCTTTTCTTATCTTGATGATCATGATTTATGTCCATAATAGTCTCTTATTTTATCATCAAGAGACTGGCTTAACGTTCTCATCATTATTAGAGCTTGTCACCTGATATTCAACAATTTGATGATTTATGTTCCTCCCATAAATCCTTTGCTTTGCTTGCTTGGTAATTTTGTTTGTATAATTCTAATCATATTTTAATGCTTATTTATGAGTACAATTTTATTTGTATACTTCTAATCATATTTTATTTGTAAAAAAAATTCTTTTTAAGAGATCCCCCAAAATCCACCGATTCACCTTAGATTCGAGTTGTAGACGGGCATGTTAGTTATCCTTAGGAAGGCTGAGTCACTTGAATGAACAAGCAGGCAATTTTAGAGCTTACCTTATCTCTAAAAGACATAATTGGTGTTTATAAAAAGGAATGAGAATCTGTCATTTAAGCCAATTTCGTGTTGTTTTTCATCATTATTGAATGAAAAAGAAAGACTCAGTTGGTTTTGTTGTTCCATTTGGCATTAAAGGCTCATTATTTGACTATTCACCACACTAGCTACATCTTGATGTTGAGACAAGATGGGTCAAAGTAAAATATAACTAAAGCCTTCACTTTTTGGAATTTGTACAGGTGAATTTAAAATCAGGTCCCTACTAACGCTGTGTATGCCAAGCATGTGGAATTGCGAGAAGAGATATTGACTGACTCTTCTAAATCTTAAAGATGGTATTGTTTTATTTATATTTATCTGTTTAATAGTCTCTGCCAATTATGCTTTTGACTTACTAAAATAGTTAATAACATTATGTTTTGTGGCCTTATATCTTTCGGTATTGTTTCACTTCAACGTGTGTCCAGGTCTAACATTAACTATGCTGAGATAGGACCTCAAATAATAAAACTTTCATACACAACAGAAGTCTTCTCATAATAATTTGGATTGGAGAATATATATGTGGTGAATTTCACTTGTATTCTAGGACCAAAGTTGTGAAGTTCTTGGAAGATGCATAGTCTACCCCAATCACTTACCCTTCCCTATCATTTAGAAATCTAAAATGGTCACAAGCTCCACTAAGAAAGCACCTTCAGGGGACAAAAGGTGGTTCGTTACCTGGAATTAACTTTTTACTTTTTTACTGCAACACATGGAAACATTTCTATTCTGGATTCTTCAGAGATTTTAAGGCTCAAGTTACATGATAAGGACCATACAATTTTTGACCGAGATTAAAAAAGTTCTTTTTTCTTCTTATAGACATAACATACTCACTTCCCTACTACCAACATCATTTCATTCCTCTTTTTTGTACACATAGAATCTCGTCCTCTCTTATGCTTGCTTTTGTTGTTCTTTAGTGTATCAATTAAAGCAACCACTGTTAAAGTAGTATTTCGCACCTTCAAATGAAAAAAACAAGAAAAATAATTTGCGTAAGCAATCTCCTAGACTGGTATTTTGTTCATCTTTTTTTCTTTCAAATTGTTGCATCTTTTGGTACCTGTGGGTGTCTGAGCCAACTTATGCGCATAATCGACTAATCTTAGGGGTCAAGTTAACAACCAGATGGTATTGACTAGGTGAGCAAACCCAAGGTCTTACCGGCTTAGCCGCCTCAAGGTCTTTTGTTGCAAAGTTGGGTAAATTTATGTGAAACATTATTGCTTGGTTATAATTTGTTTCAACATATTTCTAACTGGAAGGAGCATGTTGGCAACTACTCCAACAATTGTAGGGATCATATTTGTGTTGTGATAGAGTCTTGCTAACTCGGGTGCAGATGTGATGTTCGACAATGTGGGCGGTCTCTTCCAAATAGTGCGGCAAAGAGAATGACTTTATCATCGTTAGGACTTGGTGTGTAAGACGGTTAAAGTTGCATAAGTGGCGGAGCCTTGTGCGTTTGCTGGAAATTTTACTCTCATGGAAGAAGTGTGTATTTAGGAACAAAATGCAAGTGTTTTTGGTACATAGCCATACATCGAAAGTTTGAACTACTCAAGGAATGTGTCTCCTGGATTCTTGAACTAGGATTCAAAAAAAGTAACAATTTGTTGACATGATTCTTTTTTAGGGTCTGACCATGCTTGCATACGACAATGAGTGTATGGAGACTTAAATTGAATGAATTTGTTGGTACAACTACTTTGTTGAGATAATCTTTTCTTTTTGAAATATATAATATTATATATCGATAAACACACCATCGCGAGGTCAGAATCTTGGACCTCCATGTCGAATACCACTAGGCCAAAGACCATTTGATTTGTTGATAGCTTTTCATTATCAAGAAACAAAATGGAGAAAGACCAATTTTATTAGTTGATAGCTTTTCATCATCAAGAAACAAAATAGAGAATGATTTGGTATCAATGAATTCTAATATCCATGTTTTCAACTTTTGATCACGTGATTATGAACACAATGCTTTATTTGAAATAGACCCATTTCAAAGTGAAAGGATAAACAAAAGGTGCTTTGTGGACATCATTTGTTTCTCTTCGTGAAAATTAAAAATCTTATTCACAGGATGAGGAGAGAGAGAGATGTTGGAATTTGCAGTTACCATTGCATGTTGGTGTAGACGTGTTATATATGTACCATTCAATTTGCGATAATACCACATGGATCCATATAATTAATATCGAGAAGGAAAGAAATAAAACAAAAAATGAAACATGATTGTCGCTTTGAGTACTCAGTTTAGATTCCAAACAGCCCTGTCGACGTTAAGCTGTCCAAACAGCCCCTGTAGAACATATTAAGCTGTCTAAAATTATCTTCATCTTTCAGTTATTCCTCTTCGATTGAGAAGTGAGCTCTAACGAGACCTATGCATCAATTGAATTTTTTGAGACATATTTAGCTAATGCCTATTTCATAAGAAATAATACAAAGTAGTTAGCAAGATTGAAGATTTGAGTATTTAGTTTCATAATCGAATTGCGCCCCGCTGCATCGCGCGGGTACGATGACTAGTATATAAAGAACTAAATAACATGGAATTAAAAACATGTGATGTTAAACCCGCAATTATTGAAAATTTGAAATGTTAAAAGATTCGAAAAGAATAAAAGTCAAATCCATTTAAAGAAGTCGAAGAGTGGAGAGGAAATGTTGATCGTGTGGTTGACCAACATTTTTTTATATTTTCATCTTTTTTAATTCTAGACATAATTAATGCAGTAATTATGATTATCTATACTATTTTATGAAAAAGGCTAAAACAGTTTTTTTCTAAATTCAGTTTTTCACCATTTATTAACCATAATGTACAACCACACCTCTCCCACAATCTCTCACAAATCAAACAAATTCAATTTCTAAGTTACACTTTATACCCTTAGAATTAGTTATCTAATTTACTTTTAATCTCTTACTTTTTCATTTTTTATTTTACACTCTTATTATATTAACATAAATAATCGTATATGAACAAGAATGAATTAAAAAAAATACATTTTCTTTTTTACAAATTATACCATTGTAATCGTCTCGTCAATACCTTCGAAATGAGTCCAATATTGAATATTTTGGGATTTAATCATATTATTAAATATCATGAACATGTACGAATTAATTTGTTTTATATCTCTTACATTATTCATTTTTATTTTCCACTCTTATAATATTAAAAATACATAATCATATAGTTTAACTAAAACATATTAATAAATGCATTTTTTTACAAATTATATTATTACAATATTCTCGTCAATAATTTCAAAGTAAGTTTATTATTAAATATTTTTTTAACTTAATAATATTGTGAAATATCATAAATACGTATCAAGATTTTTCAAAAATTACGTACCGAGATTTTTTTTAAACTTGTACATTTTACGCTCTTATCTATATTTATTTATTGATTATACTTCTTTAAAAATAATTCCATTTACGGTTATTCTTGAATTTTTAAAAAGTACAAACCTCAATACATCATGTACAAGTTTAAAAGCTTTAAACCCTTCAACGTTCAACATGATATATAAAAATAAAATTATTTTTTATTTTTAAATTACATTTTATACCATTATAATTAGTTATTTAATTTACTTTATACCCCTTCTTGTTTCATTTTTCATTTTACATCTTTATCATATCGACATACATAAACTAAAATACATTAAAAATATGTTTTTCTTTTTTTATAAATTATACCATTATAAGCGTTCATCAAAACCTTCAAAATGAGCACAAATGTTATGCGTTTGAAGATCCCCACTATCGAACGGATAATTTTCAATTCTTTTGACCAATTAACCATATTGACCTTTAGTTTTACACATCTGATATGCGATTTAAAAGCGAATAAATATGAACATGAAACAAAATTATTTTTTCAAATTTGCGGCTTTAGATTCGAGATACTTCGCGCCGATCACGCGCGGGTACGTATCTAGTAACTAATTAAAACTTTACGCAAGTAACGGTTAAAATATTTTTCTAAAGATTTACTATAGTTTGACCTCTATTTTACATCTTTATTTTATTAACACACTTTCTTATGAGATATAACTAATTAAAACTTTACGCAAAAGTAAACGTTTATGCAGAAAACTGATTTTCTATGTAAAAATGATTTCCATTTTTTGTTCTTATATTTTTGCCAAAAACAATCATTGAGCAGGAAAAAACATTAGGGCATCCACAATGGTAAATCTTTATGAAAGACTTAAAAAATATATAAAAAATATATAAAAAATATGTTGGTCCCACCAATATATATTTTCTCTCTTTTTTGTCTCTTACATTCATTATTTCAAAAACTTGAGGAACATCAAGCCTTTGATGAGTAAAGTCATTTTCAAGTCTTTGTCTTCAATGGTCAAGTCATCTTCAAGTCTTCATCAAGCTTTCTACAAATACCATTGGAGATGCTCTTAGGCATACACTGTCTTTTAAAAAAACTTTGAAAAATGACTAAAAATGAATTTTATTGATAAGACTAACTGTTTCGGTAAATGTCTTAAATTTGTGTATTAAAATGTAGATTTTACATTTAAAAGTATATAATATTAATTAAAAGTTCACTTCTAAGCTAAATTTATGGGTTATCTTTGAACGAGTTGTTTTGAAACTTAATTTGAACTATTAAACCAACATTAATTACGGATTTGATGAACAGGGTGTGTAGTTCATTGCTGGAAAAGTGTGTGATCGTCTTCATCGACGATATCTTGATCTACTTTCGATCTCGTAGGGATCACGAGGGGCATCTCCGAGCGGTGTTAGAATTGTTGAAACGTGAGAAGTTGTACGCTAAGTTTTCGAAGTGTGGGTTCTGGTTGAGGGAAGTACAATTTCTGGGTCACGTGGTGTCGGCGGATGGTATCAAAGTGGACCCCGCTAAGATCGAGGCTATTAAAGATTGGGAGCCGCCAAAGTCGCCATCAGAGGTGAGAAGTTTTCTTGGGCTAGCAGGCTACTACAGAAAGTTCATCCAGGACTTCTCTCGCATAGCCACACCGTTGACCGCGTTAACAAGGAAGAACGTCAAGTTCGTCTGGACCGAAGCTCAAGAGGCGGCATTCGAGAAGTTGAAAGAAAGTCTGAGCAATGCGCCGATTTTGTCGTTACCTGATGGGTATGAAGGGTTTGTGATTTACAGCGATGCTTCTAAACTTGGGTTAGGGTGTGTACTGATGCAGAATGGGAAAGTGATTGCCTACGCATCTCGACAGTTGAAAGATCATGAGAAGAACTACCCTACACATGACATGGAACTAGCGGCAGTGGTATTCGCTTTAAAGATATGGCGACACTACTTGTATGGAGTGAAGTGCCAGATTTACACCGATCACAAGAGTCTTAAGCATCTTTTTTATCAGAAGGAATTGAACATGAGACAAAGGAGATGGATGGAATTATTGAACGACTACGACTGCGAAATCCTTTATCACCCGGGTAAAGCAAATGTGGTAGCGGACGCGTTGAGTCGGAAAGAGCGAGGAAAATCGATCAAAGTGGTGGCCTTCAGGGTCGACAGCGGTGGGTTAAGGTGTATGAAAGGCCGAGTGTGGGTTCCTAAGTTAGGGAACTTGAGAGTAAGCATTTTGGAGGAAGCGCATAAGTCACGATATTCTATGCACCCAAGAACGAATAAGATGTGTCGGGACTTAAGACAGATTTACTGGTGGCCGGGAATGAAGAAGGACATCGCTCATTTTGTGGAACGATGTGTGACGTGTCTGGAGGTTAAAGCAGAACACCAGCGCCCTTATGGGGAACTTCAGTCTACGGTGATACCAGTGTGGAAATGGGACAACATCACCATGGATTTTGTTACGAAGTTACCAAGGACTCCGAGAGGTAACGATGCGATATGGGTGATTGTGGATATTCTCACCAAGTCCGCGCATTTTCTAACAATCAAGGAGTCGGATTCGTTGGAGAAGCTGTCATCGTTTTGGAGGAGTCTCAGCGAGAGTTGGGTTCGCAAGTGAAGTTGAGCACAACATATCATCCCCAGATGGATGGACAGAGTGAAAGGACAATTCAAACGTTAGAGGATATGCTCCGAGCCTGTGTGATCGATTTCAAGGGTTCTTGGGAAGTACATTTACCTCTGATAGAGTTCTCGTATAACAATAGTTACCACGCAAGCATCCAAGCGGCACCCTTCGAAGCTTTATACGGACGGAAGTGTCAAACACCGTTATGTTGGAACGAAGTGGGAGAAAGACAGTTGACAGCTCCAGAAATTGTGCAGTTGACTGCGGATAAGATAGAGTTGATCCGTGAGAAAATGAGAATCGCGCAAGATCGGCAAAGAAAGTACGCAGACAAAAGAAGGAAACCCATCGACTTTCAAGTGGGTGACAAGGTAATGCTGAAAGTATCGCCTTGGAAGGGAGTAGTACGCTTCGGGAAGAAAGGAAAGTTGAGACCGAGGTATGTGGGGCCTTTCGTCATTATTGAGCGAGTGGGAGCGGTAGCATACAAGTTAGACTTGTCGGAAGAATTGAGAGGAGTTCATCCGGCGTTTCATGTGTCAAATCTGAAGAAGTGTTTAGCAGAGGCCGGCGTGTCTATTCCATTCGAAGATGTCAGCATTGACGAGAAACTGACGTACGAAGAGGAACCAATAAAAATTGTGGACCGTAAGGTTCGAAAAACGAGGAACAAAGAGGTCCGACTGGTAAAAGTTCAGTGGCAGTACCATAAATGACAAGAAGCAATTTGGGAGGTGGAAGCGAACATGAGGTCCAAGTACCCTCAGCTTTTCGGCAATGGAATTCCGGAGACGGAATTATTTTGAGGGGGAGGTATTGTAATAACCATGTTAAATTTAAAGAACTGTAAAATAAGTGGGAGTAAATCGAAAGCTAAAGACTTGGAGGGGCCAAAGTGAACTTTTGGGAGGAGAGTATAAAATCTCCTTATTGGCACAAAACCCTAGGGAATTTCATTTTTGTGAGGGCGGCTGTGTGTGTGAGCTGAGAAGAGGAGGAGGAAATTCTTGCAATCTGCACTGGGAAGGAAAAGAGGAGGTTCCTCCATCAATCATTCCAAGGTAAACTCCATCATCTCTTAGATAATGTTCGTTTTGTAGCAAAATGGTTGAGCAGAGATTGTATTGTCTAATAACTTGATTAACTTATAAGAGTAGGTATGTTTACAGCTTAATAACCATAAGGAGAGGGTTAATAGAGTTGGAATAATCATTTTGTTGAGAAATAGACTTAGTAATCGGTTGGGATGGGCTAATCTCCGGCCCTAATATTGTTCAGTATCGCATCGCCAAATACCGGATTGCGAGAGTCCGGATTTCGATCAAGAATAGGAACCGGAATGGATCCGGTGTTGGTTTAGATCCGGAATGGATCCGGTGTTGGTCTAGATCCGGAATGGATCCGGTGTGGGTCTAGATCCGGAATGGACCCGGTGTTGGCCTAGGAACCGGAATGGATCCGGTGTTGGTCTAGATCCGGAGTGGATCAGGAGTTGGTCTAGGATCCGGAATGGATCCGTGGTATGCCAGAATCCGGAATGGGACCGGATTATAGAGTCCGGAACTACGGTTTTGAATTCGGTAGTTTTAGTCAAGTGTTGGGAACCTATTTCGGAAGGGGTAAGGGTTAACTTAAGACTTATGATTGTTATTCTCTTACTATCTTAGGTGGTTACCCTAAAAAAATCCGAAGCTTTCGTGAGAAGCAATTTGCTAAGGCGACAGGTGAGTTTTTCTAAACCAAAATATATGTTTTACAACGTGTTTTTCCGAAGTAAGTAAACGAATAGAAATGCATGCTTTATTACATGTTTATGCTTGTTATGAAAGATTATTTGAGATGTATGCATATATTGTGTGTTAGTCCTAGATGGCTATAACAAGTATTGTAGAAGGGGGGGTTGAATACAATACTCAAATTTTTCACAAGTTTTAATTCTATTATTGAAAATCTTTCAACAAGAATTACACATAGAAAACTTAAGACTGTTGCGGAAAAGAACAGATAAACTATTCTAACAATCTTACACAAAGTATACTAACAAAACAACTAAGAACACTTAGAACAAAGCTGTAAAGTTTTTCAAGCAAAATGGAAATTCTTGCACTGAGAGAAATCTTCCAGTTTGCGTAGAATATCTAGGAGCACACAGTAATCTTCAAGTCTCTCAAGATGTGAGTAATTTTCTGCATGGAGAGGTCCTTCCTTTTATAGAGACAAGGGGTGTGCAAGCATTGAATGCTTGGGACACTTGTCATCTTCATACTTGCTGAGGATGTTGACTTCTGGAGAGTTGAGAAGTCCTTGTCACTTTTTACTAGGTACAGACAGTAGAGCCCATGCATGAGAAAAGAACTTTATATGGTAATGGATAATAAGACAAAATGTCACTTTATCCATGTAGAAAATATCTTCTCAATTTGTCTTCTAAAGATTACACCACCGAATGAAACTTGAGATATGTGACACATCTTTGGAGAAAACCTCCGGCCCCGCCGAATCCCCGGTCCCACCGAGTCTCTACGCCACCCGCGTATAAAATCTCCGGCCCCGCCGAATCCCCGGTCCCACCGAGTCTCTACGCCACCCGCGTATAAAATCTCCGGCCCCGCCGGATCCTCGGTCCCACCGAGTCAACATGGCAACATAGTATCAACTAGACACCCCACTATCTAGTTCCCCAACACAAGCACATAAAGCTACCACACACGTACTACAGCAATGATAAAACAACTATTATTAGATATAGTGAGAGAACTCACCTCGAATGCGCGCCTATCTTAACAATACAATTCAAGCTTCACAATTACGGTCACTTCCCAGCACCTAAACTCATGTTAAAACGTGTCAATACAAGACCCGGACCCTATGACACGACACACGCTTAAACCGTCACTAAAACCAATTTCCGTTCTCACAAAACAGGTCTGTTCGGGACCTGTTTCGACCCCTTTAAACCCATAAAATTCCCAATATTATTTCATGACCAGAAATTCCTCTGAGTTAGGGTTCCAAGGACATATAATACGCCCTCTAACGATTTTTCTACAATTTACTACGGATTTTACAAAAACAGTTTCCAGAACAGCAAAATTCAGCACCTTTCAGTATAAAACGACAGTTTGACCCATGCTACGTCCCGAACTGGGTTTTGCACAAAACACAGAAAAGTTTCTAGACTCAAAAAGGGAATTTTTGACACCGGTTTCACCCCGAACCGAGTTACGAGCAGAAAGTTATGGTTTTCGCGAGATCAAGGCAGATTCCAGAAATTTTCACATGAAATGACGAAACACCGAACTTGCGACCACTTTTTCGCCCAGCTAGAGACCGAACCAGTTTTCCGCTAAAACACAGAAAACGTGCTCGACCCCGAACTTGAACCGTGGGCGCCAGTTTCGGCTCAAACGGAGTTACGACGGAAAATCTATAGCCGTCGTAAAAACAGTGGCTGTACCATTTTCCACATGAATGATGATTATAAAAACGACGGTTTTAACGAAACGGCTCAAACGATTAAGTCAAGGCTTAACGGATTCTACGGTGATTATTATTAAGACATGGCCACGCACCACCCTCTGCCCTCCGGCAGTGGTGGTCGCCGGCGGCGGTTCATCGACGAGGAAATAAAACAACCCGCAAACCACCGCGAGACCACTACCCTCTCGATCACCCTACCGCAAGCACCAACGACTCACACCACCACCGCCACCCGACACCCAGCCACCATAGTGGCGGCGCGGCAGCGGCGGCCGGCCGGCGGTGGCACTTCTCGCCGGTGACGAAAACAAAAGAAAAGAAAAGAAACGCCGAGATAAACGACGAAACCTTACCTCGCGAGATCCCACGACGGCGCAACTGCTGTCCTCCTCGACTTCTCCGGCGACGCAGGCTCCGGCGGACAGCAGCAGTACCGGCAGCAGCGGTGGTCGGTGCTAAATGCTTTCCTCTCGGCTTCTTTCTCTCTCTTCGATCTTTCTCTCCCTCTCGGTTCTCTTCCGACCGGCGAACACAATACAACCAAGAGAAGAAGATGGCGCCGTAGGGTTGCGGCTTCTTCTCTTTTTTTTTTCTTTGATTGATGCTCACGAAACCACCCCAACACTACAATTACAAAGACCAATTTAAATTCTTTCATTACTGCATGGGCCGAAACCCATGTGGGTTTTTGGGCCTTTGACACAAATAGCCCCTCCACTTACAACTCTCTCGCAACTAACCAAAAAAAATCCGACACTTTAACGATTTGACCCAACTCGACTAACCCCGTTAACGGAAACCTCAAAAGCTCAAACTTAAAAGAAAAGAATTAATACTAATAAATTACATACCGGGATACGGGCTTTACAACTCTCCCCCACTTGGATTAGACTTCGTCCTCGAAGTCTACGTCCGCAAACAGCTCTGGATAGTTTTACCACACCCAACCTCGGGTTCCCAAGTCATCTCGGAGCCCTTTCTATGTTGCCACTGGACTTTCCTCAACTAGGATCTAAATTTCTCACCCCGACAAGAATTTCTCGAATACTTTTCTTACTAGCAAAACTCCTTCAAGGACACTGAAAATATGATCAGAAGAACACTCCAACAACTGGATTCATTCCTAATCAACCGACTTCGGTTGTCTCCCAACCATAGATGATCCATACATCCCGACTCAAATTTCGAGCTCTAACCATTCTAAAGGTGCTCACCAATATACTCTATAGGATACTCGATTACGATCCCTCCTATCATTAACTGTCGATTAACTACCACGAATTCTAATAGACTCCAAAGATTTTCAATAAATTATATCGACAAAACATCGACCCCCTGCCGAACATCGGTCCAACCGATTACAATAACAAACATCGGCCACCCGCCGAACATCGGTCCAACCGATCACAATAACAAACATCGGCCACCCGCCGAACATCGGTCCAACCGATTACAATAACTCACATAAGCGTGGCATTATCCTAGACACTAACACAAATAGATATCCCCCACAACCAAATCAACTAACACACACGTAGGTCATTCCACCATAACCATTCATCACAAGTGATCATTTCAGGGTTACTACTACCATCACCTTGATTATCTTAAAATCGGCTACAACTCTCCGATTATACTAAAGGTGTTTGGCCTCAAGCCCAAAAGTCGACACCTAAATATACCACCTACCTCAAAATGGTTGATGCGCATTTATTCCCTTAATAACAAAGGGCATCAATCCCTTAACCGGTACTATTCGGCCTACAGTATTAACGCGCGTGGAATACCTACCTTCCACCGTCGACGTATCCTTCACACTTGCTCTACGAAGCCAAGTCACACCGTATCGAGGATACACCTTGACGTCTACCTCCCAGGTAACGCCTCAAGACCCAGCACACCGGAACTACCTCCCAGGTAAGTGCCCACAACTATATCCTCCTAGTACCTACTGGAAAGTCTAGGTTAAAACACATGAATACCGGGGTCCCACCCCGAGATACCCAACCGACCATTACCAACGACTGACTAACGTGTCTAAGGATCCAAAGCAAACAGCCTACCAACAACATGCCTATTCCGGATTGACTCACTCACCCAAACATGTAAACACTCAACGTGCAAAGAATGCCAAACGGTGCGACAAAAACAACTCATCAACTAGACTCCACATCGAGCCATTAAAACCGGGCAATTGGCCCATGACTAACTCCAAGTCAAAACCGAGCAAAATGCTTCACGCTTGCTAGACCCATAGGTCGGAAAATGCGTTTAAACAAAGTTTAAACAAGCAATACTCTGAAATCAACCTTAGTCCCAGACTCAACACGGGTTAAACAAAAGAGTTTTCCAAAAGGACTCACACCCTAAAAATTCTCGAAATGACACATGACACTTAAACGCACATTTCCCCAAATGGTTTACAAAATCATTTACAAAATATTTTCAACATCAGGATTTTCATCTCAAAAAGATCGTACGTAATAAAACTACTATTACCTGATCGATAGTTACGCAAAACTGGACACGCTCGTCCCACATAGGAAAATCATGTTGAAAATCGTTCCATTGCAGTTCAGTTTACTCACACAAAAGCAAAGCGTAATAAATAATTTCTTTAAAATGAACCGCCTCGATTCCAGTATGGATTGACTCATGACGTGCACTTAAAGTAACCGCTTGACCTTAAATAGGGTGCGACAAAGGTGTGCACATAATTCAAAATAAGTTTCACGACATTTGATTCAAAGATTCTTCTTTTTAATCATAAAATGACGTGGCACAGGGTTCGCCACAAATTTTTCGCGCGTCAGCTAATCACACAAAACGATGACACGGTTTACAAATATATTTTTGTTAAAACACAACTGTCTCGTGTAAGTTTCAAACTTGAAGACAGAAACCAGTCCGCTTCTATTAATTGGAAATATCGACTAAAACCTCATACAATCTCAAACTGGGGGCAGGCATGCAAGCTTGTAACACTTCCTCAAGTTTCGTACTTGGGACATATAACGTCAAAACATTATAGTTTAAAAATGTATTTATCGAAAATGCTCAAAATACTCGTTTCCTCCAAAGCAAAAGTTTTTAATTTCCCAAAAAAATGATCGGTAATTCTAAATTAACCGAATGTCAAAAATCTACGCATTTATATTTCCAAAATATAACACATTTTAATCGTATGCATGATGTTCACAACATTAAAACACTCCTTGGATCAAATGGTCTTTCATTTCTACAAAAAGGAACTAAAACATTTTCATGCACGACTCGTTTATCAAAATGTCGAGAACAAAGGTTACCCCAGTATGCATACCCCTAAGTCGATAAATCGCATTTTCATTGAAATGTCAATAAACCTTTAGCTGACTGAAAAGCGCACTAAGCAACTCCTTATGAAATGTTCCAAAATTCCTCCATGCACCACTTATGTCACGCCTGAATCAATCCACACACTGAACTATTTGCAATAAAATACTTAGTAACACAAACTCTCGAAAGAAAAGTTAAGCGACACTAGAATTCCAAACTCATTTTAAACAAATCACCAACAAGGTTTGTAACTCTCGTTATAAAAAGGTTTCATGCACTTTCAAAACCATAATTCGACATCTTGTGTGTGTGCTAAACATTTCCCAAAATTCCAAAACACAATCCATACAAGGATTGGAAACACAAAAATTAGTTAATGCAATCCTACTTTCAAAATAGACTTTGTGCATGACTCAATCGGCATTCGATGTCTCGACTCATATCCCTCCAAAACTCCCCGATCCACAATCGTCATCCGGACATTTAAATCTCTTAAGGCAAGTTGGGAAATCACATCAAATCATCTTACGGGTTTTCCTCAAATCAAAGTCGGCTCAAAAGCCTATGATTCTAGCACAATTGCCAATTTTTGACCCGAAATGGTCTACTTAAAACAAACCACATCCTTATCGTCACTCCAAGTGATTGATACTAGACACGTCCTTCTATCCCAACGACTACTAGTTTAGAACCTTCATCATTACCCCAACGATCATCACCTCAAGCAAATCAAGTACACACTTGTACTAGCAGGTTTACTATAGTTGTTCCTCCTTGTGATGGCTATTCTGGGTAGACAATACAACGCGTTATTAGCACATAATAACTCATACTAACAACACTCACGCTCAACTCCTTGGATTCCTCGTGACTTCCCCGACTCGAGCATTGATCCTGTGCTTCCGGTAGTAGGAGCTCTACTGCTACCATCCACACCTATCATCACCCGTTTCGAGTTCCATCCCAAGGGGTCCAAGTAGTTTCTCACCGAGACCATACACATATGCCCGCACCGGCATATGTACACACTCTTCCTAGCTCCCTAGGAATTCCATCCAAACCACTACCCTTGCTACTGCCAAATCCCTAATAGCAAGCAGCAGACATGCAATACAGTGTAACAAGCACCAAACAATTTAGCATACATACTCCTATGTTCTAGAAAGCAATCTAGCACACGTACTCATACATAAACACCCTTCCCAGCTCTCTAGGAACTTCCTCTTATCCCACTACCCTTGCTACTACCGAATCCCTACTAATTATAACGGGTGACCTCGCGAATACCCGATTATATGCAGTGCGAAATAAATAGGCAGTCGAATACAAGACTCTATCCTAGAACGGTTGGACTCAAACAAGAGCTGCGCAATAGAACTAAATCGAATATTCTAAGGCTATAAATCTCTTACTGCATACAACCTAGAGGGCATCCACTTAGTAACCTATCATAATTAGCATAAATTCCTAATAGCAAGTAGTTCAACATACAGCATAGTGTCCACAACAGGCAATCTAGCATGCATACTCTATGATCTAGAAAGCAATAAAACACTAAGTACTGTACCTTTCCCCTTTGGCTCCGGCTGACTGTACACACTGCGCCTCCGATCACCGTTTCTCAAACGGATCTTTCCTTCGTTTTATTTCCCAAAAACTTTAAAGAAAACTTTTATAGCCGCAAACTTGAGATCAAACACACCGAAATGCGTTTGATTCACTCAAGCCGTGCTCTGATACCAAGTTGTAACGTCCCAAAAATTACAAGCAAATTTAAATTTTTAAATAAACAATTCATTTATAACAACTCATTAATTGATCCCAACGTTTCGTTTGCAAACACATAATTAATATCTTTATAAAATCAAACCAGCGGAATAAACGTTTAATTATTAAAACCATAAAAACTACCAGCTCTCCTCGCGCGCCAGTGTGTACTCGTCACGCCTTGGAGTCGCCCGTACCTGAAACCACAAACTATTGGGAAAGGGTAAGCACGAAGCTTAGTGAATTCAAACACCATAAATAATACAGTTATTCCACACTACCCCTACAACAGATAGTGACACATGAACGATCATACAGGTCTACGAACAAATCATAAACATGTATATCTACAACCACCCACCTAAAAGGCACAAGTCGGTCCCACCGACCACATGATAACATCTTCGGCCCCGCCGAATCCCCGGTCCCACCGAGTCTCTACGCCCCGCGTATAAAACCTCCGGCCCCGCCGAATCCCCGGTCCCACCGAGTCTCTACGCCACCCGCGTATAAAATCTCCGGCCCCGCCGGATCCTCGGTCCCACCGAGTCAACATGGCAACATAGTATCAACTAGACACCCCACTATCTAGTTCCCCAACACAAGCACATAAAGCTACCACACACGTACTACAACAATGATAAAACAACTATTATTAGATATAGTGAGAGAACTCACCTCGAATGCGCGCCTAGCTTAACAATACAATTCAAGCTTCACAATTACGGTCACTTCCCAGCACCTAAACGCATGTTAAAACGTGTCAATACAAGACCCGGACCCTATGACACGACACACGCTTAAACCGTCACTAAAACCAATTTCCGTTCTCACAAAACAGGTCTGTTCGGGACCTGTTTCGACCCCTTTAAACCCAGAAAATTCCCAATATTATTTCATGACCAGAAAGTCCTCTGAGTTAGGGTTCCAAGGACATATAATACGCCTTCTAACGATTTTTCTACAATTTACTACGGATTTTACAAAAACAGTTTCCAGAACAGCGAAATTCAGCACCTTTCAGTATAAAACGACAGTTTGACCCATGCTACGTCCCGAACTGGGTTTTGCACAAAACACAGAAAAGTTTCTAGACTCAAAAAGGGAATTTTTGACACCTGTTTCACCCCGAACCGAGTTACGATCAGAAAGTTATGGTTTTCGCAAGATCAAGGCAGATTCCAGAAATTTTCACATGAAATGACGAAACACCGAACTTGCGACCACTTTTTCGCCCAGCTAGAGACCGAACCAGTTTTCCGCTAAAACACAGAAAACGTGCTCGACCCCGAACTTGAACCGTGGGCGCCAGTTTCGGCTCAAACGGAGTTACGACGGAAAATCTAAAGCCGTCGTAAAAACAGTGGCTGTACCATTTTCCACATGAATGATGATTATAAAAACGACGGTTTTAACGAAACGGCTCAAACGATTAAGTCAAGGCTTAACGGATTCTACGGTGATTATTATTAAGACATGGCCACACACCACCCTCTTCCCTCCGGCAGTGGTGGTCGCCGGCGGCGGCCGGCGGCGGTTCATCGACGAGGAAATAAAACAACCCGCAAACCACCGCGAGACCACTACCCTCTCGATCACCCTACCGCAAGCACCAACGACTCACACCACCACCGCCACCCGACACCCAGCCACCATAGTGGCGGCGCGGCAGCGGCGGCCGGCCGGCGGTGGCACTTCTCGCCGGTGACGAAAACAAAACAAAAGAAAAGAAACGCCGAGATAAATGACGAAACCTTACCTCGCGAGATCCCACGACGGCGCAACTGCTGTCCTCCTCGACTTCTCCGGCGACGCAGGCTCCGGCGGACAGCAGCAGTACCGGCAGCAGCGGTGGTCGGTGCTAAATGCTTTCCTTTCGGCTTCTTTCTCTCTCTTCGATCTTTCTCTCCCTCTCGGTTCTTTTCCGACCGGCGAACACAATACAACCAAGAGAAGAAGATGGCGCCGTAGGGTTGCGGCTTCTTCTCTCTTTTTTTTCTTTGATTGATGCTCACGAAACCACCCCAACACTACAATTACAAAGACCAATTTAAATTCTTTCATTACTGCATGGGCCGAAACCCATGTGGGTTTTTGGGCCTTTGACACAAATAGCCCCTCCACTTACAACTCTCTCGCAACTAACCAAAAAAAAATCCGACACTTTAACGATTTGACCCAACTCGACTAACCCCGTTAACGGAAACCTCAAAAACTCAAACTTAAAAGAAAAGAATTAATACTAATAAATTACATACCGGGATACGGGCTTTACACCCGCCAGTGCTCATACCGGGAGGAGTGACCCGTTTATGCTATGGGAGGAGTGGCCCAGTAAGGCAGTGTGAGACTGACACGTTGTCACTTCCGAGTGACTTCAGTGTGCCATTTACGAGTGTGAAGTTATTTGAAAGTTTTATTCAAAGTTGCTTTTGAAAGTTATGATCTGTTTTAAATATGTTTTGAGAACTATTGTATTGAGGGAACTCACTAGACCTCATGGTCTAACCCTCGCATTTTCCAAACTAAACCTTTTCAGGTAAGCATGTCGTAAGAAGCTCCGGTAAGGGAAAAGAGCAGGTTTAGAGTACGGATGTTTCTAGAGATAGAGTTTTACTTTTACTTATAGACTTTATGTTATTCTTAGTTGTGAATAGGTTGTTTCCACCAACCTAGATTTTGAAGACAATTGTATTGGAAATTTTGAGGCTGATTTTGGGATATTTTATTATTTATTGATTGCTATGCTTCATTTTGGTTTGGGTTGTTACAAATGTTATTTTACAATTTTTTGGGATTTGAAAAAAATTGCTCCAACAACTATCATAGACTCTCCTCTAAAAAAGAGAAGAAAAAAAGAGATAACAGAGAAATCTTTAAATTTAATATAAGAGAGATAAAATTTAACATACATGTTGAAAATGTTTTAAGAATAAGTTTCGAGAAATTAAATCCTAACATTTCGGTAGTCATATGTGCTATAAGGGAGCGTTTGGTACGCAGACAGAATATAACAGAATAGTACGGGAGATGATAGAACATAACAGAACAGAACAGTTGTTCAGCGTTTGGTAGATAGAACTGAGCATAACAGAACACATAGCATTAGATAAAATACAATAAATAAAATTTAAAGAATGAATAAAATATAAAATATAATGTGTATTTGATGTTTTAGAAGAGACTTAGATTTTATTTTGAGGTTAAATTGGTAAAACATAAGTCTGTTCCAACTTGTTTCATGGGGTGGAGGTGGAACAAGCTTGTCCCTGATGTTTGGTCCCTTTTTAGATATGGTCCCTATTTCGAAAAAATTACACGGATCGTCCCTGAGGTTCGACAAAGCGCATGGAATTGGTCCCTCCCTCTAACGGAATCTGTTAACCCAGTTAAGTCTAAGGGTATTTTGGTCTTTTTACGTTAGATTTTGTCTTTATTCTAAAAGAAAACTAAAAAATAAAAAAACCTGCAACCCCCTTCAACCCCCACCCCCTTCTTCTTCCTCTCATATTGAACCTGCAACATTTCTTCTTCCTCTCTTATTGAACTTGCAACATGGGTTTTTAAGACCCATGCACACACGTATATACAGTTTGATCGATATGATTATGTTATTTATTTAGATATACACACACCAATATGGTGATGAAATCATGCGCATGCAAGTTTCCTGAGAGCAGTCAAAACCTCTCTCTCTCACTTTCTCTCTATCTCTCTTATTTATAGAGTAACTTGATATGGAAATAAAAAAAACCTGAAAGTACAGGACCTGCACTAGATTTATTATGCACCAGCAATGGTGATTTTAGACAAGAAAATAGGGCCAGGTTACAAGAATCAATCCAAGAAACCCTAATTACGACAGAACCCACAAAGGGAACAAGCTCCATGGATGAAGGCCAAACACAGTCCTGCAGTGATGAGAAGAGTGATGGTGTACGAAAGAGGCCATTGACTTTCTCGATTTGGTGTTTGATTTTTTGTTTGTTTGAGTGTTTTTAGATCCACTTAACTTTCACAGATCATTTCTTCTTAAATTTTCGAGCAAGTCTTCTGAAAGTCGACAGTGCGCCACCTCGCCGGAAAAACGGGTTGGCCGGAAATGATGAGTTTTTGCCGGAGTTTTTACTGTTATTTAAGTACAGATCTGTTCATTATCAATTTTTGATTATTCTAAAAGTTTCAGGATTGAATTTCGTCAAGAAAACAACAAGATTCGTCGGTTGAAAGTCGTTCGCCGGATTCTGCACTTTCTCGCCGGAAACTGCATATTTTGGCCGAAAAAACGTGACTCGTTGGAGACTCATTGTTCATCAATTTTTGTGTTGCATGATCTAGTTTATGGGTGGAAAATAATGTTTGTGGTTCTAAGATCGTAAAGGAATTAATTTGATTTAAGTTTGGACTTGAAAACATGGAGAGTGAACCAGCAGTTCACACTTTGATGCTTGTAGCTACTTGAATCTGGTTTATAGGTATTGAAACCAGGGTGGTTGTAGGCGACGGAGATGGCCGGAGGTGGTGGCTGGAGGTGGGGAAGAAGAAAGGTGAGGAAGGGGGTGGGGGGTTGTCGTGAGGAAGAAGAAGAGGGGGGTGGGGTATTTTTTTAATTTGTTTTTTAGTTTTCTTTTAGAATAAAGACAAAATCTAACGTAAAAAGACCAAAATACCCTTAGACTTAACTGGGTTAACAGATTCCGTTAGAGGGAGGGACCAATTCCGTGCGCTTTGTCGAACCTCAGGGACGATCCGTGTAATTTTTTCGAAATAGGGACCATATTCAAAAAGGGACCAAACCTCAGGGACGATTTATGTAATTTACTCTAATATAGAACAATCGAATTCAAATTTTACAATTTAAAATATTCTATTTCATAAAAACAAGTTAATCATGTTATTCTTAATTTATCACATCAATAACAAAATGTATTTTATTTGTCTGTCATAAAAAAAAGACAAACATTAGGGTGCGTTTGATACGCATACAGGATAGGACAAGACAAGGTGGGATAGAATAGATTCACAGAACATGACAAGACAAAACAGTTGTTCCACGTGTGGTAAGACAGAACTGGACAGAACAGAACATATAACATTGACCAATTTACCCTTACTAAATTTAAAGAATGAATAAAATATGAAATAGAAGGTTTATTTGATGTTCTAGAAGAGAATTAAATGTTATTTTGAGGTTATATTGGTAAAACATATGTCTATTCCACCTTGTTCCAGCTTGTTCCATGGGGTGGGGGTGGAACATGCATGTTCCAGTTTGTTCCACCTTATTCCAGTCTGTTCCACATAAAAGTCCTACCAAACATGAGATAATGGACTATGTTCTGTTCTGTTATGTCATATTCAGTGTACCAAACACACCCTTAATGTACTACAAGTCAACAAATTTTTAGATTAAAATAAACAATATAATAATTTGAATACAATTATAGGTAGACTACTTGCATAAAACAAGCTATATATATAAAGAACTAAGAGCATCTCTAATGCATAAGTTATATATAGTTTTTTACTATTTAAAAAGTCTTTGGAGATGGGTTATTATCATTGGAGATAATGACTTATTAAAAAGCTTTTGTTGAATAACTTATTATACACCAACCTGTTATTGTAATAGTAATTATTTTCATTTTACACCCCTTAATTTTTCATTTTATCCACACTTTCAATATAATTTCATTTTAAACCTTAATACCTTTTGATTAATTAATTTAATTCATTAAATATCTATAATAAAACCAAATATATTTTATAACAAAATACATTATTAAAATTTTCTTCAAGACGAAATGACACCAATATCAAATACGAAAAAAATAAAAATAATAAAATATAATCCATTAACCGTCTTTCATTTTTTAACGAATTGATTTTTTTGTCCTTATCATTATATTTATCTATCAATGTCAAGTAAATTTTAAATACACTTAATGTTTTTAAATATTTAAATTTTCATGTTAAGTAATTTTTGTTTTTGAAAGATATTACGTGAACTTAAAATGACAAATTAAATTAGGGGTATTTATAAACATTTTACATAGATGGGGTAGAATATAATAAAATTGATGAAAAAGCTTTTGAAAACCCTTTTTGCATTGGAGAAGATTTGTAACAATAGGTTTCGTTAAAAAATGTTAGTGAAAAACTGATGTGACAAAAGTAAAAAGTCTTTTAATAACTTATGCATTGTGGATGCTCTAAATAACATGGAATTAAAAACATGTGATGTTAAACCCGCAATTATTGAAAATTTGAAATGTTAAAAGATTCGAAAAGAATAAAAGTCAAATCCATATAAATAAGTCCAAGAGTGGAGAGGAAATGTTGATTGTGCGGTCGACCAACATTTTTTTTATATTTTCATATTTTTTAATTCTAGATATAATTAATGCATTAATTATGATTATAACTAATTAAAACATTACACAAGTAACGGTTAAAATATTTTTCTAAAGATTTACTATAGTTTGATCTCTATTTTACATCTTTATTTTATTAACACACTTTTTTATGAGATATAACTAATTAAAACTTTACGCAAAAGTAAACCTTTATGCAGAAAACTGATTTTCTATGTAAAAATGATTTCCATTTTTTGTTGGGAATTTAATTAAAATACCCAAAGTTTGACTTTAACTTACCAAAATACCCATTTTTTTCAACTTTTGCAAAAATACCAAAAAATCCCACGATATGTCCCGCGATCGCGGGATATGGTGTTTTTTGAAAATTTAATCACCCGCGATCGCGAAGAGTGTCCCGCGATGCATTCAATTTGGTGACTTTTGATTTGAAATGTTACACTTTCAACCCCTATACTTATTTATTTACTTTACTTTATACATTTTATTTTTCTAATTTTAAGTTTACACATTCATCATATTAACACATATAATCGTTTATTAACTAAAATACGTTAAAAATATGTTTTAACTTTAACAAGTTACATCATTATAATCGTCTCTTCGATACGTTCGAAATGAGTCCAATATTGAATATTTTTTGTTTTAATTATTTTATTATATATCATATATTACATAAAAAATATTTTTAATATTATTCTTCATGAATAATGAATCGTGTATTATTCACCCTGAATGATGTATTATTCATATTGAATGATACATTATTCATGAAGAATAATACATGGGTGACTCGTGAAGGTGTGGAGACGTGACGCACTCTCTTTCGTTCATCGGTTCACAATCGAAACTCGATAGGTTCCCGATTCATCTCGATGGGTGTTGGGTTACGGTAATGAAGAACAAGATGCCTTAGGACGTTGAAGAAAGTGTTGTAGAAGGTGATGTCGAGTTACGGACTTACGGTGTCGAGATGTTATAAACACTTGAATACATAAATATTCATAATGAATATAACACATATATGACATTTCACGTAAAAATGGTTAAAACAACAAAAAAAACTATATCGAGATGGATGTCATATCGAAGAGCACAGAATTCTCGTTTTTTTGATGTAATTTGTTTGATTAAAATATTAGTAATTTTTAAGATAATTTATTTTAGACTTTAAGGGGGTAAAAGTTTTTAATTAAAAAAGAAAATAAAAAGTCAAATATGGTAGGCGTGAGTTTAAATTATCTTCTCTTTTTACCCCTAATCACCTTAATTAATAATTTTAATTAAAAACTCTATTTAATATGAGTCATTGAATCAATAGAGATGGAAGGGTCAAGATTCGTCCTCACGTTCACAATTGAATTTGAGTTTTTATTTGAACTTTTTTTTCTCTCTCTCTATACATATATATATATATATATATATTATCCAAACAAAATTACTTTAATTTATTATTTTTTTTAACTAGTTATTATACATTTTCCCTACTAGGTTGTAACATGCACCGATGTCAATGTCCACCCACTCAACCAAGGGCAGAACACAAGCCTTAAAAACGCAGGGGCTGGACCTTGTAAGACCAATTTGTCACTCAAACGCACCTTGTAAGACCAATTTGTCATTCAAGTAGCTTGTTTAGCCGAATTCCCCATTTGGGGGATTTTTTAAGTTTTTTATTGATTTCGAGAGATTTTTTTTGGGTTGATTTCGAGGGATTTTTTAAGTTTTTGTGTTGATTCAACGGGCATTTTTGGTATCTTTATGTTGATTTGAGAGAAGTTTTTTGGTTTTTTTTTATTGATTTTCAAGAGATTTTTTCGATTTTTTGGTTGATTTCGAGAGTAAATTTTTGTTTTTTGGTAAAGACTAGTATAAGAACTCAAAACAAAATATCAAATTGGATCCAATCACAAATTCACAATCATTGGCACTGTTGTAAGCTTACTGACTTACTGTAGTCTGTAGATAAATTTAGAATCACTGCTGTAAATTCACAATTCACAATTCACTTATTCACAATCACAAATTCCACAAAATACAAATTAAAAATCAAATTCCCTAAAAAAAAAAACAATTGAGTATTTGAGACTTTGAGTGGGCAAATGCAGTGGCAGGTGGGCGGTGGCTGACTTCCAAGTTCCAAAGGCAAAAATCAAAATCCAAATTAAAAATCCAATTATCCAAATTAAATTACCTAGACCAACAAATAATCTTATAATCAGCAACATAAAATTAAAATTAGGGTAAATAATCTTATAATCAACAAAGTGACTAAGTGAGAGTATGAGAGAGCAGAGAGGCCGTGAGAGTTGAACTTCGGCTGGTGGATTAGGCCTATTGGAGAGTCAAAGACTCAAGAGTGGACCGGACTGAAAAGTGGAGGGACCCATTTTTTTTATTTAGCCTATCAAATAATAGAAGCAGTAGTAAAAAAATTTAAAAACACCTAGGCCATGGCCTGGAGTTGCCAACACTACCATCTGCCACTGCACTCAACATCCATCGTCTGCTTTTTATCTAATTTTTTTGAATTTTATATATTAACTAATTAAAATGGACCAACTTTGTTTTTCACTTACAAAAATACCTCAAATCTCTCCCGTTTTGCAAAAATATCCCACAATCCCATGATATGGGCCTCGATCATGGACCCAGGCAAATTGGTCTGCGATTTTGACCCGCGGTACCCCGCGTCCCGCGATGAATATTATTTTATATCAAATTTGATGTAAATTCACCGAAAAAGAAGTGGATACTCTTTTGTTTTTTTAAATATTAGGACATCACCGATTGGTAATACTAATTCTTATGACATGTAAACATTTCGTAAATAAAAACATAATAGAATATTCAGTGAATATTCTTTATATATTTAATCATATAAAATTTTAATTACATCCATATATTTATGGGAAATTAATTAAAATACCACAACATTGAAAGTGACTTACCAAAGTACCCCAAAAAATTTACTTCTTACCGAAATGCCCTCTTTTTCCGCGATAGGATCCCGCGATAGCGGGCAGGGACTGAAAGTGTAAAATTTTGCAAGATTATTTACACTTTCAGTCCCTATAGCGGGCCATCGCGGGCCTCGATCGCGGGGGCCAGGGACTGAAAGTGTAAATATTTCTTGCAAAAAATTTCACAATTGGTCCCTGCCCGCGATCGCGGGATCCTATCGCGGAAAAAGAGGGCATTTCGGTAAGATTTTTTTTTGGGGTACTTTGGTATGTCACTTTATATTTATTGACTTTACAAATTATACCCCATATTTTTTATTAATAACTTAATATTTGTTAGTGATATACATTTTAAATGAATACGCTATCGTGTTTTGAATTATTTGACAAGTGATTAGTTTTTTTTGTAAATAAAATATATACAAAAATTAATATTGATCTAATTTATAATAGTATGTGAATACTTTTAAAGTAAACACCTATTAATCGGAGAATGTATAAACTATTATGTAACTACAAAAATTATAATGCTATATCAATTATAATGATATTATAGATCAAGAACCTCGATCGGATGAAAATGCTCTTTTTACGAAAATTCAGACAGTGGCTTTGTGGACTGTCTTGTACTCAATCTGGACACATCGAAACCAAATAGTTTTAAGGAGGAGGAACGCAAAATAACAGATTTGGTCTTTGAGTTTCAACGTCGAAGTTACAAGTGGATCGCAAGAAGGATTCGGGACAGGAAGGTGGATTGGGCAGCTTGGATTTCTAACCCGGCTGAGTCCTTGTACTGATTGTGTTTGGAGCTGCCTTGACAGTGCGTATGGGGGCTGCTCGGTCGCAGGCTGATGTCAAGTCTGGTTGTGGGTTTGTTCTTCCGTTACGGTAGCGTTCTTTGTGTAGTGTAACTTCTGTTTGTGTTGGTTTGTTCTTAGCAAACCGGCGATGAGGTTGTGTTTGGTACTTTTGTTTCTGTTGTATTGTTTTACTTGTGGTTGGTAATAAAAGTTCAGTTGCCTTTCAACAAAAAAATATAGTATTAATGTGGGTAATTTATGGATTGATGAAAAAAATGGTGAGAAAATAGTGTTTGGTGTGAGTTTCAAAAGTTAAGACCAAAAATTGTAGTTTTTCAAATATGGAGGGTCTGTAATGAAAACTGTTCACTTGGACTGTTCATCAATCATAAGAGTTTGAGTTTGTGCCATTCTCCTTGGATCACAAAAATCACAAAAACCTCTCTCAGAATTCAATTTTTGTACTGCAATTTAACCTTCAAAAATCATGGAACTCTTGTGATCATCTTCAGCTCTTCTCCTGCTATCACCTTGCTTTCCAATGGTGATTTCATCTTCACCATTCTCTGTTTTCAAACCCACAACTGCCCTTACGCTTTTCCTCATCACCATCTCCTTCCACTTCACCTCTTCCGCCACTGCCACCGCCGCCGATACCGCCATAACCACCACCTGCACCGCCGTTCACCAACAAAACTCATCCCTCTCCAAATGCAATTACGTGAAAACAAACGCTGGATGCGATCCAAAAGGATACATCAATTACCTCCAGATCTTCTACTGTACTTTTTCTCAGCTTCCTCAATTAGGTTTCGTTCTGCTTCTCCTATGGCTCGTGATACTGTTCTATATCTTAAGCAACACGGCGTCGGAATACTTCTGCCCTGCCGTTGAACACTTGTCGAAAATCCTAAATCTCTCACCAGCAATCGCCGGAACTACTTTGCTTCCGTTAGGAAACGGTTCAACCGACGTTTTCTCCAGCGTAATCTCCTTCACCACCGACGGCGGAGATATCGGTCTCAACAGTATTCTAGGTGGATCGATTTTCATCTCCACCGTCGTTGTCGGAGTTATCAGCCTCTTAATCGCATACCGGAAAAAAATTGTCGTAATTGATAAACCTAATTTCATCAGAGACGTTGTTTTTCTTCTCTTCTCCCTCTCGAATCTCCTCATAATCATCATCATCGGAAAAATTAACCTGTGGATATCAATCCTTTTCGCTTCAACTTACATAATTTACATTTTATTGGTCTCTTACATGCATTTCATCACCATGAGGAAACACATGACAACACTTGACGCCATTAATGATGATCAGGGCCCAAGAGTACCATTACTGAGTTCAAATGACGAAGAAAATCAAAATGTTGTACATCCTGCAGAAAAATCTGTACATTACGAAGAACAAATCATACCTAACAGGCGAAACAGGTGGATCACAACAATTTTTTATGTCATAAACCTTCCAATTTACTTGCCTAGAAGGCTTACAATTCCAGTGATCACACGAGAGAAATGGTCGAAACCGTTTCTCGTGATTTCGACAATATTAGCACCGATCATGGTGGCTCTGATTTGGAACACACAAGAGGGAAAACTAGGGTTTAAAGCTAGTGTGATGATATACTTTGTTACAGGTGTAATTGGAATAGCTTTAGGGACTTGTACATTTGCCTTCACAAGTAGTACCCATCCACCAGAAAAGTGTTTAGTTATTTGGTATGCAGGTGGTTTTCTAATGAGCGTCACTTGGACCTACCTCACTGCTGATGAATTGGTGTCTTTGTTGGAATCATTAGGGACTATTATAGGAATGGGTCCTTCAATCATAGGGCTAACCATCTTGGCTTGGGGTAACTCGATTGGGGACCTAACCGCAAACGTAGCCATGGCTATGTATGGTGGGCCCGGCGGGACTCAAATCGCGATGTCGGGTTGCTATGCGGGACCCTTGTTTAATGTTCTCATTGGTTTGGGATTTTCGTTCGTTCTTGTATCGTGGTCGGACTACCCTGGTTCGTATGTGGTCCCTGAAGACCCGTATATAGCGGAAACCATTGGGTTTTTGATGGCGGGTTTGCTTTGGGCGCTCGTGATTTTGCCGAAAAGGGGTATGAGACTCGATCACACACTTGGAGGTGGGCTCTTGGTGATATATTTGTGCTTCTTGTTCATAAAGCTTGCAAGGGCTCTTGGATTGCTTAGTGGTTCGGGCTCTAATGAAACTCTCTAAATTATTTGTAAGTAGGATCGTTGTGTATTATTTTAGGAAGTTTTATTTTTAGTAATTCAATGTAATGCATGTTTATTCTAATAGAATGAAATTTATTTATAATATTACTTTGGCTCGTCCGTTGCGTGACGATCAAATTTGTGTTTTAAATTAATTATTTGATGTTTAATAGTTGTTGAATAATTTTGTGACACATACAATAATTGATAAAAAGAAAACAAAAATTCCACAAATAGGGAATATTATCTTGAAGATAAAAATATGTCTATTAAGTTTGATACCTATTATAAATGTCGTTACTAAATAGAAATGTTTTTTTAATGCATTTTAGTTGATATACATTATTTATGTTTATATGATAAGAGTTTAAAATGAAAAATGAAAAATAAAACAATAAGGAATTAAAAGTAAACTACATACCTAATTATAAGGGTAGTAAATGTAACGTACAAATTAAAAAAAATTGAATTAAGGAGGAGTGAATGTGAGTGTGTTAATTGAACTTATAATGTAAACTGCGTCCAGATACATGTTTAGGCGAGAAAATACTGAAGTCGGCTCACCAGAAGACGACACGTGGCATGCTAGTTACTCATTTATTATATGTATAGATTTTTGGGATTACTATACACAATGGAGATTTTCTTGAATTTATTATAAGTATGGATATGTACGTATGTATCAAAAAATATTCAATATTGGACTTATTTCGAAAGTATTGACGAAACGATTACAATGGTATAATTTGTAAAAAATAGAAATGTTTTTTTAATGCATTTTAGTTCATATACATTATTTATGTTTATATGATAAGAGTCTAAAATGAAAAATAAAAAAGTAATGGATTAAAAGTAAACTACATAGGTAATTATAAGGGTAGTAAATGTAAGGTATAAATATTAAAAAATTAATTAAGGAGAGATTTAAGGAGGAGTGAATGTGGGTGTGTTAATTGAACCTATAATGTAAAGGCGTCCAGATACATGTTTAGGCGGGAAAACAATAAAGCCGGTTCACCAGACGACGACACGTGTCAATGTAGTTAGTTATTTATTATATGTATAGATTAGAATATTTTATAATTTTATCATCATAATATATTTTAATTTTCATGTAAAATAGTAATAACTTAATTTTATTGGTTAAAATAAATAAAAAATCATTTATCTTTGCTCGCATAAAAAAATTTGTTGGAACAAAATAAAAACAAAAGTTTCATTTTCTCTATTTTAAAGAATTTGTTAGAGATGCTATAGAATTCTCTAAATATAGAAAATTCTTCAAAATAAATAATTTAAGAGAGAGAATCGTTGTTTTTGTTCCTACAAATGAATAATTTAAGAGAGAGAATCGTTGTTTTTGTTCCTACAAATGTAATAAATGTATTAGCATTTTATATAAAATTTATTTCAATGTTTGATGGAATATTAAAAATATTGAATATTCTAATAATAAATTAATGATTAAATCCACAAAATAAAAAAAATGCAACTTTTAAGTTTACCTTTTGCTTTTCCAAAACGACGAAGACTATTTCGTCCAATGTCGTATCATGTGGGTACATCCAAGATCTGTTTTTTACGAGTTTAAAATTTTGATAATAACTTGTATATCAGTTTTTTACGGTTTAAAAAAACACGAAAATTAAATGAAATAGATGGTGGATATATGAATTGAAAGAGTGGTCCTATTTTTCACGTGCATGATTGTTCTTTTTCACATTGTTGAAATCAAATTGTCCACCTTCTCTCCAAAAATTTGGCCAACTATTTATACCATAACTTCCTTTTGTTCGTCCACTTGTAAGTGTTGAATATTGAACCAAATACATTCTCGCATAGGCAAAAATATTTGTCATCATCAATCCCACCAAATGTTGGTGAGATAGGATAACTAGTGGGGAATGATGGAATGTAACCAAGCAATAATTAAGTGATGGAGACCGTTAATTACATCACTTGTTTTAAGGTTTATATCAAAAATCATTTTTTATCATAAAATTATTATTTAGTTGGACTTATTTGACTTGTTATCTGGTTTCCATCAATATCAGTCAGCCCAAACTTTGACTTTGACTTACCAAAATTCCCAAACTCTCTCCAATTTAACCAAAATACCCAAAAAAATCCGCGAAAACACCTCCTGATCACGGACACCTTAAAAAAGTTGGATTTCACCCATGAAATGTCCTCGATCAGCCATTGAATATCGTCGAACAACCATGGTATGTCCGCCATTGTGGGAAAATGGTCCGCGATGCGGTTGGTTTTGGTCCTTGAAGCTTGCTTTTTTAAGGGAGTCTGTGATCACGGAGTATTTCGCTGATTTTTTTGGGTATTTTAGTTAAATTAAGGAGAGTTTGAGCATTTTAGTAAATGAGAACTCAAACTTGGGGCATTTCAATGAACTAAAAAGGTTGATATTTACTATATATATATGCATATAGACACATTATCATATACAAACACAATAATCATACAAATTAACTTGCATATAAATTTTTATATGTTGTTTAGCATATAACATATCACGTGTCAAAATATCGTGTTTATACAATATTATTTTATATGTGAAATATTCATGATTGTTATGTTTGAAAAGAAAAAAAATGTAAAATTCGACTACAAAACTAATTACCATGATATAAAAATACTATTTTATTTTATTTCCAACAATAAAAAACCTTTAAATTAAATTTTTAACAAGTAGATGAAATATTTCAACCACACAATGTATGTCCTGACATTTAAAATGAAGAGGTTATTGGAATGATCTTTTTTAATATTTTTAATTTTAATTTTATAAAGGTTATGAAGAATCTCTTAAAAATAGACTAATTACCTTTTTATCCTCCCCAACAAACCGGCATTCTCTTGAAAGGGGGTGATATTTGCACCAATTTTCATACCAACCGTACCAATTTAATTGGTACCAATTTAGTTGGTACCGACCTAATTGGTTGGTATATCGTACCAACTATTTAAACTTGGTTGGTGCGTGGTATTAGGAGTCGTACACCATGGTAATTTACCATTGTATAAATTATATCATTGTATTTATTTTTTATAATAAGGTCCGACATAGCTAGGTTTTTTTCCATAATAATTTACCTTCGACAAAAATTGTGATTTTGATTTGATATTTATACTTTCAACCCATATACTTATTTACTTACTTTACTTTATACTTTTTACTTTCATAATTTAAAATTTACATTTAACACATATAATCGTTTATTAACTAAAATACGTTAAAAAATACGTTTTAATTTTAACAAGTTACAACATTATAATCGTCTCTTCGATACGGTCGAAATGAGCCTAATATTGAATTTTTTTTATTTATATATTTTTAAAAATATATAAAATATTTTTAATTTTTTGATTTATATATTTTTAAAATATACACCAAAACATCTCCTATTATTATCGCCACCACCACCACCGTACTTATCTTGTGGTTCCAAACATCCTTTTATTAGGCACCAATGCCGTCGAAGGTAGGGAGGTCGGTGATGACGACACAGCCGGCGACGGTATTTCGGGTCGGGTGCATTTCGGAAGTGGGAACCCGCATAAAACCGGGTTGTTCGAAAATACGGATTCGGGGAACCCGATAAACTTTCCGGTATTTCGCCCGAAATGTTGTTCATAGACATATTAAAATCCCGTAAATTCGGTAAATTCAGAAACTGGATTTTTCCAGAAAACTGATTTTCCTCTAGACGTAAAGTCAATAATTGCGATAACCGGTTGATCATCGGCGGGATATTGCCGGAGAGGTTGTTATACGACAGATCGAGACGGAATAAAGAAGGTAACGACATTCGAAATTGTGATTTGGATTTTATATTTACACTTTCAACCCCTATACTTATTTACTAAATTTACTTTATACCTTTTACTTTAATAATTTAAATTTTACATTTAACACATATAATCGTTTTGTTGGACAACCTAAGGGGGGGGTAAGGTTGTATTTAAAATCTTTTTCTTTCAAAAATTCTTTGAACAAATAAATACAGTACAAACAATACAGTAAAAATAAAGCAGAGTATAAACAAGTAAATATACAACAATTATATAAACAGATATAATTTAAATGCACAGCGGAAATGTAAATAGATAAGGGAAAGAGAATACTTGACAACGGTATTTTTAAAGTGGTTCACCAAACACAAAGTTGGCTAGTCCACCTCGAGAAAATAACACTTCTCGGAGATCCAATACGAAACGTGTTCTTTACGGTAGAAACACAAACCTTAATACAACAAACGCGAAACACTCTTCTTTGAGAGATTAATGTGGATCACTCACTCTAATTCAAACACTTACAAGAGGGTATAGATTTTAATATGAATAATCACTCTTGAATAAGGTTTATCACTTGGATATTTTTAGAGAGTTTGATCACTTGAGTTGTGTTGCTGATTCAACTAATCGAGAGATTTTAATCTGCTATCAACTCAAGATTTCTTGCTCAAAAATTAATTTTATCAGTTTAAGTGATTTAGTGTGAGTAAGAAAGCAGCAGAATAATAATCAAATGCTGAGGGAGAATTTATTGCTGAAGTTGGTGTAAGCATTGAAGGCTGCTGGATGCATGTATTTATACTGGATGATCAACAGTCTTGGGGATTTCGCGGTATACCGCCAGACCATCGCGGTATACCTGCGTCAGAAAAAGTGTACTGCAAGGAGAAGGTCAACCTGCAAAAGATCAACGGCTACAAGTACCCGCGGTATACCGCGTTGCACATGGCGGTATACCGCCTGAAAAAGTTGTCTGACAAAAGAAGCTTCATATGCAGATGATGCTGATGGTGAACAGTACCCGCGGTATACCGCGAAGACCTTGGCGGTATACCGCCTGAAGTTTTGTCCAATGAGAGCAAGGCAACGCAGGGTGGTTCGGCTGATCACACTTCTTGCAACAGATGATGAACAGTAGCAAACAGCATATATATATATATATATATCAAGTGATTTAATATATATAAAAAAATATTGTATATATATATTTGATTCAAATATATTTATATAGATACGAAATATCCAAGTGATAAAATATTTTAGGGTGTTTATCATTTTAAAATAAAATGACGAAACTCTTCAGACTTGGATACTTCAGATAAAAAATTTATCGAGATCATTTAAATATCTGCACACTCAGATAAAATATTAGATAACAAAATAATGCGGTGTGTTTTGTAATCATCAAAATAAATATGGAGATGTGATTTTATGTGTACCAAAAATATATCACAATATTTAAAGCTGGGTACACTTGCACCAACAATCTCCCCCTTTTTGATGATGACAAACACAACGCTAAACACGAGAGCATACTCGGTTTCTCTCCCCCTTTTGTCGAAGCAAAAAGGGTTTAAGAAAATCGCTTATGCTCCCCCTCGAAAGATGCTCCCCCTCAAAATATGAAATATTTGAGAGTTAGTATTTATCAAGGGTTATACTCAAGCATGCCTAAACCAAGTCTTAATTTAAAGAAGGCTTTTTTGTTAAGAGCTTTTGTGAAAATATCGGCCAAATTATCTTCCGAATCAACCTTTTCAAGCACGATTTTGCCTTTTTGAACATTATCTCGTAAAAAGTGATGTCTCAATTCAATATGTTTGGTACGAGAATGCAAAACGGGATTTTTACTTAAGTTTATGGCACTTGAGTTATCACACATAATTGGAATTTTGGTTAGGTGTACCTCAAAATCGGTAAGTGTGTGTTTCATCCATAGGACTTGAGCACATGCTCTTGCGGCGGCTACATATTCCGCTTCGGTGGTAGACAAAGCTACGGATTGTTGTTTCTTAGAGAACCAAGATACAAGTGAGAGACCTATAAAGGCACATACCCCACTAGTACTTTTTCGGTCAACAATAGATCCACCAAGATCGGAATCGGCGAAACACGTTACTTCTAACTCGGGTTTCTTTGCGTACCATAAGCCAAGATTAGTAGTACCTCGTAAATATCGAAAAATACGCTTGACAGCTTCATAGTGAGATTGTTTAGGTGAAGATTGAAAACGAGCACATAAACATACACTAAACATAATATCAGGTCTACTAGCAGTTAAATATAATAAACTACCAATCATACCACGATAAATCTTTTCATTAAAATCGTTTCCCTCCTCGTCACGAGATAATTGCAAATTTGTGGTCATTGGAGTTTCAACGGGTTTGACATTTTCAAAATTAAACTTTTTCAACATATCTTTACAATATTTAGATTGACTAATAAAAATTCATTACACAGTTTTTCATTAGTGGAACCAAAAATAATATCATCAACATATACTTGCACAACCACAATATCATTTTGAACATATTTCACAAATAAAGTATTATCTATTTTACCCATAATATAACCACTAACAATTAAAAAGGTTTTTAATCTATCATACCACGCACGCGGAGCCTGCTTTAAACCAGAAAGCGCCTTTTTTAATTTATAAACATGTGTCGGGTTTTCAAAACTTTCAAAACCGGGAGGTTGAGAAACGTATACCTCCTCATTTATAATACCATTTAAGAAAGCACTTTTAACATCCATTTGAAATAACTTAAAATCTTTAGCATTTGCAAAAGCGAGAAGCATTCGAATAGACTCCAACCTAGCAACCGGTGCAAAGGTTTCGTCATAATCTATACCTTCTTGTTGACTGTACCCCTTGGCAACTAAACGTGCCTTGTTTCGTGTGACTCCACCGTTCTCGTCTACCTTGTTACGGAAGACCCATCTTGTGCCAATAATGGTTTGACTACTAGGGCTAGGCACTAAGTCCCACACATCATTCCTAGTAAATTGGTTTAACTCATCTTGCATGGCCAATATCCAATCCTCATCACCTAAAGCTTCATCTATGGTTTTAGGTTCTATGGTTGAGATAAAGGCATGGAAAGCACAATGGGTAAGGATTTGTGATCTAGTTGTCCTTTGGTTTAGGTCACCTATAATTTGATCTACGGGATGGCCTCGAGCGGTTCTAAGGTTAGGATCATCTATACCTTGTGGAATAAAGCATGGAGGGGCATCACTAGATTCAATATTATTTGTGGAAGGTTGAGTACCTAAATCCAAGGTACTAAGTTGTTGGGCTAAGACGTCTCCTTCACGAATATTATCATTTGCTAAGGGTGCACTCGGTTTGGGAGGACTTTCGTCAAAGCTAACATTAAGGGATTCTTCTACTACCATGGTCTCCTTATTTAGGATTCTATAGGCTTTGCTATTCCAAGAGTAACCTAGGAAAACTCCCTCATAGGCTTTGGGGTCAAATTTGGTTAGGTAGGATTTGGTGTTTAAAATGAAACATTTACAACCAAAAACTTTTAGGTGAGCTAGGGAAGGTTTTCTACCTCGGTAAAGTTCATAGGGTGTCTTATTTAGGATACCTCTAATTAGGACACGGTTAAGCACATAGGTCGCGGTAGCAACGGCATCACACCAAAACTTTTGGGGAACTTGATGTTCGTTTAGCATAGTTCTACTCATTTCTTGCAACGTTCGATTTTTCCTTTCAACAACCCCGTTTGACTGAGGAGTTCGAGGAGCCGAAAAGTTATGAGTTATACCATGTTTATCACAAAAGGCACCAAATTGTACATCATTATCGAATTCTCGTCCATGGTCCGTACGTATGGAAACAATCGTACAACCTTGTTGGTTTTGAATTCGTTTTCCCAAAATTTTAAACTTTTCAAAAGCCTCATTTTTATGTCTCAAAAATAAAGTCCAAGTATAACGGGAATAATCATCCACAATAACCAAAGTATAAAAATTTCCTCCAAAACTTTGAATAGCCATCGGGCCAAAAAGATCCATATGTAAAAGTTCTAAAACTCTTTGAGTAGAAATAACATTTTTTGATTTATGAGAAACGTGATGTTGTTTGCCGACACGACAAGCATCACAAAAATGATTATCAAACTTTAATTTTGGCAGGTCACTCACAAGCTCCTTATTTTTTAAGTTTTGCATTAATCTTAGATTAGCGTGACCTAAACGCCTATGCCATAAAGTAGAAACATCATTAATAGAAGATAAGCATACATTTTCAGATATAACAGTTTTACAAATATATAAATTTCCTTTTACAAAGCCATTTAAAAGAACTTTACCATTTTTTATGATTTTGCAAGAATCTTCTTCGAAGACAACAGTTGTATTATTTTTACACAATTGGCGAACACTTAACAAATTAAAATGTAAATTATCAACATGATTCACATTAAGAAATTGAACATTATTGCAAGAGACTGTACCTCTACCAATTATATTTCCTTTGGAGTTTCCTCCAAAAATTACCTGTCCACCATCACATGACTTATATGATGAAAAGAGATTATTGTTTCCGGTCATGTGACGTGTGCAACCACTATCGAGTATCCAGTCCATATCAAGGTCAATCTACAATAATGAAGATGTAACTTTTATGGTCCCCATTTCTCGTGGGTCCTTGACAATTAGTTTCAAAAGTCAACCAACATACATATATATAAAGTAAAACAGAATATATATATATATAATATATTACACAATATTAATATATATATATAATACATCAAATCATATTAATATATATATATAACAAACACCATATTATATATATATATATATGTAATACGTATATATATGTAAACAAACAGTACATAGAATATATATTACTTATATATATAATGTATACAACAAAATATATTTAAACTATATATATATACATAACACATTTAAAACCATAAACGCATACCACCGGGATTATCATTACTAAACATTCCTTTTGGAATCCATTTATTTACCATTTTAATTTTGCGATTATATTTATCATACACATAAAAACAAGTATTTACATTCGCATTATTATTAGGTTTAGAATATTTATCATGGTACATGCGAGCATACGGTTTTCTCGTATTATAATTTACATTATTTATTTTACGCACATATTGATTTCTTGTATTTACTTTAGGTGATTCATAGAATCTTTTGATGGGTATACATGAACATTTATCAACACAAGTATTGGAACCAATGCCTTTTCTACATTTTATACGGTTAGGCATATTAAGCATGTTAAGAACTTTCTCATTGCTACTTTCAAAGGCTTTAGCTAGCATGTTATCTTTTTCATATGAAGCACATTTAGCCTTTAAACATGTAATCTCATTATCAAGAATATCACATTTTGTACAAATAATATTTTCATGTGATTTTTTATTCAAGCATGCAATTTCTTTATTTAAAACATCACAAGATTTACAAAAATCTTTTTCTCCTAATTTAGTTTCTAATTTAGCAATTATATCTATATCATTTTCAGATTTTTGTTTAACATTTTTTATTTCCTTTTTACATGCATTTACAGTTTCTTTTAACATAGCATTCTCATCTTGGTAACGATTTGCAAGAGCGGCCATTTTATGAAAAGATTCATATAATTCTTCAAGATTATTTTCACTATCACTTTCATAATCACTATCGTAATCCGAGTAAGAAGATTTTACCTCGTCGTCGCTATCGGCCATAAGACAAATGGCTTGATAGTCATCTTCTTCTTCACTCTCGCTCCACGCGCCTCCAATGAAGGCTTTCTCCTTCTTCTTTTGGAATTTGTTCTTTTTCGGACATTCATTGGCGTAGTGGTCTTTGTCACCACATGAGTAGCAAAAGCCTCTCTTTGGCTTAGCTTTATCGTCTTCACTCGAGTCGCCATTTTTCTTAACTTTTTCGTCTCGCTTATGGAACTTACGACTTCGATTATCACCACCACGACGGTAGTTACCGTTTCTTTGAAATCTGCCATTGTTAGAAAATTTATTATTATTATTAAGAAATTTGGAAAAGTTTCTTACCAACATGGCGACTTCATCGAGAGTTTCGGATGGATCTTTCGAGGAGCTAGCTTTCTCCTTTTTCTTCTCATCTTTTGGTGTTGAGACATTGAGAGCGATTGATTTCTTTTTAACTTGCTCCCGGTCTTTGTTTCTTTTAAGTGCAATTTCATGCACTTTAAGATTACCGATCAAGTCATCTATCTTCATTATGGAAAGGTCACGGGAGTCTTCTAAGGATGTTATCTTTTGCATCCACTCCGAAGGAAGAGCTCGTAGGATTTTCCTTATATAGTCCTCGTTAGGATAAGTGCGATCCAAACCTTTCAAAGTAGTCACAATAAGGTTAAATCTTTTAAACATTGAGTCAATTGACTCATCTTGTTTCATTTCGAATAGTTCATAATCGTGAACTAAAATATTTACTTTACTAGATTTAACCTCCGTGTTTCCACGATGAGTATTATTTAAACTTTCCCATATTTGATTTGCAGTTTTATAAGTATATACTCTTTCAATTTCGTCAGATGTTAAAGCAGCATATAATATATTCTTAGCTTCAAAGTTTAAACAAAAATGAGCTTCATCAGAAGTAGTCCAGTCATCTATAGGTTTATCAATATAAACATCATCTTTCACAATGGTGGGTTTAAAATTCCCTTTTTCTATGATGTTCCAAATCTTTTGATTTTTGCCACGCACGTGACATTCAAATAGCTCGGCCCAAATGCCAAACTTTTCAGTATCTATCAAAGGAGGTTTTGAAAACACGATATTAGTTTGTTGAGCCATTTAGAAGAATAAGAGAAAAATATGCAGAATATTTTGAAAGACCTGCTCTGATACCAAATGTTGGACAACCTAAGGGGGGGGTAAGGTTGTATTTAAAATCTTTTTCTTTCAAAAATTCTTTGAACAAATAAATACAGTACAAACAATACAGTAAAAATAAAGCAGAGTATAAACAAGTAAATATACAACAATTATATAAACAGATATAATTTAAATGCACAGCGGAAATGTAAATAGATAAGGGAAAGAGAATACTTGACAACGGTATTTTTAAAGTGGTTCACCAAACACAAAGTTGGCTAGTCCACCTCGAGAAAATAACACTTCTCGGAGATCCAATACGAAACGTGTTCTTTACGGTAGAAACACAAACCTTAATACAACAAACGCGAAACACTCTTCTTTGAGAGATTAATGTGGATCACTCACTCTAATTCAAACACTTACAAGAGGGTATAGATTTTAATATGAATAATCACTCTTGAATAAGGTTTATCACTTGGATATTTTTAGAGAGTTTGATCACTTGAGTTGTGTTGCTGATTCAACTAATCGAGAGATTTTAATCTGCTATCAACTCAAGATTTCTTGCTCAAAAATTAATTTTATCAGTTTAAGTGATTTAGTGTGAGTAAGAAAGCAGCAGAATAATAATCAAATGCTGAGGGAGAATTTATTGCTGAAGTTGGTGTAAGCATTGAAGGCTGCTGGATGCATGTATTTATACTGGATGATCAACAGTCTTGGGGATTTCGCGGTATACCGCCAGACCATCGCGGTATACCTGCGTCAGAAAAAGTGTACTGCAAGGAGAAGGTCAACCTGCAAAAGATCAACGGCTACAAGTACCCGCGGTATACCGCGTTGCACATGGCGGTATACCGCCTGAAAAAGTTGTCTGACAAAAGAAGCTTCATATGCAGATGATGCTGATGGTGAACAGTACCCGCGGTATACCGCGAAGACCTTGGCGGTATACCGCCTGAAGTTTTGTCCAATGAGAGCAAGGCAACGCAGGGTGGTTCGGCTGATCACACTTCTTGCAACAGATGATGAACAGTAGCAAACAGCATATATATATATATATCAAGTGATTTAATATATATAAAAAAATATTGTATATATATATTTGATTCAAATATATTTATATAGATACGAAATATCCAAGTGATAAAATATTTTAGGGTGTTTATCATTTTAAAATAAAATGACGAAACTCTTCAGACTTGGATACTTCAGATAAAAAATTTATCGAGATCATTTAAATATCTGCACACTCAGATAAAATATTAGATAACAAAATAATGCGGTGTGTTTTGTAATCATCAAAATAAATATGGAGATGTGATTTTATGTGTACCAAAAATATATCACAATATTTAAAGCTGGGTACACTTGCACCAACACGTTTATTAACGAAAATAAGTTAAAAAATACGTTTTAATTTTAACAAGTTACACCATTATAATTATCTCTTCGATACGTTCGAAATGAGCCTAATCTTGAATTTTTTTGGATTTATATATTTTAATATATATCATATAAACTACATAAAAATTTATTTTTAACGTATTTTCAATTTTGTTTTACACTCCTATCGCATTAACATAATAATCATATATTAACTAATTCATTAAATCGTATTTAATTATTATTATTTGAATGTGTTTATAGATATCGTGAATGGCAATAGGAGAATGTTTCACGAGAAGAATATGAAATGGGGTTTTGACAAGTTGGTATCACTGGACTCATTTAAGAATTGTGAAAATGGGTATTTGACGAACGATGATTCATGTGTGTTTGGAACTGAAGTATTTGCAGTTACAGAGTATGCACAAAAGGATCGATGTCTGTCCATCACAAAGGCTCCGCCAATTTTTAATACTTACACTTGGACCATCGATATTAAAATAAATAAAACGTATTTTAACTATAAGAGTACCATAAATTAAATAATTAACAATAAGGTTATGAATTTTAAATATAAAAAATAATTTTTATGTAGTTTATATGATATATATTAAAATATATAAATCCAAAAAAATTCAAGATTGAGCTCATTTCGAACGTATCGAAGAGACGATTATAATGGTGTAACTTGTTAAAATTAAAACGTATTTTTTTAACGTATTTTAGTTAATAAACGATTATATGTGTTAAATGTAAAATTAAATTATGAAAGTAAAAGGTATAAAGTAAATTTAGTAAATAAGTATAGGGGTGAAAGTGTAAATTAAAAAACAAAACAAATCAAATTTGAAGTCACCGCGGGCTGTTAATTACAAAAATGCCACTGTCCGCGATCACGGGCTCCCATCGCGGGTATTTGTGGCATTTTTGCAAAATGAAAAAAATTTATGGCATTTTGGTAACAGTTAGTCAAACTTGTGGCATTTTAATTAATTTCCCAATAATGTAATCATTATTCTTTTTATATTCAAATCATTTTCAAAAGTTATGCTATATTTTCTCAAAAATAAAGTATTTAGAAGTTAAATTTTTTAAAATGAATTTCTTTCAACTCCAACAACTATTCTATTTTAGAGATTGTAGTATTAATAAAAATATTAAAATAATTAATACATTAATAAAATATCATTTCTCTCTTCTTAACTTTTTAATTCAATTTCTTAATTGATGGAAAGAATAAAATATTATTTCTCTTTTCCCTTTTCTCTAATTTTAGCATAAAATAAAGTTTCTACAAATTTGGAGATTTTTACCTTCTCTCTCATATTTTCTCTATTTTAACATACAAGATAGCATAAGGTTTGGTAATAAAATTTCTTCTGCTGTTAAAAAAACATACGAGATAGTATAGCTATAACAACCCAAGCAATTTTAAACATGCAATTTATATAAATAAAACATCCCAGAAACGGCTCCCAAAATTTCTTACATCATAACAAAATCTAGTTGGCGAAATCAACCTATACAACTGAGAAATAAAGTCTAAACTGAGCTATAGTGTCGCTACACTATTGAGTTTTCTCGCTAACTGCTCTGCTCACTTGCCAGAGCCTTTCGTTACCTGTTTCCCTGAAAAAGTTTTAATTTGAAAATGCGAGGGTTAGACCATGAGGTCTAGTGAGTCCCTCCTGACAGTTCTCAAAAGCATTTAAAACACTTTATAACTTTCAGATATAAAACTTCCACATAACTTTTCACAAGACAAACGTGGATGAATCCGCACTCGTAAACGGCACCCTGAAGTCACCCGAAGGTGCCAACGAGTCAGTCTCACACTGCCTTACTGGATACTCCCTTCCATGGCATAAACGGGTCTACTCTCCCGGCATGAGCACAGGCGGGTCTACTCTCCCGTCTTAGCCAGTCTACGTCTAAAACAATGTATGCATACATCTCACATAAATCTTTAAATAACTTTCATGCATTTAAAATAAGCATATTAATAAAGCATAGCATTTTTCATCATGTACCTATTTTAGAAAACACCTTATAAAATCACGTAACTTTAGTTAGAAAACGCACCTGGTGCTCTTACTTCTCGTTTCTAATCAGTTCCAGACTTCCAATTGACTTTCCTGAATAAAAGGACACAACATAAGCTGATCAACAATCTATCCGGACAACTCTACTTTTCGGACACCCAAACTTACCGGACACAAACTAGCTTTCCGGACAACCACTACTATACGGATGACTACCCTTTTCGGACGACTTCTGCTATCCGGATCACTTCGGATACTACATACTTTACGGGTATTTACACTTACCGGGTGCTCCTCCGGAAACCCTCATCAAATGGGACTTACCGGCTACTTATCCGTAAACGCTCATCATTTGAGACTTTCCGGATACTACGCTGTTACGAAAATCGGAGACAAAAACCTCCTAAAACCCTTTAAACGATGCAGTAAGGCAGCGAAATAACCACAAAATGATTTACCACCAATTTCCGCAAAGCTTAACTAACTAATCACGATTTAAGGCACTTAAATATTCTTTTAGAGTCATAAATGACTTTAACTAGGAAAACCTTCCAATCTCAGCAATCAACAGACAGATCTTAAATAGGGATATGGATTAAGGATTACCTGGTATGTTTCTTGGAAAAAACGAATTCCAATCCTTCTCTTCCTTCTGATTTCGAAACTTGAAGACTCCTCTCCTCCAAATGCACAAAACCCTCAAGAAACCCTTTTCTCCTTTCTCTCCAAAACTCGGCCGTCACAACAATCAAAATCAGTAATAGAATGTTTTTCCTAGGGTTTTGTGCCCTTTTATACCCTATCCCATACTTACCAAATAGCCCCTCAACTTCCATTATTATCAAAACTTAACACAAGACATAAAAGTCCTTTGAAAATAATCTCGGTCGTTACAACACTCCCCCCTCAAAAGAATTCTGTCCCCGGAATTCCATTCTCGAAAAGGTGAGGGTATCTGAACCTCACATCTGATTCCACTTCCCACGTTGCTTCTCGTCCCTTATGGTACCTCCACTGAACTTTCACAAGACGAATCTCCTTGTTCCTCGTCTTCCGTACTTTACTGTCTACGATCTCGATTGGATCTTCCTCGTACATCAATTTCTCATCAATGCTGACATCTTCTAACGGAATAGCCACATCGGTCTCGGCCAAACACTTCTTCAAGTTGGACACGTGAAAAGTCGGATGAATCTTTCTTAACTCTTCTGGCAATTCTAGCTTGTAAGCTACCGCGCCAACACGCTCGATGATAACAAAAGGCCCAACGTATCTCGGCCTCAACTTTCCTTTCTTCCCGAAACGCACTACTCCTTTCCAAGGCGAGACTTTTAACATTACGTTGTCTCCCACTTGAAATTCAATATGCTTCCTTCTTTTATTCGCATACTTCCTCTGTCGATCTTGCGCGATCCTCATCCTTTCACGGATTACTTCAATCTTATCCGCCGTTAGTTGTACAATTTCCGGTCCGGCCAACTGCCTTTCTCCTACCTCATTCCAACACAACGGCGTACGACACTTTCGTCCATACAATGCTTCGAATGGAGCGGCTTGGATACCCGCATGATAGCTGTTGTTATACGAGAATTCTATCAAAGGTAAGTGTGCTTCCCACGAACCTTTGAAATCGATCACGCACGCCCAAAGCAGATCTTCCAACGTCTTAATTGTTCTCTCACTCTGACCATCCGTCTGAGGATGATAGGTCGTGCTCAACTTTAGTTGTGATCCCAATTCCCGCTGTAAACTCCTCCAAAATGCTGACGTGAACCGACTATCACGGTCAGACACTATGGATCGCGGCACTCCGTGCCTAGACACTATCTCATTAATATACAATCGGGCTAACTTCTCCAAAGAATCCGACTTTTTAATAGATAAGAAATGCGCTGACTTGGTGAGAATATCTACTATCACCCAAATCGCATCATTACCCTTCGGAGTCCTCGGTAACTTTGTGACGAAATCCATGGTGATATTATCCCACTTCCACACTGGTATCACCGTAGACTGAAGTTCCCCATAAGGTCGCTGGTGTTCTGCCTTAACTTTTAAACATGTCACACACCGCTCTACAAAATGAGCGATGTCCTTCTTCATTCCTGGCCACCAGTAAGACTGTCTCAAGTCTCGATACATCTTATTCGTTCCCGGGTGTATGGAATACCGCGACTGGTGCGCTTCTTCTAAGATGCTTGCTCTCAGATTGCCCAGTTTAGGAACCCACACTCGGTCTTTCATACACTTCAGCCCACCACTGTTGACTTCGAACAACGATGCAACTCCGACTACTCTTTCGCTCTTTACGTTCTCCTCCAACAACGCTTCCTCTTGGAATTTCTTAACTTCTTCAAGAAGATTCGAGGTTGCTTCGACTCTGAAAGCTACGACTTTGGTATGTTCTCCCCGTTCCTTCCGACTCAGCGCGCCAACCACCACATTAGCTTTACCTGTGTGATACAAGATCTCACAGTCGTAGTCGTTCAATAGCTCCATCCATCTCCTTTGTCTCATATTCAGCTCCTTCTGATCAAACAGATGCTTCAGACTTTTGTGATCGGTGTAAATCTGACACTTTACTTCATATAAGTAATGTCGCCAGATTTTCAGAGCGAGCACCACCGCCGCTAACTCCATGTCATGAGTGGGGTAGTTATTTTCGTGGTCCTTCAACTGTCGAGAAGCGTAGGCAATTACCTTCCCGCTCTGCATCAGCACACACCCCAGTCCAAGCTTAGAAGCGTCACTGAATATCACAAAACCCTCCGATCCGTCAGGTAACGACAAAATCGGAGCACTGCTTAAACTTTCTTTCAACTTCTCAAACGCAGATTCGTGCGCTTCCGCCCACACGAATTTAACGTTCTTCCTTGTCAAAGAGGTCAGTGGCGAAGCTATTCGAGATAAGTCTTGAATAAACTTCCGGTAATAACCTGCTAAACCGAGAAAGCTTCTCACCTCCGATGGGGTTCTTGGCGCCTCCCAATCTTTAATGTCTTCAACTTTAGCAGGATCTACCTTGATGCCGTCCGCCGACACTACATGACCCAAAAACTGAACTTCTCTTAACCAACACTCGCACTTCGAGAACTTCGCATATAATTTCTCACGCTTAAGCAATTCTAGCGCTGCTCGAAGATGCCTCTCGTGATCCTCTAGGTACGAGAATAGATTAATATATCGTCAATGAAGACGATCACGCACTTATCCAATAATGAGTTACACACCCGGTTCATCAAATCCATGAACACTGCTGGCGCGTTAGTCAACCCGAAGGGCATGACAAAGAACTCATAATGCCCATATCTCGTACGGAAAGCTGTCTTTGGCACGTCCTCCTCTCTCACTTTCAATTGATGATAACCCGATCTCAAGTCTATCTTTGAGAAGTAACTCGCACCTTGTAGCTGATCGAAGAGGTCATCGATCCTCGGGAGAGGGTACTTGTTCTTCACGATCACCTTATTGAGCTCGCGGTAATCTATGCATGTTCGCATAGATCCGTCATTCTTCTTAACGAAAAGTACCGGCGCTCCCCAAGGCGATGAGCTCGGACGAATAAAACCTTTGTCGAGTAATTCCCGCAACCGAGTCATCATCTCCTTCATCTCTGCCGGTGCCAGGCGATAGGGCGCACGCGCAATCGGTGCTGACCCTGGCAACAGTTCTATTCTGAACTCCACCTGACGATCTGGAGGCAGATTCGTCAAATCATCCGGAAACACCTCCGGGTACTCACTCACTACCGGGACATCCCCCACACTCTTCTTCTCCTTCTTAGCATCTAGCACGTAAGCTAAATACCCCGGACACCCCTTTCCCAAACACCGTCTAGCTTTCATCAACGAAATCAAACACGACTTCCTATTCCGTTGATCTCCGTAAATTACCACCTCTTTCTTATCGGGCAAGGCAATACGGATCGTCTTCTTATTACAAACTATGTTAACGTCATTTTCCGCTAACCAGTCCATTCCTAGGACTACATCAAACTCCCCCATTCCCATAGGATACAGCCTTAATGGAAATAAGTGTCCATCCACGTCTATGCTACAACCCTCATAGACCTCATTCACCCAGACTCGACAATCATCTGTTATCTCTACTTCAAACCCAAAGTTCAACCTCTTGGGTTTCGCTTGCAATTTTTGAATAAAATTGGGCGACACAAATGAAGGGTTGGCCCCCGAATCAAACAACACTTTAGCAAAATTCGAGTCTATAGGAAAGGTACCTGTTACCACATCAGGCGTGTTCTCCGCCTCTTCAGCCGACATGTGGAAAGCCCTTGCTCTGGCGCGAGCCGACTCCACTTTCTTCTCATTATCTCTTCCTTCGCTACTACCACCTTCACCCCCAGCATAACCTTTCTTTAATTGCGGGCATTCCCACTTGACATGACCCGACAACCCGCACTAATAACAGGTCTTCGGACCGCGGCAATCTCGAGCCATGTGCCCCGATTTTCCACATTTGTAGCATCCGCCTTTATCCACCAAACATTCCCCCTTGTGCATCCGGTTACACTTACCACATGGCCCCTCACCTGATCTGGGCCCCACCCGCAGCTCGGGTCTAGTAGTATTCGGCCTCTTACTCTCCCGAGTCGATCCTTCCCACTTTCTTTTGTCTCCGACTCTCTCGGTTAACTGTCTGTTCTTATCCTTCTCGGTAAGTTCTGCTGTATCTACCGCTGCTTGAAAGGTAGGTGGATCTTTCACCTGCACCAATTCTCTTATGTTGCTCTTCAGCCCATAAATGTACCTCTCTATCCGCCTTTCTTCTGTAGGCACGTACAACTCGGCAAACCGGGCTTTCTCGATAAACTTCGACGTGTATTCCTGAACTGACATTGACCCTTGCTCTAATCCCAGAAACTCCTCCTCCAACCTCTTAACTGCCGCCAACGGACAAAACTGTGCTCGAAACCTCTTAACAAAAGATTTCCATAGCATACTCTTCGCTACTTCCGATCCCCTACCTCCGGTCTCGACATCCCACCAATAGATGGCCTCGGACTTCATCATTGACATTGCAAAAAGTACCTTATCTTCCTCGGCGCACTTGCTAGTATCGAATGCTAACTCCATCTTGCGAACCCATTTCAGAGCTAGAACAAGGTTGCGCTCCCCATTGAACGCTGGAGGCTTGCACGAAACAAATGTCTTAAACGAGCACCCTTTTCACAATCCTTGGCTCGCTAGTGAAAATCGAAGTTGTCACCGAGTTGTTTCCTATCTCCGTCCGTGGTTCACTACCTTCCTCAGTCTTTTTCCCAGTACTGCTCTTGGTTCCTCCCTCAGACGTAGTCTTATTTTGATTGTCTAGCATTGCTTGTAAGGTCTTTTGCAGTTTATCCATTTTCGCTGTGAACTTATCCTCCGTCACGAAAGCCGGTGCGGCCTCAGGTTTACGCCCTTTCTTAGCTTTTGTTTTCTTTACAGGCGCTGAACTTTCCTGTTCGGATATCGCTTGAATTTCTGGTTCCTCAACACTCCTTGCCTTGCGCTTAACCGACGCTTTCTTTTTCTTACCCTTGCTCTTGGTGGTTGCTGCCCCCACCTCAGTAACGGCCTTTCTTGGTACTGTTCCTTTGCCCCTCCCACGACCTCTACCTCTCCCACGAGTGGCTGCCGCTCTCGGAGAATTCACTGGTCCGTCCTCCACTGGTTCCTCAAACCGCACCGCCTCCTCATGCGGCGTAGTGCTCTTGGTCTTAGCTTCTTCCACGATCGGAATCGACCTACTTGTAACACCCGGAAAATCCTTGTAAGTAATAATAGTCCTAATATTTAGTTATATTTTGACTTTTTAAATTATAATTGATTTCTTAAGTAATTTCCGTGATTGTTACTTGTTATTTGATAACTTCCGATAGAAAACAGTAAGTTTATTTCTTAAGGAAATTAAGGAAAGATAGACGATAAAGTGAAATATTAGATTGTATGGATTAGTTGGATGGGTATTTTGAATACGAGTCCAACGGTACCTTCTGGGGTAAAAACGGAGTTCTAACGAAGAAGTTACGGCTAAATCTGTGGAAGTTGGGAAGATTAGCAAACAGAAGCCGGCGCCGATGGTTTGGCGCCGATGCATCGGCGCGGGTGATCGGCGCCGAGCACCTGACGTGCTAAAAGGGGATTAAACCCACCTCTTTATCCTTAGTCATTCTCTTCTCTTCTTAGAATTCTCAAAACCGGACTTTGCCTCTGCTCTACACATTTCAGACGATTTTCCATCTAAAGCTTAAGGTAAATTCACATCTCTCAATCATACTTCAATTCAAGCAATTAGTAGATGAATCTTACCAATTAAACTTGAATTAGGGCATTACATCTTCCTTTCATCTTGATTGGAGTAATTGGGTTCAAGTCTTCAAGTTAGGGTTATACCAATTGAAGAATTAAGGTGAGTAACTTGTATCTAATTGATTGTATTATACTTTACTACCATTCTTTATCTCGATTTTGGTATTGATAATGAGAAATCTTGATTAATAAGCTCTTAATGGTTAAGAGGGAAACAAGAAGAGTTCAAGTAAGTTATGGTGGAGTCATTGTGTTTTATTACTTAGAATGTCATGGTAAATGTTAGTGTAAAGGTTTGGGTTTGATTATACATCATTGGTATGTGATTATGATGATGGCTTAATATATGTCTTAATGAAGTAATGATGGCTTAATGGTCAAAATGGACTTATTATTGAATTGTAAACATGGATGTTTATTATTGATGTTATATAGAATGTGATTTGATACATATGGATGTATATGAACTACATGGAAGTAGTATTGATTATGTTAAATGGTTGGACCATTGTTAAGTGTTAAATATGCTTTAAATTTTACTTGGATTAACATATTTGGTATTCACATAATTGGAGGAGCACCTAGTAGGCATTGGAGGATATATTCTTACACATCGTGGGGTAAGTGTAATTGATTCATACCTTCGGATACCGTGGGGTTTTTCCGTTGTGTTATGCCTTGTGACAATACCGTGGGGTACCGATCAAGGTATATCTTCAATTATGATGTAACTGGGTAGCGATATGGGCCTTCTCCATGGAATCCAATTTTGTGAATGTATCGAATTGTTATTCCTACATGCTATGATTATGCTCAACGTGCTATGTGTAAACCTCACTTAGGCTTTAAAAGCCTAACACTTGTTATGTGTTTTATGTGTTACAGATATTAGTGGTTCCGGATACAAGAAGGTCTAGAACGGGGTTTGTGAGCATGGGATCATTGTTGGAGAGTTAAAGAGTGGAAGATTTATGATAGAACTTTCCGACATCCTTATTGTAATTTGATTGCCATAGTAGTGATCAGATAAGCTAGTGGTCCAATAGTAGTTATAATTAACTAAATCTTTGTATTAATGATTATGAAATGTTAATTAGGTATACTTTTACTTTAGTAATGTGTACCACTCTTCCGTTTTATGGAAGTTTTTGTTAACCCCTGTTTTGGGGTGTTACACTACTTCTCAGAGTTCTTGCCGACATTCTGATACACAACAACAAAAGACTCATTTACTACCACAGACTCATTTAGTACTACAGCAACTGAGTAATATGGCAATTTGAGCACATACATGTACCTGTAAGTTCACAATTACACTGGCCAGATGTAACTCCAAACTTACCTTCCATGACCGTCCTCGGTGCCCTATTAGTCCTATTTCTACAATAGTGTCTTCCTAACGCATTCCTGATTCTCAGTTGTGATTTCTACTCCCTAAAGTTTAAGTCTAGGCCCATCCGGTCACCTAAATCCCTTAAACTATGGCTCTGATACCAACTATAACAACCCAAACAATTTTAAACATGCAATTTATATAAATAAAACATCCCAGAAACGGGTCCCAAAATTTCTTACATCATAACAAAATCTGGTTGGCAGAATCAACCTATACAACTGAGAAATAAAGTCTAAACTGAGCTATAGTGTCGCTACACTATTGAGTTTCCTCGCTAACTGCTCCGCTCACTTTCCAGAGCCTTTCGTTACCTGTTTCCCTGAAAAGGTTTTAGTTTGAAAATGCGAGGGTTAGACCATGAGGTCTAGTGAGTCCCTCCTGACAGTTCTCAAAAGCATTTAAAACACTTTATAACTTTCAGATATAAAACTTCCACATAACTTTTCACAAGACAAACGCGGATGAATCCGCACTCGTAAACGACACCCTGAAGTCACCCGAAGGTGCCAACGAGTCAGTCTCACACTGCCTTACTGGATACTCCCTTCCATGGCATAAACGGGTCTACTCTCCCGGCATGAGCACTGGCGGGTCTACTCTCCCGTCTTAGCCAGTCTACGTCTAAAACAATGTATGCATACATCTCACATAAATCTTTAAATAACTTTCATGCATTTAAAATAAGCATATTAATAAAGCATAGCATTTTTCATCATGTACCTACTTTAGAAAACACCTTATAAAATCACGTGACTTTAGTTAGAAAACTCACCTGGTGCTCTTACTTCTCGTTTCTAATCAGTTCCAGACTTCCAATTGACTTTCCTGAATAAAAGGACACAACATAAGCTGATCAACAATCTATCCGGACAACTCTACTTTCCGGACACCCAAACTTACCGGACACAAACTAGCTTTTCGGACAACCACTACTATCCGGATGACTACCCTTTCCGGACGACTTATGCTATCCGGATCACTCCGGATACTACATACTTTCCGGGTATTTACACTTACCGGGTGCTCCTCCGGAAACCCTCATCAAATGGGACTTACCGGCTATTTATCCGTAAACGCTCATCATTTAAGACTTTCCGGATACTACGCTGTTACGAAAATCGGAGACCAAAACCTCCTAAAACCCTTTAAACGATGCAGTAAGGCAGCGAAATAACCACAAAATAATTTACCACCAATTTCCGCAAAGCTTAACTAACTAATCACGATTTAAGGCACTTAAATCTTCTTTTAGAGTCATAAATGACTTTAACTAGGAAAACCTTCCAATCTCAGCAATCAACAGACAGGTCTTAAATAGGGATATGGATTAAGGATTACCTGGTATGTTCCTTGCAAAAAACAAATTCCAATCCTTATCTTCCTTCTGATTTCGAAACTTGAAGACTCCTCTCCTCCAAATGCACAAAACCCTCAAGAAACCCTTTTCTCCTTTCTCTCCAAAACTCGGCCGTCACAACAATCAAAATCAGTAATAGAATGTTTTTCCTAGGGTTTTGTGCCCTTTTATACCCTATCCCATACTTACCAAATAGCCCCTCAACTTCCATTATTATCAAAACTTAACACAAGACATAAAAGTCCTTCTAAAATAATCTCGGTCGTTACAATAGCTACTGGAGCAAAAAATTGTTAAAATCTTTTTTTCTCTCTATTTTAGCATAGCTATTGAAGATGATCTCATGTTCAAATTTTAAAACATCTAGGATTTGCATACTTTCCAATAATCCCAAATGGTTTTTTGTTAGAACCAACACCATTGCGACAATCAACAACATTTTATCCTTGTCTTTTTAATTCGTCTTATAAGTTGATTGGTAGCAAATGAATTGTTGGTGGAAGAACATAAAATATAATATTATTTATTTATGCATTAAACAATTTTGATGAATGATTAACATCTAACCATTTTTTGTTTGTTTGGTTTTTTACTAAGTTATATATAAATAATGTTGTATGTAAAATTAATCTCTGTATAAATTAAAAATATTTTTGTATATGAGGGGTTATTTGTAGATGGAAGAAGTGTGTATTTTATTGGAAGTGACAAGTTTGGAAAAACATTGACTTAATGCATAAAGTCTCTCCTTAAAAGTTTACGTTGAGTTCTCGAGTTTTGGAAAGAAAGGAAATAAAACAAAAGTACTTGAAGGAATGGAAAGAATTATTTGTATTTGTTTTCTTGGGATTGAAGGAAAATAAAGAATTATTTGTATTTGTTTTTTTGAGATTGAAGTGAAAGAAAGAAAAATGAAGGAAAAGAAATAAAATTTTATGTTCTCAGGGTAGGAGAGAAAGAAAAATAAAGATGTTATTTTTACCAGTATACCCTTATTTATTTTATAGTGAAATGTAATTAATAAATATATGTGTAGTTTTATGAATATTAATTATCAATTCTTTTTAAATTCCTTCCCTTTCCTCCCACATTTGGGAGGAAATTTTTAGGAGAAAAATCAGCAATATTTTTCCCCTTACTTTTTTCCTCGTTAAAAAAACTCGAGAACACAACATTTTCACTTTCCTCCTATTTTCTTTCCATTTCTCTTCCTTTTCTTTAGGGAAAAAAACTCGAGAACACATTGTTACTGAATAATTCACTTTCTATATCATTAAATTAGTACTGAAAGTCTCCTTAAACTGTTAACAAATATATCATTGATGTACTATAGCATGATCGACGAGCATCTAATATACGAGTCTCTACCAAATTTAATAGCATGATCAACAATAAAGAATGATGGCGTGAAATTACGTAATTATTTTATTCATCATAAAAAATACTCAAACGTCATGATTAAAATCATGAAAATAAACTTAAAAAGTGTATCATAAAGAACCAAAATTCATTTGGAGTTGAAAATAAAATTTAAATACGGTTATTTTTATTTTACTATTTTCGTGTTAAGATTTCGTAAATGGAAGAAAACAACAGTAAATACATAAAGTATGATGGAATATTTGATAATTGCTTGCGAAAAACAGTCTAGCTATTTTTGGAATGTTTTAAATATTTTTATTCTGACTATTTCAACGTTTTCAAGAAACTCTAAAGAGTTAATTTTCTAAAATGGGGAAGCAAAAGTTAAAATTCTCAAAAAAAATTATACCCATCTCCAACAGATTCCCCATATTTGGAAAAACACTTGTAATCATATTTGGAGAAATTTTTGGGGAAAATCCTATTATCCCCATTTTAGAAAAACTTTTAGGAAAGCTGTTGGAGCTTATTTGTGTTCCAAAATCTCCATTTTCCTCATTTTCTCCAAAATGAGGAAGCTGTTGGAGATGCTCTTAAAAATCAAATTTTACGGTGCAACTCATTGTTGTGTCCAACAAATAGATTATTCTAAAAACAAATCCGAACATTATTTTGCAATCTGCAAGGCCTCCACACTTAAAAAATCTCAGGGGCTTTGATTTGATAACATGATTTTTAGGGTTTTGGAACTTTTTGAAATTACTTAGAATCTTTCGTTTGTAGAATTTATATTTTTAAATTAAATTGAGTTCAATTATATGACAATAATTTATGAAAACGAATTATAAATAATTATAAGAATAATTAAATGGGAAATTAATTAAAATACCCTAAGTTTGACCATGTGTTACCAAAATACCACAAATCTCTCCCACTTTGCAAAAATACCCTAAAAATCCGCGATGGAAGCCCGCGATCGCGGGCCAGGGACCTTTCTGACACTTTTTTAAACTTGCAGGGACCATTTTTGAAAAATGAAATCCCGCGATCGCGGGCTCATCCCGCGATGGGATACTTTTTGTGACTTTTCAATTGCAAGGGACCATTTTTGAAAAATTCCAGAGACCATTTATGAAAATTTTCCATTTTTTGGAATTTAAAATGAAATGTTACACTTTCAACCCCTATACTTATTTACTAAATTTACTTTATACCTTTTACTTTCATTATTTTAATTTTACATTTAACACATATAATCGTTTATTAACTAAAATACGTTAAAAAAAATACGTTTTAATTTTAACAAATTACACCATTATAATTGTCTCTTCGATACGTTCGAAATGAGCCCAATCTTGAATTTTTTTGGATTTATATATTTTAATATATATCATATACAATTATACACCACATAAAATAAAAAAATTATATTTAAAATTCATACCCTTATAGTTAATTATTTAATTTGTGGTTTTTAATGTATTGTTTCCTTTCCATTTTAATGTTTTTAATATAGAAATTCACTTAAGTTATTTAACAAGGAAATTAATTAACAACATCATATAAAAATTATTGCAAATCATCTTCCCAACCGAAACGGATACAGTGCATGTAAACAAATAAATCTATTACTGTAAGGCGTCCTGGAGTCCTGTGATGAAGTTAACCTTTTCCTTGATCACGTCCTCCATTCCTATGTAGTCCGATTCGAGTTCTTCTAGTTCCTCTTCAGCTTCCTTAATCTCTCGTTGCAGGTGCCGAACGTGAGCCCTAGTCATGGCCAGTTCTCATTTCTTCTCCGCTAGATACTCCATTTTCCCCTGCTGAATCCCCCTGTTATGGTTCCACATACCCTTTACCTTTTCGATACCGGCGTTCGCCTCATCAATGGCTTTTTGCACTGCGAGAGTAATTCGTTGACTTTGTCGAAGACCCGTCGGCATAAAATCATACATTGGTGGGGTTCTCATGCCATTATCGAAGTAGTAATTGTCGGATGCCATCTCCCAGTCTGCTTCCTCCTCAGGCGTGAATGGAAAATCGGCTGCAGTTCGCCCACAGTTTGTCCACTCCTCGTCTGTTTTCGGTACCTTCCAGGTACTCCGGCGAGCTCCGTCGTTCAGTGGTTGGTAGGCTCCCGAACGTGAAGTTCCAGCCACATTCGCCGACCTGTTCCCCCTTGATCTTGAACCTCCATCCATTGTGTTAAGAAAAGCGAGAGTGTGTTTGTATAAAAGATAGATAGGAAGTTGTGATTCGTCTGAATAGTTCACTGCAAGATTCGTTTGAAAATAGCCTGTAAGATTCGACTGAAAAAGTAACTGCAATATTCGTCTGCTCTTGAATAAAGGTCTTTAAGTAGTCAAACATAGCTAATTAATGAGAATTTAGATCAGATTTATATGATACTGTCAAATGCAAGTTTCTATAATATAGATATTGTTCTACATTACATGATACCAATTTTTGCATCATATGAATCACTTCCAGACAACAAGAACCAATACACCAATAATCAAGAAATAAATGCTTGTTCATCCAATAATCTCTGTATTAGGATTATCGCAAGTTTCATAAACCTACTTACTAGGTGCTGGAAATATGGGTTTTACTAAACTTTGGACTCATTTAAATTTATATATATGTGTTATATATAACTAACTTTTAGTAGGTTTATGTTCTCCTATATGAGAGCTTCGAAATGATATATAATGCGTCCAAAATGGAGTATGTGTGAAAGAAATATCGATACTCAAAGTTGAGTAAATGGATGAAATTAGCAAAAACCAAATGAAGTAACAGTAAGTCAATCACAATACTTTAACAAAATAAGTTAATACTAAAAATAACAATTATTTAATGTTACATAAACAACCTAACGTGGCCCTATTTGACAATGCTCATAAATAAACTCCGCCATATGTTTGCGAAAATCTTTGGCAACATCCTCGGCCTCGTCAGGGTGTACCCATACCTCATTGTTATTTATCAACATTTGGGTATTACGGCATACCCAGACACCGCAATCCGCATTTATCACGGCCTGCTGGGGTACATTCTTGGCGAACTTATAGCGAAAGACACCTGTCATATCGCGACGTCTATCATCCTTGACCCGACAAAAGAAGTCAAATAGCACAGCTTTAAACTTTGTCATCTGCTCTTCCAATTGATGTCTGAAGAGATTGGCACTGTCGCTATCATATATGGTCAAGGTCATAGCGTCAAGTTCAAACACTCCAAGCAGCCAATGTTGGGGATTAATGCATATTGGGATGTACACTTGAAATATTACAATATTAGACAACTTAGTTAGCAACAAAACAAGTTAAATAAAATAAGAGTAAAACGATTTACATACCACATCGAGGAGAGCCCAAGAGGTCCCTTCCACGCCATTGCATGAATTAACCACGGAGGCGGGACCTAGATGCTCAATCAACAAGTAATGAAAGAACATACTGAACATCATGGTCCACCTCGTGTCTGTTCCACGATGTCTTTGCAACAGCGAGACCCAACAATCGATGTGCTATACATAAAAAATAGATGGTTAGACATGTAAAATAAATATATTTGATTATATGACTATAATTAAACTTCATACTAACCACATCCAGTAAGTCAGACTCCAAAGGGTCAACGGCCAGCAATACATTGAAAAACGAGGGGGTGATTTCCAAGTTCAAGTGAGGGATGGAGATCAAGGGGGGAGGCGACCAGTCCGGCACATCCTCAATATTTCTTGCCGGTTGAGGCTCAGGTGAAGACACCTTTCCCTTTTTCTTTCCTCCCTTCTTTCCCCCCGCTTTCTTTGCTTGTTTTTTAGCGGCCGGTGGTGTCGTAGATCCTTGTTGGCCAAACGGGTGACGAAACCATTGTGAAATTTTATGCGACCGCTTTTGAGGGAGCGGGGTCACCTGTGGTGGTGGATCTACAACATCCATCGAGTCATCGTCAGGCTCCGAGAAGTGCTCCGAGAAGTGATCCTGGATAATAGGAGACCCCGTCTGAAAATTACGTTACTCAATGTTTTACGTACAATTTAGGAAATGTTCACAATTAAACCTGTTGGTGCAAGTGTACCACATCTCTATATATTTATATATATTTATTTTGATGATTACAAACACACCGTATTATTGTTTATCTAACAATCCTATCCAAGTGTACAGTTCTTGAAGAACACGAAGATTTTATCTGAAGAGTTCAAGACGGAAGATTTACGTTGTCATTAGTGTTTATAATTTATAATGATAAACACCCTAAAATAATATACCACTTGGATATTTCTAAAAACCCAATAAATAATTTATTTAAATAAAGTTTTTTTTTAGAAGATCTAGCAAGATTTTGCTTTTTCTGACGCAGGTATACCGCGAGGTTCAGCAGGTATACCGCGGCGGCTTGATGTTACCTCTGATTGATTGGTCGTACTTTTTTCTGACGCAGGTATACCGCGGTGTTTAGCAGGTATACCGCGGGTACAGTTGGGCGGTATACCGCGATGTTTAGCCGGTATACCGCGGGTACAAGTTTACGTTTGTTTTGCAGGGTTGACTTTCTCTTCTGACAGTGTACTTTTTACTGCACGGTATACCGCGTGCATTTGGCGGTATACCGCGAATGCATGTATCCGTTGGAAGAGCTGCTATATAAATGCATGCGATGGTGGAGAAGAAAAGATAGACAATACAGATACAACCAACACCATCACTGCTCATCTGATCTCTCTCATTTATAATATATATATTTTATAAAACTTTTTTTATAAAATATCCAAGTGTGAGATATTATACAAGAGTGATTACCCATTGTGAGTTATACTCCTCTTGTAAGTATTTGAATAACGGGTGTGTGATCCTGTACATCTCAATAAGCTGAGGCTTAGAGAACCGTTTACTTTGCTCTGTATTTGGTTTGTATTCTACCGTAAAGAATACATTTATTGGATCGTGTCGGGAAGTGTCTCGGCTGCTGGTTTATCACAGTTGGTGGTAAATCAGTAAATCTCCGTGTCAAGTATCTCTTACCTTTATCTCTTTATTTATTCCGCTGTGCTTTATTATATTTGTTTATATAAACTGCTTTGCATTTATATTTATTTATATAATCTCTGTGTATTTGTTTATATTTACACTCTTCGTTATTATTTGTATACTCTGATTTATTTATACTGTTTCTGTACTGTATTTATTTGTAAAAGAATTTTTGAAAGTAAAAGATTTAAAATACAACCTTACCCCCCCTAGGTTGTCTAACATTTGGTATCAGAGCAGGGCTTTCAAAAATCGTCTATTTAATTTTTTAAAATCCGTTTTTGTTATGGCTCAACAAAATGCTTGGTTTTCTAAATCTCTTCTTATTGATTTCGAAAATTTTGATCTTTGGGCAAATTCTTTTGAACGTTATGTTCGTGGGATAAATCAAAAAATTTGGGATATTATTATTAAAGGAAATTTCAAACCCACAAAATTTCAAAACAACAAAGTTGTTGAAAAACCTAGCTCGGAATGGTCCGACGAGGATGAGGCTAATTATTGTTTAAATTATGAAGCCAAAAATTTTCTCTTTTCGGTTCTTACTAACGATGATATTGAGCGTGTTTATCTCTTTGAAACTGCTCGTGATATTTGGGAGAACTTGAACATCACCTATGGTGGAAACTCAAAAGAAAAGAGAGACGAAACCCGAGATCAAAGAAATGAAGAAACGTGTCTCATCGTCGACTGCGAGAAAGAGGTATGTACTTCATACTCAAGTTATTCTAGTTGTAGTGATAACGATGATGATATTGATATGTTAAATGTCTCTTTTCAAAAATTGATTGTTCTCGTAAATAGTTAAAAAAATGAGAATGCTAAATTAAAAGAAGAATTATTATTATGTCAAAATGAGTTGAATAATTGTAAACAAACCATTGCATGTGATAATAAAATCAAAAATGAGTTAAATGATAAAGTTATCACTTTAGAAAAGAAAGCATGCGAAAATATTGTTTGCAAATCTTGCATTGTCTTAAATGATAAAATTGCATGTTTAGAGAAAATAACATGTGAAAAAGTTGTATGTGGTAAATGCAATATTCTTGAAGATGAAATTGCTTGTTTAAAAGCAAAATGTAAATCGCATGAGAAAGATAATTTATTAGCAAATGCTTTTCAAAATAGCAATGATAAAGTGCTTAAAATGCTAAATATGCCTAATCGTATAAATTGTCGTAAAGGCATTGGTTCCGATACATGTGTTGATAAATGTTCGTGTAAACCCATTAAAAGATTTTTTGCATCTCCTAAAGTTGATACAAGAAAACCCCCATATATGTCAAAAATGAAAAATGTGAATTATGGGAGGAAATCGTATGCTCGCATGTATAACGATAATTTTTCTAGACCTAATGCGAATATAAATGCTTCATTTTATGTGTATGACAAATACGATCGTAAAATTAAAATGGTTAGAAAATGGATTCCGAAAGGAATGTTTAATGTTGATAATCCCGGTGGGATGCGTTTGTGGTTTTAAACCATTTATATGGCTTTGTATGTTTGTCGTGTTTTGTTTTATGTCGACAACATATTTTTTGCAGTTTATGTTTTATACTAACTGTTAAAAGGACCCATAAGAAAAGGGTACCACGAAATATTTTCTTTGCCTTTTGTAGGTGTTTCCTGACGAGGATATAATACGTGTTTCCTGACGAGGATATAATACGTGGTTTCCTGGCGAGGATACAATACGTGCTTCCTGACGAGGATATAATACGTGTTTCCTGACGAGGTTATAATACGTGGTTACCTGCCGAGGTTATAATACGTGGTTACCTGCCGAGGTTATAATACGTGGTTACCTGCCGAGGTTATAATACGTGGTTACCTGCCGAGGTTATAATACGTGGTTACCTGACGAGGTCATAATACGTGGTGATTTTTTTTATCACATAAAATTAACCGAAAATCGAAGCCTTAAGATCCTTTTTGGTGCAAGTGTTTCTTTTTGGTTATTTTGTTTCATGTCTTTTATTATGCTTATTTTATCCCTCAAATTTTATAAAATCAAATTGATATCGTTATTAATTTGAGGGTGAGCGTTTTAGCTCTTTTACCCATGAGTTTATGCTACCTCAAATATATGCATATTTTGAGGGGGAGCATCTCTCGAGGGGGAGCATACCGTCTTTCTTAACCCTTTTTGCTTCGACAAACGGGGGAGAGAAACCGCATATGCTCTTGCTTAGCGGTTGTGTTTGTCATCATCAAAAAGGGGGAGATTGTTGGTGCAAGTGTACCACATCTCTATATATTTATATATATTTATTTTGATGATTACAAACACACCGTATTATTGTTTATCTAACAATCCTATCCAAGTGTACAGTTCTTGAAGAACACGAAGATTTTATCTGAAGAGTTCAAGACGGAAGATTTACGTTGTCATTAGTGTTTATAATTTATAATGATAAACACCCTAAAATAATATACCACTTGGATATTTCTAAAAACCCAATAAATAATTTATTTAAATAAAGTTTTTTTTTAGAAGATCTAGCAAGATTTTGCTTTTTCTGACGCAGGTATACCGCGAGGTTCAGCAGGTATACCGCGGCGGCTTGATGTTGCCTCTGATTGATTGGTCGTACTTTTTTCTGACGCAGGTATACCGCGGTGTTTAGCAGGTATACCGCGGGTACAGTTGGGCGGTATACCGCGATGTTTAGCCGGTATACCGCGGGTACAAGTTTACGTTTGTTTTGCAGGGTTGACTTTCTCTTCTGACAGTGTACTTTTTACTGCACGGTATACCGCGTGCATTTGGCGGTATACCGCGAATGCATGTATCCGTTGGAAGAGCTGCTATATAAATGCATGCGATGGTGGAGAAGAAAAGATAGACAATACAGATACAACCAACACCATCACTGCTCATCTGATCTCTCTCATTTATAATATATATATTTTATAAAACTTTTTTTATAAAATATCCAAGTGTGAGATATTATACAAGAGTGATTACCCATTGTGAGTTATACTCCTCTTGTAAGTATTTGAATAACGGGTGTGTGATCCTGTACATCTCAATAAGCTGAGGCTTAGAGAACCGTTTACTTTGCTCTGTATTTGGTTTGTATTCTACCGTAAAGAATACATTTATTGGATCGTGTCGGGAAGTGTCTCGGCTGCTGGTTTATCACAGTTGGTGGTAAATCAGTAAATCTCCGTGTCAAGTATCTCTTACCTTTATCTCTTTATTTATTCCGCTGTGCTTTATTATATTTGTTTATATAAACTGCTTTGCATTTATATTTATTTATATAATCTCTGTGTATTTGTTTATATTTACACTCTTCGTTATTATTTGTATACTCTGATTTATTTATACTGTTTCTGTACTGTATTTATTTGTAAAAGAATTTTTGAAAGTAAAAGATTTAAAATACAACCTTACCCCCCCTAGGTTGTCTAACAAAACCAAAACTACCAAAATAACTTACAATATGCATTTCCGTCCTGTAATAGTCATCGGCCGAACCGCCAAAGATGTTTGTGATTGCTGTGGTGGCGAACGACGGCATGTGTTGTGCCCCCGACATCCCGGCCTGCGTGACATTGATCATTAAAATAGTTACAAAATTAGGAACGAACATATAACTATAATGGTTACTCAGTGTCACTTACACTCTTCGGGATAGTAGAATAGGATGTGGTGGCGAACGGCGTTTGGGACATCCCGGCCTGCGTGACATTGATCATTATAAGAGTTACAAACTTAGGAACAAACATATAACTATAATGGTTACTCAATGTCACTTACATTTTCAGGGAATGACGGATAGGATGTGGTGGCAAACGTCGCCTGTGCCCCATGTCCGAACGGAGCGGGGATCGGTGTCGTACTCGACAGCTAAAACAAATTTAGAACGTAATATTAATATACAAACTAAATAAACGTGGCCAACAAATTAAGTTAAACACTAACATTGACAGCGCTAAACTGTCTGTAGAATCCCTCCAGAAGCTGTACACGTGACTCTAGCGGCCCGTGGACGTAGTCCCACAGGTGCTCATGAGAGCCACGCTGTGGCTCGTAGGAAGGGGCCGCCTCATATGGATTGTAGGAGGAGGAAGGGGGCGGCTGGTAGGAGGAGGAACGGGCCGGCTGGTAGGAGGAGGAAGGGCGCGGCTGGTATCCACCGGAAGGGGGCCTGTCGTCGTCTTCCTCATCTGCGTCAGATGTGGAAGTAGGGGGACGTCGAGCCCTTTCCGTCTCTGCGTCAATAAAGGCCACGTTGTCTCTGTACCAATCTGTGCCCATCTCGTCGACAGTAGGCACAAGGTGATCGAAAGGCAAGAGTGGCTGCTAAATATATGATAAAACATAAAAGAAATTAATAAGCGGGACTAACGTATGCAAATTGTAAACATAGTAAAAGAACTTACATTTCTAGACGCATTGAAGAACTGAATCCAAAGCGACCTACTTAGGGTAACACGCTTGTCCCAACGGGTTCCCCTAAGTACTCGATCTTCGCGCTTGACGAAATATCGGATTGATGCGGGAAACATCTCCAAGATCCATATCTGGAATTAGACAAGAAGAGCAAGTACGTAAAAAAAAGCCAAACAGTTTGTATGTATTATTAACAATTGTTATACTACGTATCTAACCTTGAAGGCGTATGTAAAACCACAAAGGTTCATCTTTGCATGTCGATCGGAGTCGCGTCTGGCTATGGCTCGGTGCAGAATAGAGTAGCAATGTGTCCAGATATGGCTACCCCACGGGTAGCTGTTAAACAGCTCAAGGTCCTCGACGGCCCTAAGGACCGTCGATGAAGCATACTGGCTATACTCACGGCCCAGGAAGCCCATATCCACGATCACCACCAAGCATACACGGACAGCATCGTCGTCGGTTAGGGCACTAAGGCCCTCTTTCATCTTGTCCCGGGCTGCCTTCAGCTTCAAACGAGATGCTGAAATGCCCCAAACCCTAGGAACGAAGGAACAGTCTTCTAAGGGAGGAAGGGGGAGCCTCTCCAAAACGTAGTCCTGTAATTAGACAGAACTCACGACGCCCAAAATGCAATTGAGAGCCGGAGAAATCAAAATGCATCTCCTCCGGCTCAGCGTTGGCGTCCTCGACCTCCAACTGTAGAAACATGTGTACTAGCGTAGGGTCGCCACCAGAGTAAGACACATCCATCCATGGCCCGAACGGTGTCCCTCTATAGATGGTCTCAAGGGTATCCGCGCGATCACCTAATCCCCTAAAGCGGTTTCTTAAGTCCTCGATGTAGGCAACTTTGCACTTTAGCGTCAAGTCGATGTTAAAGAAATCCCTCTACATAGTCATTCACAGATGTTATAGTTAGTGTTATATATAGATGTTGCGGTTTATTTTATTTCAACGTATAATAGTGGTATATATAGATGTTGCGGTTTATTTTATTTCAACGTATAATAGTGTTATAAATAGATAAAGTGCGGTTTATTTTATTTCAACGTATAATAGTGTTATATATAGAGGTTGCGGTTTATTTTATTTCAACGTATAATAGTGTTATATATACATGTTGCGGTTTATTTTATTTCAACGTATCATATTGTTATATATACATGTTGCGGTTTATTTTATTTCAACGTATCATATTGTTATATATACATGTTGCGGTTTATTTTATTTCAACGTATCATATTGTTATATATACACACTTTTAAGAATTATTTTTATAAAAACACTCTTAACAAATATTTTTATAAAAAACACATTCTTAACATTTTTTTATAAAAACACTATTTAGAATTATTTTTATAAAAACAATCTATTAACAATTTTTTTATAAAAAACATTCTTAACAATGTTTTTTTTTATAAAAATACAACGTATCAATTTTTTTTTATAAAAACACACTTTTAAGAATTATTTTTATAAAAACACACTCTTAACAATTTTTTATATACATGTTGCGGTTTATTTTATTTCAACGTATCATATTGTTATATATAGATAAAGTGCGGTGGTATTTTATTTCAACGTATAATAGTGTTATATATAGATAAAGTGCGGTTTATTTTATTTCAACGTATCATATTGTTATATAGAGATAAAGTGCGGTTTATTTTATTTCAACGTATCATATTGTTATATAGAGATAAAGTGCGGTTTATTTTTTATAAAAACACACCCTTAACAATTTTTTATAAAAACACACTTTTAAGAATTATTTTTATAAAAACACACTTTTAACATTTTTTTAATGAAAAAACACATTTTTAACATTTTTTATAAAAACACACTCTTAACAATTTTTTATAAAAAACACATTCTTAACAATTTTTTTATAAAAACACACTCTTAACAATTTTTTTATAAAAACACACTTTTAAAAGAGTGTGTTTTTATAAAAAAAAACACATTTTTAACAATTTTTTATATAAAAAACACGTTTTTAAATTTTTTTTTATAAAAACACATTGTTAACAATTTTTTTATAAAAATACACTCTTAACAATTTTTTTATGAAAAAACACACTATAACAACATACACATTATAACATACAAATATCACATTCAAACATAAAACCATAAAACTATAACATTTTTTTTATAAAAACACACTCTTAACAATTTTTTATAAAAAACTGTTTTTATAAAAAAATTGTTAAGGGTGTGTTTTTATAAAAAAAATATTTTTAACAATTTTTTTATAATAACACACTCTTAACAATTTTTTTATAAAAAAACACTCTTAACAATTTTTTTATTAAAAAACACACTATAACAACATACACATTATAACATACAAATATCACATTCAAACATAAAACCATAAAACTATAACATTTTTTTATAAAAACACAGTCTTAACAATTTTTTATAAAAAAACTGTTAAAAGTGTGTTTTTATAAAAAAAACATTATTAACAATTTTTTTATAAAAAAACACTCTTAACAATTTTTTTATTAAAAAACACACTATAACAACATACACATTATAACATACAAATATCACATTCAAACATAAAACCATAAAACTATAACATTTTTTTATAAAAACACAGTCTTAACAATTTTTTATAAAAAAACTGTTTTTATAAAAAATTGTTAAGGGTGTGTTTTTATAAAAAAATTGTTAAGAGTGTGTTTTTATAAAAAAAAAACACATTTTTAACAATTTTTTTATAATAACACACTCTTAACAATTTTTTTTTATAAAAAACACACTATAACAACATACATATTATAACATACAAATATCACATTCAAACATAAAAACATACATATCATGTTAAACGTAGAACATATTCAAACATAAGTTATAAACACTATAACAACCTACAAATCATATATCTTAACTTAAAATAACCTACAACAAATAACAAAAAACATAAGGAAAACATACCACAGAGGTAATACGAGACATCTTCACAAAACCCGAACGCGTATTCCACACGACAAAATTGAGAGAGTGGGAGAAAATTGAGAGAGTTTGATTAAAAATTGAGAGAGTTATTAAAAAAATGAGAGTGGCCGGTTTTTGGTCCCCCCCCCCATATATAGTGCGGCTGAAGAAAACATTTAGGGTTTGGTTCGTCAAAGTGATTTTAGGGTTAACCCTGTGCCGACACGTGGCACTTTTGCCCGCGATCGCGGGGGGTCAAAGAAAGTCAGACGCGGGCAGGGACCAAAACTGCACACGCGGGCATTCTTGAGGGGGGAAAGCTGGACCGCAGGCATTCTTGAGGGACCAACGCGGGCAAAGTGGGCAAACTTTGGTGACACGTGTAGCCCGCGATCGCGGGGGTCAACGAGAGTCAAATGCGGGCAGGGACCAAAACTGCACACGCGGGCATTCTTGAGGGGGGAAAGCTGGACCGCGGGCATTCTTGAGGGACCAACGCGGGCAAAGTGGGCAAACTTTGGTGACACGTGGCCTGGGGCCCGCGATCGCGGGCTCCATCGCGGATTTTTGGGGTATTTTTGTAACATGGGAGAGATTTGTGGTATTTCAGTAAAACATGGTTTGACTTAATGTATTTTAATTAATTTCCCTAATTAAATTACTTTTATTAGTTGATTATTACAAAATAAATGTTAAAATTAAAACATTATTACATACAAATTCTATAAAATCCCGTGAAATATAAATCACCTCAAAATAAAATATAATTCAATTCAAAATCCCTTCAAATTAAGTCCAATCCTACAAACCAAATGAGATCTCATGGTTTAAATAGGGGTTTTTATCTAACTTTGAGAAGATCTTTGTCGATTGAAAGACTCCGATCATTCCCATCCTAATCTCAATAAACTTTATTCAATCTTTTAAAATTACAAAATACTCAAACACCATCCATATTAAAATATAAATCACTTGTATTCTACATAGATATTAATTATTTCAATATGTGATATATTTTGAATGCAAGTATATATAAATATAAACTCCTGTTACAAAGTATAACAACCCAACCAAAATTATCATGCAAGACATCAATTTCATAACATCCCAAAATCACGGTCTCAAAATTTCATTACAAACATTTAAATAGGTTTGCGGAAACGACCTACACAACTGAGAAAAACTAATAACTAAAGTGTCACTATGCTTCTTGACTCTTCTTGCTAAGCTCAGCCTATTTGCCCGAGCTCCTGGAAACCTGCTTACCTGAAAAGGTTTTAATTTGAAAATGCGAGGGTTAGACCATGAGGTCTAGTGAGTCCCTCATAACAGTTATCAAAGCATTTAAAAACAGTTTATCTTTTCAGCTTTAAACATTCATACTCAACACGTCAAAATCGTATACGGACTAAAGTCCGCCTCCTCGTAATCTGACACCCTGAAGCCACCCGAAGGTGACAACGAGTCAGCCTCATGTTGCCTTATGGAGCCTCGCTCCTGGCATATAGGGACCTCCCTTCCCGCACGAGAGCTGGCGGAACTACTCTCCCGTCTTTGCCAGTTTACGTCTCCATGATGTATGCATACATTCTACATAAAACTTTAAACAACTTTCATGCAATTAAAGCATAATAATAAAGCATGGAAATTTCTCAACATTCATAACACATTTTAAAAACACTTTAAAAGCCATACATTTTAGTTTAGAAAACTCACCTCAGGCTCTTACTTCTCGTCCATAAACAGTTCCCAAACTTCCAAATCGACTTCCCTGAATAAACGGGCATAAAACAACAACTCAGCAAAAGTATCCGGACAACTCAGTTTTCCGGACAACCCTACTTTTCCGGACGCTAAAGAGTCCGGACACCCATCTAACCGGACAACAACCTAGTCCGGACAACACCCTTATCCGGGTAACTACTACATTCCGGACGATACCCCTTTCCGGATATCTAACTTACCGGACACTAGACTTTACCGGACATAATACCTACCCGAATAGCTTTCCTATCCGGACAGTCTCCACACCCGGAGACCTTCTAACGCATCGAGGTGTCCGGACGTCCGAGAAGGTTTCCGGACGTCGACATGGACCCTTTTTGAGGCTGAAATCTACTGGTTAGCTCGATTCTCTCGAAGTAAAGATTAGCAATAGCAACAACATCACTAAACTTAACAATTACCGAGTTCTTAGCAATCGAAACACACTATAAGACCCGATTTCTCTCATTTTAGCTTCAAACTTCACTTTTGAACAAAAACCCCAAGACTAACCATTCTGCTCCCTAATCAAAGATAAATCGATGAAACAAGAGAGTGTTACCTGGTTGATTGCTTGCGATAAACGAAATCCAAAAGCTATTTCTTCTTCAAATCCCAAGGTTTGATGGCTCCTTTCTTCCAAATGCACCAAAAACCTTCAAGAACCTCTCCTCTTCTTTCCCCTCACAAATTCAGCCACCACATACACTAAAATCAGTAATAAGAACATTCTTCTAGGGTTTTGGGCCCTTAAATACTTCTTTACATATTTGCAAAATGACCCCTCAACTTCCATATGTTAAGCACCAACACAAAAAAGCTTAAAATCCTACTATTTTGGTCCGGGTTGTTACAACACTCCCCCCTCAAAAGAATTCCGTTCCCGAAATTCCGTTTTCAAAAAGGTGAGGGTACTTGGACCTCATGTCAGATTCCAATTCCCACGTTGCTTCTCGTCCCTTGTGATACTTCCACTAAACCTTCACCAGACGAACTTCCTTGTTCCTCGTCTTTCGCACTTTACTGTCTACAATCTCGATTGGCTCTTCCTCGAATGTCAACTTCTCGTCGATGCTTATATCCTCCAAAGGAATGGCCACATCAGCCTCGGCCAAGCATTTCTTCAGATTTGACACGTGGAAAGTCGGATGGACTCGCTCTAGTTCTTCTGGTAACTTTAACTTGTAGGCCGCGAGGCCTACTCTTTCAACTATCGCGAACGGTCCGACATACCTCGGTCTCAACTTCCCTTTCTTTCCAAAACGAATCACGCCCTTCCAAGGTGACACCTTCACCCTGTCCCCCACTTGGAACTCAATCGGCCTCCTTCGTCTATCGGCATACTTTTTCTGTCGATATTGGGCAACTTTCATTCTCTCTCGAATCACTTCTATCTTTTCTGACGTCAGCTGCACAATTTCTGGACCCGTCAACTGTCTTTCTCCCACTTCATTTCAGCATAACGGCGTACGACATTTTCGCCCGTACAACGCCTCAAATGGTGCCGCTTGAATACTTGCGTGATAGTTGTTGTTATAAGAGAACTCTATCAACGGTAAGTGCGTCTCTCACGATCCCTTGAATTCAGTTATACAAGCTCTCAACATATCTTCCAACGTTTGGATAGTCCTTTCGCTCTAACCATCCGTCTGCGGATGGTATGCCGTGCTCAGCTTCACTTGAGACCCCAATTCGCGCTGGAGGCTCCTCCAAAACTTTGATGTGAATCGACTATCCCGATCAGACACAATGGACTTTGGCACTCCATGCCTAGACAAAATCTCGGTGATGTACAACCGTGCCAACTTTTCCAACGAATCCGACTCCCTCATAGGCAAGAAATGAGCCGACTTGGTGAGAATATCCACTATCACCCAGATCGTATCATTGCCCTTAGGGGTTTTCGGCAATTTCGTGACAAAATCCATCGTGATGTTGTCCCACTTCCACACTGGTATCACCGTGGACTGCAACTCACCATAAGGTCGCTGATGTTCTTCCTTAACCTTCAAGCAAGTCACACACCGCTCCACGAAATGAGCGATATCCTTCTTCATCCCCAGCCACCAGTAGAACTGCCTCAAATCCCTGTACATCTTATTTGTGCCCGGGTGCACGGACAATCGTGACTTATGCGTCTCTTCGAGGATCTTTACTCTTAATTCACCGATCCTTGGCACCCACACTCGGCCTTTCATGCATTTCAACCCGCTACTGTTGACTTCAAACGATGTCGCAATCCCGACAACTCGTTCACTCTTCACATTTCCTTCTAACAGCGCTTCTTTCTGAAACTTCTTAATCTCTTCAAGCAGATTTGAGGTTGCTTCCATTTGGAAAGCCACGATTTTGGTCTTCTCTCCACGTTCTTTCCGGCTCAACGCGCCTGCCACCACATTGGCTTTACCCGGGTGGTAAAGGACTTCGCAATCGTAATCGTTCAACAGTTCCATCCACCTTCTCTGTCTCATGTTCAGCTCTTTCTGATCAAACAAATGCTTCAGGCTCTTGTGGTCGGTGTAAATCTGACACTTCACCCCTTAGAGGTAATGTCGCCAGATTTTCAACGCAAAGACAACGGCCGCTAATTCCATGTCATGGGTGGGATAATTCTTTTCGTGATCTTTCAACTGACGCGAAGCGTAGGCAATCACCTTCCCATTATGCATCAACATGCATCCCAACCCGAGCTTGGAAGCGTCGCTGTACACTACAAACCCTTCCGATCCATTCGGTAACGATAGGATTGGAGCACTGCACAAACTTTCCTTCAATTTCTCAAACGCGGCCCTCTGAGCTTCCTCCCATACGAATTTGACGTTCTTCCTTGTCAACAAGGTCAATGGCGAAGCTATTCGAGAAAAGTCTTGAATAAACTTACGGTAGTATCCGGCTAGACCAAGGAAACTTCTCACCTCTGAAGGATTTCTAGGCGCCTCCCAGTCTTTGATGGCTTCGATTTTTGCAGGATCCACTTTGATTCCATCCGCAGATACTACGTGCCCCAAAAACTGAACTTCTCTGAGCCAGAATTCACATTTCGAAAACTTTGCATACAACCTTTCGCGCTTTAGCAACTCCAACGTTGTCCGAAGGTGACGCTCGTGATCCTCCCGCGTACGAGAATAGATTAAGATATCGTCAATAAAGACGATCACGCACTTATCCAACAACGAGTTACACACTCGGTTCATCAGATCCATGAACACTGCGGGCGCGTTAGTCAACCCGAAGGGCATGACTAGGAACTCGTAATGCCCATATCTCGTACGGAACGCCGTTTCGGTACGTCTTCTTCTCTCACCTTCAACTGATGATAACCCGACCTCAAGTCTATCTTTGAGAAGTAACTCGTGCCTTGCAGCTGGTCGAAGAGATCATCGATTCTCGGGAGCGGGTACTTGTTCTTCACAGTTACTTTATTAAGCTCGCGATAATCTATGCACATTCGCATCGATCCATCCTTCTTCTTAACGAAAAGTACAGGTGCTCCCCAAGGTGATGAACTCGGACGTATGAAACCTTTGTCGAGTAACTCTTGCAATTGGGTCATCATCTCTTTCATCTGTGCTGGGGCTAAACGATAGGGCGCACGAGCAATCGGTGCCGCCCCCGGCACGAGGTCAATTCTGAACTCCACTTGATGGTCCGGAGGTAGGTTCGTCAAGTCATCGGGAAATACCTCAGGGTACTCATTCACTACGGGTACATCTCCCACACTTTTCTTCTCTTTCTTGGCATCTAGTACATACGCTAGATACCCCGCACAACCCTTCCCCAAACATCGCCTAGCTTTCATCAACGAAATTAGACACGACTTCCTACTTCGTTGATCCCCGTATATTACCACCTCTCCCTTATCGGCTAGAGGTATACGGATCAACTTCTTATTACACACAATGCTCGCATCATTCCCCGCTAGCCAGTCCATTCCTAGGACTACATCAAATTCTCCCATTCCCATAGGATAAAGTTCCAATGGAAAAGAGTGACCATCTATGTCTATATTGCAACCCTCATAGACATCCCTTACCCAGACTCGACAATCACCCGCTATATCTACTTCAAACCCAAAGTTCAACCCGTAATCTTTGAGCAAAAACGGGCGACACAAAAGAACGATTTGCCCCCGTATCAAACATCACTTTAGCAAATATCGAGTCTATAGGAAAGGTACCTGTCACTACATCCGGTGCGCTCTCCGCCTCCTCAGCTGTCATGTGGAATGCCCTCGCTCTAGCACGAGCCGGCTCCACCTTCCTCTCAATGCCTTTACCTCCATTGCTGCCACATTCGCCCCCTGCCTTACCCTTCTTTAGTTGCGGACAATCCCATTTAACGTGACCCGATAACCCGCAATGAAAACAAGACCTCTGCCCATGGCAATCTCGGGCCAAATGCCCCGTCTTTCCACAGTTATAGCATCCCTCCTTATCAGCCAAACATTCACCTCGGTGCACTTGATTACATTTACTACAATACCTTTCGGCTGACCGGAAGCCTGCCCGCGGTTCAACTCTGTTCGTGTTTGGCTTCTTACTGACTCGGGTCGGTCCTTCCCATTTACGCTTATCCCCAGCTCTCTCATTCATCTGCCTGATCTTATCTTTCTCCGTCAATTCTGCTTTGTCGACTGCTGCCTGAAACGTGGTTGGTTCCTTTGCTTGCACCAACTCCCTGCTACTGCTTTTCAACCCAAAGATGTACCGCTCAATCCGCCGCTCTTCAGTTGGTACATATAACTCAGCAAATATGGACTTCTCGATAAATTTCAGCGTATACTCCTGAACTGTCATTGACCCTTGCTCCAAACTCAGAAACTCTTCCTCTAACTTCTTAATTGCCGCCAGAGGGCAGTATTGAGCCTTGAACCTTCTCACAAATGTCTCCCACGACATGCTCCTTGCCACCTCTGACCCCTTCTCCCCCGGTTTCAACATCCCACCAGAAGATCGCTTCTGCCTTCAACGATGACCTTGCAAACAGAACTCTATCTTCCTCCGCGCATTTACTTGTATCAAAGACCAGCTCCATCTCACGAACCCACTGAATCGCCTTAACGGGGTCACGCTCCCCGTTGTAGGTCGGTGGTTTGCATGAGTTGAAAGCCTTAAATGTGCACCCCTTCGCTGTCTTTGGTTCATCGACAAACGGAGTGATCTTCGAGTTGGTGCCCATCTCGGTTCGCGGTTCGCTACCTTCCACTGTCTTCTTCCCAGTACTACTTTTGCTCGGTCCTCCCGATGTAGTCTTGTTCTGATTTTCTAAAACTGCTTTCAGAGTCGCCTGTATTTTCCCCATCTCTGATGTGAACTTTTCCTCGGTTATAAAAGCCTGCGTGGCCTCGGATTTACGCCCTTTCTTAGCTTTGGTCTTCGTCACAGGCACGAAACTTTCCTGTTCAGAGATAACCTGCACTTCGGGTTCTGCCATGCTCTTAGTCGTACGCTTGATGGTTGCCTTCTTCTTCTTACTCTTTTCCTTGGCGGTTGTTGCCCCCGCTTCAGTCGCCGCTTTTCTTGGCACCGCTCCCTTAGGTCTTCCACGACCCCTCCATCGTCCCCGAGTGGCTACTACTCTTGGTTGATTCACTGGTTCTTCCTCGATTCTCACTGCTTCCTCACGCAGTGTAGTACTCTTGGTTCGTGTGTCTACCGCCGCTGGTATGGACCTACTTCTTAATGATCTTGCGGACATTCTGATGTAGCAGCAAAACAACAGAAAGTTTATTCACTAACAAAGGCCCAATAACGCATAGAAGACTCCCTAGCGCCACAACTCAGGATATGTAAAGTCCGTGTCTCGGTACGTTTATTAATTAATTTTAATTATTTAAAGTGTTTACCCTTAATTGTTTTGGTTAGTGGTTTGGTGTCAAAAAGGACCAAAATGTTAGCTTTCGTGTCATTTTGGTGTGGATTGTGAGATAAGGTGTAGTTGAGGGGCTAGAGTGCAATTATTGGAACTTGTTGCATGGGTTTTGGCCCATGGCCGAATTACTATACCGTTTTTCCTTTTCCTTGTAAGCCAAGCCAAGCAAACCAAACAAATGTTATAACCCTATTTTGTGTCTTGTGGTGCGGCGGTGAGAAAGAAAGGAGAGAGAGAGAGGGATAGAGAAGAACCGAGAGAGATAGAGCGGCGAGAAGAGAGAGAGAGGGAGTTCGCCGGAAAGTGTGGAGGTCGCCGCCGTCGTTGTCGTGTCCGCCGGAGAAGAAGAGTGAAGGTGTCGGGTTTCGTCGTTGTGTCGTCATCGAGGTAAGGTTTCACTCGACGTTTCCTTTCTTTTCGTTTTCGTCACCGGAGGACCACCGCCGGCCGCCGCTGCCGCTGCCGCGCCGCCACTGTGGTGGCTGGGTGTCGGGTAGCGGTGGTGGTGTGAGTCGTTGGTGCACGCGGTAGGGTGATCGAGAGGGTAGTGGTCTCGCGGTGGTTTGCGGGTTGTTTTATTTCCTCGTCGATGAACCGCCGCCGGCCGCCGTCGACGACCACCACTGCCGGAGGGCAGAGGGTAGTGCGTGACCATGTCTTATTAATAATCACCGTAGAATCCGTTAAGTCTTGACTTAATCGTTTAAGCCCGTTTCGTTAAAACCGTCGTTTTTATAATCATCAATTCATGTGGAAAATGGTGCAGCCACTGTTTTTACGACGGCTATAACTTTTCCGTCGTAACTCCGTTTGAGCCGAAACTGGTGCCCACGGTTCAAGATCGGGGTCGGGCACGTTTTCCGTGTTTTAGCGGAAAACTGGTTCGGCCTCTAGCTGGGCGAAAAAGTGGTCGTAAGTTCTGTGAATCGTCATTTTATGTAAAAGAAACTGCAGATCTGTCACTGTTTTGCGTAAGCTGTAACTTTCTGCTCGTAACTCGGTTTGGGGTGAAACCGGTGTCAAAAGTTCCCTTTTTGAGTCTATAAACTTTTCTGTGTTTTGTGCAAAACCCAGTTCGGGACGTAGCATGGGTCGATTTGTCGTTTTATACTGAAAGGTGCTGAATTTCGCTGTTCCGGAAACTGTTTTTGTAAAATCCGTAGTAAATTGTAGAAAAATCGTTAGGAGACGTATAATATGTCCTTGGAACCCTAACTCAGAGTACTTTCTGGTCATGAAATAATATTGGGAATTTTCTGGGTTTAAAGGGGTCGAAACAGGTCCCGAACAGACCTGTTTTGGGTGAACGGAATTTAGTTTTAGTGACGGTTTAAGCGTGTGTCGTGTCATAGGGTCCGGGTCTCGTATTGACACGTTTTAACATGCATTTAGGTGCTGGGAAGTGACCGTAATTGTGAAGCTTGAATTGTGTTATTAAGCTGGGCGCGCATTCGAGGTGAGTTCTCTCACTGTGTAGTTAGGGGTTGTATGCATGTCATAATAGTTTGTATGTACTACTGTCTTTGTGGTGTGAACTAGTTGTTTGTGGTGTGTAATGTTTGATTGGTTTGAATGCTTAGTATAAATGTTTTATATTACAATTCGGTGAGACCGAGGAAGTGGAAAGAAACGTTGTGGGAACTCGGCGTGACGAGTGTGTTACATTACAATTCGGTGGGACCGAGGAAGTGGAAAGAAACGTTGTGGGAACTCGGTGTGACGAGTGTGTTACATTACCATTCGGTGGGACCGAGGAAGTGGAAAGGAACGTTGTGGGAACTCGGTGTGACGAGTGTGTTACATTACAATTCGGTGGGACCGAGGTGTTGGATACATAATTACTTGTAGATGTTTACTCGTTTTATGTAACTGTGATGTTGTTGCTTATGTGCGGATAGGGGTGATGTGTATATAATTCCTATCTGCGCATGTGTTGGAATTCACTAAGCTTCGTGCTTACCCTTTCCCATAATCTGTGGTTTCAGGTCCGAGCGGCTCCAAGGCGTGATGAGTACACACTGGCGCGCGAGGAAAGCTGGTTGATTTATGATTTTTAATATTTAAACATTTATTCCGCTGGTTTTAATTTATAAAGATATTAATTATGTGTTTGCAAACGAAGCGTTGGTATCAATTAATGAGTTGTTATAAATGAATTGTTTATTTAAAAATTTAAATTTGCTTGTAATTTTTGGGACGTTACAACTTGGTATCAGAGCACAGCTTGAGTGAATCAAACGCACCTCGGTGCGTTTGGTCTCAAGTTGCGGCTGGGAAATTTTCAAATTCGTTTTTAAATCGTTTTGGAGGTAAAAGAAAAAGTAAAAACCCGTTCGAGGAACGGTGATTAAGGGCGCAGTGTGTACAGTCAGCCGGAGCCGAAGGGAAAGGTACAATGCTTAGTGTTTATTTGCTTTCTAGATCATAGAGTATGCATGCTAGATTGCCTGTTGTGGACACTATGCTGTATGTTGTAATGCTTGCTATTAGGAATTTATGCTAATTATGATAGGTTAGTAAGTGGATGCCCTCTAGGTTGTATGCAGTAAGAGATTTATAGCCTTAGAATATTCGATTTAGTTCTATTGCGCAACTCTTGTTTGAGTCCAACCGTTCTAGGATAGAGTCTTGTATTCGACTGTCTATTTATTTCGCACTGCATATAACCGGGTATTCGCGAGGTCACCCGTTATAATTAGTAGGGATTCGGTAGTAGCAAGGGTAGTGGGATAAGAGGAAGTTCCTAGAGAGCTGGGAAGGGTGTTTATGTATGAGTACGTGTGCTAGATTGCTTTCTAGAACATAGGAGTATGTATGCTAAATTGCTTGGTGCTTGTTACACTGTATTGCATGTCTGTTGCTTGCTATTAGGGATTTGGCAGTAGCAAGGGTAGTGGTTTGGATGGAATTCCTAGAGAGCTAGGAAGAGCGAGTATATATGCCGGTGCGGGCATATGTGTGTAGTTGCGGCGAGAAGCTACTTGGACCCCTCGGGATGGGACTCGGAACGAGCGATGATAGGCGTGGAAGGTAGTAGTAGAGCTCCTACTACCGGAAGCACAGGATCAATGCTCGAGTCGGGGAAGTCACGAGGAATCCAAGGAGTTGAGCGTGAGTGTTGTTAGTATGAGTTATTATGTGCTAATAACGCGTTGTATTGTCTACCCAGAATAGTCATCACAAGGAGGAACAACTATAGTAAACCTGCTAGTACAGGTGTGTACTCGAAGTGTTTTGAGGTGATGATCGTTGGGGGTAGTGATGAAGGTCCTAAACTAGTAGTCGTTGGAATAGAAAGACGATTCTAATATTAGTCACTTGGAGTGACGATAAGGATGATATTTGTTGTAAGCAGATCATTTCGGGCCAAGATGGAAGATTGTGCTAGGGTCATAGGCTCATAGAGCCGACTTTGATTTGAGGAAAACCCGTAAGATGATTTGATGTGATTTCCCAACTTGCCTTAAGAGATTTAAATGTCCGGATGACGATTGTGGATCGGGGAGTTTTGGAGGGATATGAGTCGAGACATCGAATGCCGACTGAGTCATGCACAAAGTCTATTTTGAAAATAGGATTGCATTAACTAATTTTTGTATTTCCAATCCTTATATGGATTGTGCTTTGGAATTTTGGGAAGTGTTTAGCACACACACAAGATGTCGAATTATGGTTTTGAAAGTGCATGAAACCTTTTTATAACGAGAGTTACAAATTTTGTTGGTGATTTGTTTAAAATGAGTTTGGAATTCTTGTGTCGCTTAACTTTTCTTTCGAGAGTTTGTGTTACTAAGTATTTTATTGCAAATAGTTCAGTGTGTGGATTGATTCATGCGTGACATAAGTCGTGCATGAAAATGTTTTAGTTCCTTTTTGTCGAAATGAAAGACCATTTGATCCAAGGAGTGTTTTAATGTTGTGAACATCATGCATACGATTACAATGTGTTATATTTTGGAAATATAGATGAGTAGATTTTTGACATTCGGTTAATTTAGAATTACCGATCGTTTTTTTTTGTTTTGGGGAAATTAAAAACTTTTGCTTTGGAGGAAACGAGTATTTTGAGCATTTTCGATAAATACATTTTTTTAAAACTATAATGTTTTGACGTTATATGTCCCAAGTACGAAACTTGAGGAAGTGTTACAAGCTTGCATGCCTGCCCCCAGTTTGAGATTTTATGAGGTTTTAGTCGATATTTCCAATTAATAGAAGCGGACTGGTTTCTGTCTTCAAGTTTGAAACTTACACGAGACAGTTGTGTTTTAACAAAAATATATTTGTAAACCGTGTCATCGTTTTGTGTGATTAGCTGACGCGCGAAAATTCGTGGCGAACCCTGTGCCACGTCATTTTTTATGATTAAAAAGAAGAATTTTCTTAATCAAATGTCGTGGCGAACCCTGTGCCCTGAAGCCACCCGAATGTGACAACGAGTCAGGCTCATGCTGCCTTGTGGAGCCTCGCTCCTGGCATATAGGGACCTCCCTTCCCGCACGAGAGCTGGCGGAACTACTCTCCCGTCTTTGCCAGTTTACGTCTCCATGATGTATGCATACATTCTACATAAAACTTTAAACAACTTTCATGCAATTAAAACATAATAATAAAGCATGGCAATTTCTCAACATTCATAACACATTTTGAAAACACTTTAAAAGCCATACATTTTAGTTTAGAAAACTCACCTCATGCTCTTACTTCTCGTCCCTAAACAGTTCCCAAACTTCCAAATCGACTTCCCTGAATAAACGGGCATAAAACAACAACTCAGCAAAAGTATCCGGACAACTCAGTTTTCCGGACAACCCTACTTTTCCGGACGCTAAAGAGTCCGGACACCCATCTAACCGGGCAACAACCTAGTCCGGACAACACCCTTATCCGGGTAACTACTACATTCCGGACGATACCCCTTTCCGGATATCTAACTTACCGGACACTAGACTTTACCGGACATAATACCTACCCGGATAGCTTTCCTATCCGGACAGTCTCCACACACGGAGACCTTCTAACGCATCGAGGTGTCCGGACGTCCGAGAAGGTTTCCGGACGTCGACCTGGACCCTTTTTGAGGCTGAAATCTACTGGTTAGCTCGATTCTCTCGAAGTAAAGATTAGCAATAGCAACAACATCACTAAACTTAACAATTACCGAGTTCTTAGCAATCGAAACACACTATAAGACCCGATTTCTCTCATTTTAGTTTCAAACTTCACTTTTGAACAAAAACCCCAAGACTAACCATTCTGCTCCCTAATCAAAGATAAATCGATGAAACAAGAGAGTGTTACCTGGTTGATTGCTTGCGATAAACGAAATCCAAAAGCTATTTCTTCTTCAAATCCCAAGGTTTGATGGCTCCTTTCTTCCAAATGCACCAAAAACCTTCAAAACCTCTCCTCTTCTTTCCCCTCACAAATTCAGCCACCACACACACTAAAATCAGTAATAAGAACATTCTCCTAGGGTTTTGGGCCCTTAAATACTTCTTTACATATTTGCAAAATGACCCCTCAACTTCCATATGTTAAGCACCAACACAAAAAAAGCTTAAAATCCTACTATTTTGGTCCGGGTTGTTACACAAAGAAGGGTGTGTATCTGTCTATTTGAACTTCCAAGGCATTATTCGTGTTATAGGAAATATCTGCCAACTTAAAGGGTGACTATTACTTCAGATGTCTGTTTTGATGACACATATTAGACAACATTGTTATCATATGTTTCAAGCTCATTTTCATCTCATTATAATTGTTCATGGCGTGGAAGGTCGCAGAAGTCAATGTGAAAACATCAGCGACTTGCGCAGTTTGGTGCCGCGGTCTCAGGCTGTGAGGAAAGCCATGGGAGCGCCTTTTGGTAGTTTTCGATAGGAGCTTGCATCAGTTTTGATATGTATGAAAATAATGTTATTAACCAACAATGTTGTTCATCGTGTAATGTTTGAGTTGCTTCGAGCTAGCCCGAAACACAAGTAAAATGAAGTAGTCAGTTATTTTGTTTTGCATCCTACAAGAGAATGATCACTCGTGAAATTATAAAAGGTGCATCAATGAGTATTCTTAAATAGTTGAAACACTTTCATGATGATATAGAAGTTTGCTAGTTCATTCGATATTGACCAGTGGATATGAAATGTGTGTTGACAAACTAGACACGTTTTCACATTTTGTGTGAGATTTTATATGTCTTTTTGCAAAAAACATATAAACAACATAAATAAGACTATGTTGGAAGAAATAATATATTACATAGGACTTGCTATGTATTGGGCTAAGTTAGATGCAAATTAACACTTTGAATATTGGGCTCAAAAGTTGGGTCTTTTTTTATTATTAAACTTTCTAGGTGGTTGCTGATGAGAGTATTTACATATAACATTCTAGGCTATTTATTCAAATACTTGTTTAATAAGGGCTTATTGTAGGATCAAACACTTTTACTTACATTATCATATAAGAGTTTTAATTAATTAAAACGGCATCGCCTGTAACAATTTATTTACTCGATAAGCACCAATGGATAAGAATCGTCACATTCACTTACTGAATAAAACTCACGATCCTTGCTATTACTCTTCTGAATAAGATTCTCGGTCATTTTTATATTCACTCGAAAAGATAAATCTTACCGGATAAACATTTAGTAAACTCCAATAAATCCATATATGGGGAAAGAAGTTCATATCCCTCTAATATTTTTTCGTTCACATTAATTTAGTTAAGCAAGCCCTTAAATGGGCAATTTTAAAACTTTGTTTTTCAAACTTAGGGGCTGTTTGGTAGTTGCTGAATGGTTTGGTGTAGAATGATTAAGTGGTCGAAATGATTAAAAAACTCTTATTATATAGTGCAAAATGAAATATGGTTGTTTAGTAATTGTTCAGAATTAAATTAGGGCGCTCAATGGTTAAGGGAGACCCATGATACAAAATCATTCAAATGGTTTTAGAACCATTAAGAGGCTGACTTTTTTTTTTGCTAAACAAGATTCACCTCTTAGCGATTCAAATGTTGGCTCTTAATGAAACTATTAAAAGACAAACAAACAACCCTAAAAGCTCATTAAGAGTTAATTGTATAAATATGAATGAAATCAAAATTTTGGTGAATTTGTCAAGTCGGTGACATTGAAACCCCAAAATGGCCACAAGTATATGGGCTAATTTGTAATTTAGTAATATTAGAAGGATGCGAAGTGGAACATGTGCTCGATCCCTATTAACCCAAACTTTGGGCCTCTTTTGTAATTTCATATTTTGCAAGGGCGGTTGCAGCTCCTTCGCCGCCGCAAAAGCCTTAAACCCTTCCATCGAGTTCTGCTAACCCCTGACGCAGCCATTAACGTCCGTCTTCTCACACACAGGGAGCATGGAGCGACCTCAGAAGTCTCATCGGTCTCGTCAATCTGGTCCTTCCGCCAAGAAGAAATCCGATACCGATAAGAAGAAACGCGACATCACCGAAGAGAAGAAGCAAAACCCTAAGGTATTTTGAAAAATTTACCAACTTCTCGGTCGTTTCATGATTTATAGCATTCCTTATTGTTCATTATCGATCTTGTTGAAATTTGACATTACTTTCTAATACTTTTTATGGAGTTATATGTTGATGAAATTTTATCAATTTCGAAGTTGAGAGTAGCTCGTGTTACATGACTCAAGTTCGAACTGTTCGTCTGTTTTCGAAATGTAGGGGTAATATGTAATGTTATCGTAGTAGCGTTGAATTTCAAAAAAAAGTTTTTATTACGTAGCTGTTTCATTCATTCATACTAACTATTGCAACTGCGATTGAGTTTTATGTAGTAGGGAAGCTATCCATTTTTTAAAATTTATAGGGTAACCCTGGTTACATCTGCAATGTCGCAAGGGTTACTCTATTCTGGAAAGGAAGGAGCTGTACTTAGAAAATGTGATTGTAAGCATAGTCAAGTTTTGATACCATCAGTTTTAGAATCATGACAAATCTTTGAAATGTTATGTAGGCATTTGCCTTCAATTCGACAGTGAAAGCTAAGCGCCTACAGTCACGTGCTTCGGAGAAAGAGCAGCGTCGCCTGCACCTCCCTACCATTGATCGTACTACAGGGGAACCTGCTCCTTATGTTATTGTTGTGCACGGCCCACCTCAGGTATAAATCATCAAACTTAATTTATGATCAATTGGATTTAATACAAATTAAACACCATGGATGATTCTTTTGGGGGTTCTAATCATGGTAGCAATACTGGTCATCATGTTCAGAGGGGTCAGCTTAGTGTTAATAGGTCTATTATGCAGTTGTATAATGTGGAAACTTCAGCGTTTTCTTAGGATTAACTGTAGTTGTGGCTTTTGAATGTTAGGTTGGAAAGTCTCTACTTATAAAGTCTCTTGTTAAACACTACACCAAGCATAATATACCAGATGTACGAGGTCCACTTACTATCGTGTCAGGTATGTGTATTAGAAAATTTAAAGTATATATAGGTTCTAATAGTAATCATGAAGTCTGAGACACATTTCTTTTGTTTCATGTTAGGTAAGCAAAGGCGGCTACAATTTGTGGAGTGCCCAAATGATATCAATGGTATGATTGATGCTGCAAAATTTGCTGATCTTGCGCTGCTGCTTATTGACGGTAGCTATGGTTTTGAAATGGTGGGTTTTCGTTGTATATGTGTTTGTGTGTGTATTAACGTGTAACTATAAATTAATAAGGAATTTGTTTTGCAGGAAACATTTGAGTTCCTTAACATTTTGCAAGTTCATGGATTCCCTAAGGTTATGGGTGTTCTTACACATCTTGATAAGTTCAAGGATGTTAAGAAACTTAAAAAGACAAAGCAGCGGCTTAAGCATCGGTTCTGGACTGAGATATATGATGGGGCTAAGTTATTCTATTTATCTGGTCTTATTCATGGAAAGTGAGTGGCTGCTTATCTATCTAGTCTATTCACTCAATTTTCACTTGAATATAATGGCTAAATACTATTTGATAGACACTGAGGTGACATTATTTTCATTGGCAAACAGGTATGTCAAACGTGAGATTCATAATCTTGCAAGGTTCATTTCTGTTATGAAGTTTCATCCTCTGTCTTGGAGAACCTCTCATCCTTACATCCTGGTAGATCGTCTTGAAGATGTCACACCCCCAGATAAAGTGTCCACGAATAAGAAGTGTGATAGAAACGTGACGTTGTATGGTTATTTGCGTGGCTGCAACATGAAAAGAGGAACCAAGGCATGCATCTTTACCCTTGCCTTTTTATCACTGTTATGTGAATACATGTGAATATTTTTGGACAAGTCAAATTATAAGTCTAAAGCTGAATTGAAATACATCACATTCTAATCCACTGCTTGTACTCAGGTGCATATTGCTGGTGTGGGAGATTATAATGTTGCTGGTGTAACGGGACTAGCTGATCCTTGCCCTTTACCTTCGGCTGCAAAAAAGAAGGGGTTACGTGACAAAGAGAAGCTGTTTTATGCACCTATGTCTGGAGTGGGGGATCTATTATACGATAAGGATGCTGTTTACATAAATATCAATGATCACTTTGTGCAGTTCTCTAAAGTTGGTGATGAAGATGACAATTCACGAAAAGGTTAATACCATTATATTTCTCTGATGTTTGCTGCATGATGTAAAATAACTGATATTTGCTCTTTAACAAAATTTCGAGGCCATCTGTTTTTCCCCCCCAAAGGATCAATTATCTTTTATCATCTTCTGTAGTTTCAATAGTGAAAGACATGGCAGATTTTCAATTATATATTTTATATTGCTCTCTGTTTCAAAAGGTCCATTTTCATACAAGGCGGAAGGGTGATATTGGTATAGAATGAACTGATGTTATCTTGTTTCACAGGAGGGGAGAGGGATGTAGGCGAGGTTCTTGTAAAATCGCTTCAAAACACACAATATTCAGTTGATGAGAAGTTGAATAAAAGTTTTATCAACTTCTTTAGTCAAACAAGTAACAATCTAGGAAAAGTTACGAACGGTGATGAACAAGACGATGAAGACCATGTAAAGCATAAGAACTCCATAGAACCTGATACTGTTGGTTCTGATGAGGATAGTGATGATGAAGATGAAGATGAAGATTCAGCGATAAAAACTATTGGCGACAGCCCTGAAGTAAAAGATAACCAGAAGGAACATGTACGAAATAACATTGAGGAAGAAGTTGAGTTCCATAAGGGAAGAATGAGGAGAAAAGCAGTCTTTGGAAATGAAAGCAATCATGATGATGAAGAGGTAACCACTTTACCAGTTTGAATTAACGTTTTCGTTCTTGTGATAGTTTTATCAATTTACTTTCTTCTTGGGATTTCCGTTTTTAACCGTGGAAGTTGTTTCAGGTGTTCATTGCTATTTAGTTTATATGTTTCATGAATCTTGGTGGTTGCATTATCCTTCACGATAAATTCCCATTCTCTTTTTATGTTTTTTCATGTCTATGCAATAATATGCTCTTTTTTGGTATGCTTAAGTTTTTTTTAAATCTGGAGTGGTTTGAATATTGGTAATGCTTGAGGTTAATTCACATGTAATCAGTGGTTTGAATATTGTCAAATCGATGTTAAAAGGGGTAAATAAATTAAATTTGTAGTCTTCAACCACCAAGTTGTCATTATCCTTTTGGAGCTTGTTGTCGTTGCAACTGGGAGCTGGAAATTTTGTCTTCCTTTTGTCTATGTAGAAATATTTAAAAAAAACTGTTCTCTCATGGAAGTTGTGCATTGTTGCAGGCCACTGATGATGATGAGGAAGCAGAAGATGATAATTCAGATGAAGAATCATCTTCTTGTTCAGATTCTTCTGGAGAAGAGGAAGAAGAAAGTGATCAAGAAGGTGCACTTCGTATTCCAAGCTTAACTTACTAAGGGCCTGTTTGTTTACCTCTCAATAGTTCCATTAAGAGGCAACCTCTGAATTGCTAAGAGGTGAATCTTGTTTGGCGAAAGAAAGGTCTACCTCTTAATGGTTCTAAAACCTTCTGAATGAGTTTGTATCTTGGGCCTCCCTTAACCATTCAGCGCACTAATTTCGTTCATCACAATTACCAAACAACAATATTTCATTTTGCACTATATCATAAATGTCTTATTCATTCTGACCACTTAATCATCCTACACAAAACCATTCAGCAACTGCCAAACAGCCTCTAAGTGTTCGTATCATTACAATAGAAAGCAGCAGTTTTTGTAAGATTCAGGCGATTTTTCACTGCAATGAGAGTTAGATATTCAAAGAAGGTTTCTCTTCTTTATATTCCTTCCAATGACAGAAAATACACTATTGTTGAGAATGAAAACTGTGGTTGGTTGGATATTTATCTCTTTGCTGTTGGTTTCTCTGAAACTTTTTAGTTGATATTGTTGAAAATCATGGTTGGTTAGAGATTTAACTCTTTGCTGGTGTTTTTTCTGAATTTTTTTAATTGATATAATTTGCTGTTGCTATGGCAGAGAATGTGGGGAACGCTTCCAAGTGGAAAGAATCATTAGTTGAGAGGACAATATCAAGAAAGAACATGAACCTTATGCAACTTGTGTATGGACAGTCTGAATCCAAATCAAATGATTCTCTTCATGAAGACAGTGATGCAGACGAAAGTGACGATGAGGACTTTTTCAAGCCCAAAGGTGAAGGAAACAAGGTTTGGCCTACTCATACTGTTTATTTATCAAACCCGCTTCACAGTTTGCATATTATATCATATAAGAAAACTATCTTTTGATCTGTTTTTACCTATTCACTTATTTGTTTGAATTTTTTTGTCAGAAATTAAGGCAAGGATTGGAGGGAGAACAAGTGAATACCGAAGATAGTTCAAAATTCACCAACTACGCTAGCGTAAAGGACTGGAAACATGGAGAAACAGTTGAAAGCATTCGTGATCGTTTTGTAACTGGAGATTGGTCAAAGGCTGCTCGCAGAGGCAAAGCCACCGAGGTGGACGGCGAGAATGACGATGATGACCCTGTCTTTGGTGAGTTCGAAGACTTGGAAACTGGCGAGAAGCATGAAGGTGATAAAACGGCCGACGTTAACGAGGAGCTTGACTCCGTCGCTGAAGAGCGGAGGCTTAAAAAGCTTGCTCTTCGTGCAAAATTTGATGCTCAATATCCTAAAAAATGATTTTTTTATTGCAATAATTTAATCATCTTGTGTTATTATCATCAAACAATTGTTTGCTTTTTGTATCCTTGATTCCTATATACATATAATGGGTCTGAATCACCTGACGAAGCTGATGACAACAGCCACAAAGGCAAGGATAATAATGGCCAAGCTAACGAAGGTGGTTTTCTTGACAAGGTAAAATTCTATCATTAGATATTCGTCATTGAGTTATTACTTGCTTTTTTATTCATGGTTGGATTTTGCAGTTGAGGGAGGAAGCTGAACTTCAAAGGCAAAGGAATATAGCTGAACTGAATGATCTGGATGATGCCACACGGGTAGACATAGAGGGTTACAGAACAGGAACATACCTTAGATTGGAGATTCACGATGTTCCTTATGAAATGATTGAACATTTTGATCCCTGCCATCCTATTCTTGTTGGTGGAATCGGCTTCACAGAGGAAAATGTTGGCTATATGCAAGCAAGGTTTAAGCGTCATAGATGGCACAAAAAGGTTCTGAAGACTAAAGATCCTATAATTGTTTCTATTGGATGGAGGCGATACCAAACTCTACCTATATATGCCATTGAGGACCTCAATGGGCGTCATCGTATGCTCAAGTATACACCTGAACACATGCATTGTCTTGCCATGTTTTGGGGCCCACTTGCGCCTCCAAACACTGGGGTTGTGGCCGTGCAGAATTTGGCAAATAATCAGGTTAGTTGTCTTTTTCATATGATTTATAACATTTAATTAGGGTTTCACTTCGGCATGTGCTAAAAGTGATAATTTTTCAGGCATCATTTAGAATCACGGCAACGGCAGTTGTCCTGGAGTTTAACCATGCTGCAAAAATTGTTAAGAAGATAAAGCTAGTTGGCGAACCCTGCAAGATCTATAAGAAAACTGCACTTATAAAGAAGATGTTCACTTCTGATCTTGAAGTAGCCCGGTTTGAAGGTGCATCTATTCGTACTGTTAGTGGAATTCGTGGGCAAGTCAAGAAGGTACGTTTTCTTCTCTACATGACTATTTTCTATCCATTTTTATTGTCAAAAGCTTAAATTTAGTTACAATTGTTGAATATGGTCAGGCTGGAAAGATAGAGCTTGGTAATAAGCCTAAAAAGAACGGAGGACAACCTGAAGATGGGATAGCTAGGTGTACCTTTGAGGATAAAATTCTGATGAGTGATATCGTTTTTCTGCGTGCGTGGACTCAAGTTGATGTCCCGTGCTTTTACAACCCGTTGACAACGGCATTGCAACCCCGTGGTGAGACATGGCGTGGAGTGAGAACAGTCGGAGAGTTGAGGAGAGAATATAATCTTCGCGTTCCCGACAACAAAGATTCCCACTACAAAGTAATTTACATTTATCATATATGTATTCATGAAATAGATGTGGTTTTTTCAGGCTCTAAAAATAATTATGGTTCTTTTTTTAACGTATTTATGCATACACATTACACACTTCTTGGAAACTTATATGCATTTTTTTACATGTTTACTTAACAGCCGATAGAAAGGCCGTTAAAGAAGTTCAACCCTGTTATTGTTCCCAAGTCATTGCAAAGTGCACTTCCGTTTCGCTCGAAACCCAAGGACATAAAGTCAAAGAAGGATGGAAGAGCTGTTGTTGCGGAACCGCATGAACGAGATGTTCATAAACTTGTTCAGCATCTGCAACTGATTAGGCATAACAAGGTATGCTTTATGCCTCTCCTAGTTGACACTTTTTTCTCTTTGAAGTTTGCATTGACCATAAAATCCTTTTGCTTTAGACCAGTGTGTGAATAAGAGTAGTTTTTGGTGCTCGAGAATGGCGAATAATTTGATGTTTTTTGGTTGATTTGCAGATGAAGCAGCAGAAACTAAAGAAGCAGGAGAAGAAGAAAAAGCATGACACCGAGAAAGCGAAAGAAGAGCTGGTGACCAAAAAACGTCAGCGAGAAGAAAGGCGAGAGAGATACCGTACCCAAGACAAGCTACAGAAGAAAATGCGCAGAGAGTGAGTTAGGCTTATTACGGTGGTCGTGTAATTCGCATTGCGGATTTCCGTGGCTTTGCATTTTTGTAAGTTGTGTAACAATGTGATAGATGAAAAATGAGAGTTTTTTTTGATAATTTAAGCAGGCTGAAAGCTGCAAAGATTGGGTTTTGATACATGAAATTGTTTCAATTCATCAATCACCTGGCCTTGATCCACTTTAGTCTTTAAATAGGTTTGGTTTCATGTCACGTCATTTATGAAATTAAGTCCAAAGAAATACAGTTCTTTAAAGTCCCTTTGTACTATTATTCATGGATATGAAAGGAAGAAAAGAAAAACAAAGGCCTGATTATATATTAACTATTCTTTTGATAATAACTAATTTTCCTTTTTTTTCATTATATATTTATATTATTATAACATTATTATTAATGTGCTAATAAATCCTAGTAACCAGATTTTTTTTCACTTAATCGATCCCAATCACTATTCTAAAAGGCTTATTGTAACAATCTTTCTAATGTCTTGTTTGTTAGTTTTTAATAAATATAATTTAATAATTTATCATTAACTCATTTACTAATAGTAGTGAACAAATGTTTATAATGCCAAGAAGCTTTCTGCAAGGTACTAAAAGTTAAATAAAGTCAATTCCAACAACTACCATATCTCAACAATTCTAGCATTAACTATATTATTAAAATCGTTAATACATTTAGAAAAATACTATCTCTCTATGAACATCTATTTTCAATACTTGTCATTGGGGGAAAAGAATTACTTCACTCTCTTACAAAGTTTTAAAGATTTATCTGAATTTGGAGATTTTCATATTCTCTCCCCTTTTCTATTTTTCCAAACAATATAACATACTAGTTGTAAGAGCAAAAAGCTCACCTAAATCAACAAAATTTCTATTATAGCATAACTGATGGAGATGTTCTAAAGGGAGTTCACAAATGTTACTTGATAAAACGCTTATCGAGTGTCACCGAGTGAAGATGACAAAAACCAAAAATCTTACCTGGTAAATTAAAGAGACCGTTACCTGATAAGCACTTGGCAGGTAAAAAAATATTTGTCAATAATCAATTTTGACATCAAGAATGATACCCAATAAGAAAAATAGAGATAGCAACTCTCACTAGTAAGCAGTTAACCAGTAAACATTTAACAATTAATAAACAATCTCCAAGTTGTATATGAAGCTGTGGCCCCAAATATGGTGCCTGGATCAACATAAAAACACACATCTATAAGCATAAAAAGCATGATCAACAATTTTGTTTGACACAATATAATTCTTCAACTATAACAAACAGCACCACTTTAATCAGTAAAAACTTGTCAAACATTACATCAAAGCCATGAACAGCGTCCCGATACAGATATAAATAAATTATCCTTTCTGACATGGTTCTGTAAGCACGAAAAAACCTGGGAAATACAAACAACTCTTCTTCACTTCATCCAAACCTACTATCTTATCAAACTTCATCTCTAATCCGTTTGCATTGCTCCGGCATGATACTTCTCCAAATCTGCATCCAAATCTTCTGCCGACACCTTCCCACCACGTTCCCCACCTCTTCCCCTACCCCTGCCTCTACCGCTACCACCTCTACCGCCACCTCCTCCTCCTCCTTGCCCTCTCATTGTCCGTCCACCACCACCACCTCCTCCTCCTCCTCCTCCTCTAAGTCTCCCCATGACTCCACCTCTGTTGTCATTCGGTAGAAAGATGAAAATAGCACCCCAGTTAGTTATGCATATATTAGTGAGAAAAAACACGGAACTTATGAAATAAGGAAAGGCAGATCAACAGTGAAAAAATTCAAAGATGTGCTAGGTAAATCACTCGTACGATCAAAACCCTAAAATATCCCTTGATATGGTAAAGATTGAGAAACTTGTGGCCAACAATCTTTCAAAATCTCATCAATGACTTGTAATAATTGCTAATGGCTAAATAAATAAAATCAGAAGAATACAACAAAATATTTACAAAAAGAAAAACCCTGCATTTTTGGAAAAGCTTTACCCATCCTTATTTCTTTCACAAGCAGCAACTGGTTTCTATATGATGATTCAAAGGGTAATTAACACTTGAATGAAACTCCAAATTACATGTAAAATGCCCTTTCCACTCCGCTCCCCTTTCTGTTTCAATGTGATGTTCAATTGAAGATCAACTACAACTGCAAAATTTCTAACTCCAGCATCCCACTGACACATAAACTAACAAGTACCGCAAAAATCATGGCCTAGTTTTTGCTACAGTTTAATCCCACAGTTGTGTATTGGCATGGTTCATATTTACAGTTCACAGCTCATGTTAGCTAAGTTGACTACTGCCACTATTTATTCGTTGAATTATATATGGACCGATTTAAAAACTGAAATCAGTCTTTGCTTCTGAGGAATAAACACACCTACGCTGTGTTCAAATCTCGAGTCCTTTTTTACAAAGAAAGGGGAGGGAAAGAGAAGGGGGGGGGGAAGAAAAAATGTTGTGTTCTTGAGTTCTTTTTAAGGAGGGAAAGAAAAGGAAAAGTAAGAAAAATAATGTTGATTTTCGTCCTAAAACTTTCCTCCCAAATGTGGGAGGAAAGAGAAGGAAAGAAAAGGAAATAAATAACAACAATTATAAATAATTATAGAATTACACATCTCCCCATCAATTATAACCCGGCAGAAAACAAATAAAGGTATATTTGTAAAAAATGACATCTTTCATGTCTCTCCTGCTCAAAACCATGATAATTAGTTTATTGCATTCTCTTTCATTTCTGTCCCTCTCCTCTCAAGAACACATATAAAAAACTATTCCTCCTTCAGTGCCTCACTCCAAATCATTAATAGAACCACTAGATTCGTCAGATGTCCCATGCAGCACATGAGGTATAAGATAATAGCAAGTTTTAAGATAATACCTTCTGGGTGCACCATTTTGGCTTCCATACATCACATTGGCAGCAGAAGGCAAGGCGGCAGCAGTGCCGTCGTTTCCCATGTTTGTTCCTACCAATTCAATCTTCATAGGCTTACCATCTAGTTGAACATTATCATACCTCTTGATAGCCAATTCTGCATCTCTACGCCGTGAAAAGACTACTTCTGCCGTTCCCTAAAAAAACACTTCCCATAACTATCTATGGCAGGCAACAAAATTTCTTGGAAGGGTGAGTGAGATTATTCCCAAACTCGAGTACCTTTGATCTGCCACTCCTATCATAGTGTATTGAAGCTCGCTTTATGTCACCAACCTCTGCGAAGAGCTCCTGCATAAATCAGATTTTTAAGCACGAATTGTGGCAAGCCAAGAACATTTAAGGATAGATCCTTTGGCCCCAACTGATAAACCAAAAAAAGAAATAAAAGAAATAATCACTCTGCTACACTATAATAGAAAATCATCCCATTTAGATGTAAATTCTTGTCCATGTTCAACAGGCAAGCATAAATAAAAAAGAACCATCATCTTGGCATTCTTTACGTCCTATGATGTTGCCCATGAACAAAAAAGAGAGTACGAAACCAAAATTTTATCAACTTCAAACCCTTCGCATCACAAAAAGGAAGCGTCTTCATTTGTCTTCCACTTCCCTCCGATTTTTGAGGTATGAATGTAAATAGGTGTATATATGAATGTTGATTGTGCGTTGCGAAGAAAGAAGGCAGGAAGATAAGGAATGCAAGAAATTGGTAGTAGTTTTGCAATTCATCAAGTAAAAACTACTACCAATTTGCAAAGTTTCCATCCTAAAGTTTCCAACTTTTTCTCAGCCATGTTCCAAAGCGTAACCACAACAGCCCTTTTACTCGCAACTACTTGGGGTATGTTAATAATTGAACAAAAGGAAACTAATCCATGCTTAATTTTTTTCTAAAATGCTTAATTCAATCACTCATTGCTGACCACAGTGGTAACAAATGCTTAACTCCTAGGTATCAGATTAAAAAACGGCCTTAACCAATCAAAACTAGTGGGCAACATTATGCCTAGTTGGACTCCTAAGCAACCCAAAGCAAATTACTTAGAACACTTGGGAGCAATCGGCAACCATATTAAGCAATAAGAGGCTATGTTGCACATAGGATGCCCACTTTCCGAATTGAAATATTTTTAACACACTTTATTTATATTCCCTTTGAAGGGAAAAAGCTGACTTGCACCACCGACAATAGAGAATGGTGTACTTCAAAGTTTCACTATTATGTGAAATTAAAGATGTTTCAATAAACTACGAGTGAGACTGAGACAAAGCACAAAGGCCATAGATTTTGTGCAAATACCAAAACCAATCATAGATTGAGAACTATTGAGTATTTAACTAACACCTCTGACATCTAAACTGTTTTGTTCCATTCCAGAGTGTCTACCATTGGCCGATAGCACAACACATCCTACCAGCCAAATTCAGTATGCAATTTCAGATGGGTACATATAATGTACTAATATATATACACATACATCCAATAACATAGAAGCTTTCTAATCATTATGCATTAATTAGGACTCAACATATTCTGAAGTAAATCCTACAAAAAATTACCTTGATATCCTCATTGGAAACACCATACTCCAAGTTAGTTATGAGGAGTTTCGTTCCAGTCTCTATTCCTGACGATACCCTGTTTGATCTTGCAGGGTGTGCCCCAGCATTACCTTCAAACATGTCGTGTCCCCATGTACTATCTGGTGCTTCAACCTGTAGGATGGTACAAACAAAACCACAGAAGTCAACCTATTTGTGGACAAGTTACATACGCATTAAAAAGATGAAATCAATCAATCACCTAATCCTAATTAGGTTTATTTCTATCATTAATTATGTACTTGATTTTTTTCATCGTGTTTCGATCAACCCTATAACCAATTTGCGTAAGGAATTCATACAAACTCAAGTGTACTACATGTAAATCCTAACAGTTTCTAAACTTGTTAAATCAAACTTCGGCTTAAATTCGTTACCTTTTGGGCGCCATATGGTGCCGTCCGATTGGAGACACGATTGGGCAAACGGCGAGAGGGCCCAGGGCCAGAATTACGAGATCTGGATCTAGGGTTTTCAGACCCTCGTGATTTCTTGTTCATCTTTATCATATCGTCGAGAGATATGTCCAAATTAGACATGATTGATTGAAATTGGTATAAAACCCTAGAAATTTTTGAGCAGAAGTTGAGTTCCAGTGGTAGGGTTTTGCTTGCACCGCAATAGAATCCCTCGCTTTCACCCGCTATCTACTAGCGGAAAGTGGAAATCTTAATTTTACACTTTGCCTTCTCCAAGTTTTCCAAAATGAGCTTTGTAGTCCATTTAATTGAATTTTGTCAAAATTAGTCCCTCCCTTGTACTTGTGAGTTGTGACTTGTGAGTTGTGGTTAAAATACTTGAATACCTTTTATTTTAAGTTGTACGCTAAAAATTATCTCATTCTCAAATAAATGTGATATTTGGTTTCACATACTACAAAACATTCGTGTAATTTAAGGTCAACATTATATGTGTTTTTTTCTTATACATATGTTAACAATTATTTAAATAGTATTATTTATAAACATATGTATGCATATCTATCGGTATTTTTTAAATTTATGCGTTATGTTTAATGCATAGGCCCACAAGTCTAGCGACCTTATACAAATGATCATTTATACATCTAGATTCTTAAGTCGATAATTTGAACCCTCAATTGTAATTAACGTTTCGTTTTATTCCAAGGTTCTAAAAAACGCGCCCTGGCCGCCAAGTTTTACCCCATGGCGTCGATGACGATAATTGATAACATGGATGGATCGTTTGTTTAGACGGTTAGACCTTAGATGATACATCTACTTTTGGATATAATTGATGACGATAACATACAAGTATATAAACCATTGATAGATCGTTTTTTTTGCTATGATCTTGATATCATTTTTGTAAACTTTGTATATTGATATCAAATTGTCAATCCATGGTTCTTTTGTTTTTTATATGAATTTAAAGCGTTAAGAACTTAATCATTATTATAATTTATATATATATATATATATATATATATTTGCCGCCATGACCTCGCCGTAACTCGCAAGGCTTGAGGCTTGACCTCGCCGCACGCCATTTACAACCTTGTTTTATTCTATTCTTCTCGATTTTATTTCATGATTTTGTGTGGTTTTAAGAGTGCCATAGAGTTTTTGATTGATTATTAGTTTTATGAAAGGTTCTAAATGTATCATCAAAGGAAACAGTTAACTTGTATAAGAATAAATAAATAAAACAGCTCTAAACTTAAAAATGAAATTATAATATGGAATATTTCTTTCATATCTTACAAAATATGCCTAATGTTAAGGCAGTTAAGCAAACATGAAAGGAAACAAATGTATCATCAACTTGTAGCTTGAAAATGAATGCATTGTTGCTTGACTTGAAATTCTTCTTCTCCAAAATCACTTCTACATCTTCATGGATCTTATCATTATACATGACATGACAATTTGTATGTTTGGTATTTGATACGGGGAACAAGTCTCCGTAAAAATAAGTTGTTTGATTATTATATATATCTTATAATAGTTTTAAATGGCACGAATCAGGTAAATATTTAATAGTTTAATTTATAAATTTTCTAAAACAAGTTTCATATACGTAAATACATACATAATGGTACCAAATTTAAATAAAAAATTTGATATAATTGATGGTAGTTCGGAAAAATAAGATTTAGACAAAATAAATCTATTTTTATTTTGTTGAAAAGATCTTTATGAATTACCGCCGGAAGTTATTGCAGGGACAATGATGGTCTTTTAATTAGGGGTGTCAAAAGTGATCAAATCCAATAGTAGCAGGTTGGGTTGAATTTTTAACCCATTTAAGTTAAATGGGTTAACCCGTCTAACCCAATTAATAAATGGTTTGGGTTTGGTTGAAATTTTCGACATGTTTAATTTCCAACCTGATTTTAACCCATTTACAACCTGTTTTTAACCCATTTACAATCTGTTTTTAACCCATTTACAACATGTTTGTAATCCATTTATGACTTGTCTTTAATTTATTATCATTATTTAATTATAATTAATAATTAAAAAGTTATTAAAAAACTAAATATGATTCCACTAAGCCTAAACAGAACTCCTTCAGTCATTCCATGTCAATATTCCACCGATCAAACTTTTAAAGTATAAACTCTTTAAACCCTAGCTGACACATCCTTCCAGTTCCAGCAAAGAGATCGACACCAACCCTGGAAACTTCTTTGTTTGACTTTATGGTTGTCTTATTGAAACTTTGAACACTTTATTTCACTTTATGGTTTTGTTTTGTTGAAACTTTAAACAATTTATTTGATTTTGTGGTTGTGACTTGTGTATTTGTCATGGAATTATGTTTTAGTCATTTCTTATTTTATTTAAAGTTTTAAAATTAAATGGGTCAACCCAGGTTCAACCCATTTATTAAACAGGTTGGATTGAGAAAATCATAAACAGGTAAACCCGCTACCAACCCATTTAAGTACCAGGTTGGGTTGAGTTGAAAATCTCAACCCATTTACTTAAACATGTTGGGTTGGGTTGAGATTTTCAACCCAATTAATAAATGGGTTGAACCCGAACCCAAACCAACTTGACCTATTTACACCCCTACATATCGTCCAAATGAAGGGCTACCAATGTGCTCATCAGTTTTCCATGAACCTGGCCCTATATATATGTAGAGGGAGGGTCAAACAACAAAAGTATCTATTTATAAGAACACGATAACCAACAAAATCATATATGATTTTACATTAACGGGCAAAAAGGTCACACGAACCTGAAGCCGTAGCCAAAGTTGCCTACGTGGCTTTTTTTGTCTCTTGATGTAAAATCATATGTAATTTATTGATTCTCGAGCTCTTTTAAATATGTACTATTATCATTTGAACCTGACACTCTCTCTCTCTATATATAATCATATATATAAACTTCTATCTTATAGTTCTTAAACTAATATAACATTAAAAAGGGTTGAAGTGTAATATCAATCACACATTTCTACCAAAAATATTGATTAGTAAGTTGGTTTTTACTACTCATCAATAGTTAGACGGGATAGTGACGACGACATAAACAAGGAGATAGGGGAATGTCTTTCATCTGGCAAACGTGTCGTCGGGTTCAAAGTTAAACGAGCTGAGAGTGTCTAACCCTAACCCGACCCGTTTAATAAACGGGTCAGAAAACCCCAACCCTAACCCGACCTGCCTAACCCGTTTAAGATTTATAAAACTAAAAATTAAATATCGAAAATTCACAAATATGTGAAACAATTTCATCAAGAAATGAATGATATGAAACAATTTCATCAAAATAAACAATTTCATCAAGAAAACCTATGAAATCCAAAGTTTACACGTAATAAAAGTTTAGAAAATAGTGGGCCTATATATATATATATATATATGGAGAGGTTCAAATGAAAAGTGCTAAATATTTTAGAAATAAAAGAAGTGATCTTAGCCATTCATTCGGTCAAGATCGGCGGCTTTGACCGAGAAGCAGCGGATAATTTCTCGCGTGGTCTGCACAAGATAGAGGGATAGTTTCGTAAAAAATACGCGGGACAAGTTCATATATGAACCTTTGTGTTCATATATGAACTTTTGTAATTCACATATAAACTCTTTTTAACTAATTCATATATGAACCTTTGTGATTCATATATGAGGTTTTAATAAGTATTTTAAGGATGTATTTAACATGTTTCCAAAAGTCCAATGATTTATTTAACAAGTTTTAGAATGTCTAAGGACTTATTTGTTCCAAAAAAGTATCCAATGACTTAATCACTTCAAACACTGGTGCGTTTGGTACACAGACGGGATAAAACAGGACAGGATGGGACATGGCAGAACAGGACAGAACAACTGTTCAACGTTTGGTAGACGGAACTAGACATAACAGAACATATAACATTAGATAAAATACAATAAATAAAATGAATAAAATATAAAATAGAACGTGTATTTGATGTGTTAGAAGAGTATTAGATTTTATTTTGAGGTTATATTGGTAAAACATAAGTCTGTTCCACCTTGTTCAATGGGGTGGGGGTGGAACAGGCCTGTTCCACTTTGTTCCACTCTGTTCCTGTCTGTTCCCCATAAAAGTCCTGCCAAACATGGGACAGTGATCCATGTTCTGTTCTGTCCTGTCCAGTGTACCAAACGCACATTGGATTTTTTTGAACTTTTCCCAATATATAACTATTAAAAAAATCTATTAATTATACTACTGTAAATATCCTTTTATGTTATGATATTATTGTAACGATATATTGACTTAAAAGTTATTATTATTGTAATTTTTTTCCGTACAAAAATATTTGAACATTTTAATAAAACATTAAAATTTCATAACTAAATTGTGCACTATTTATTGAACCCAACCACCCAATATTTAGGGTATGTTTTCTACATGAATTTTGACATAATAGAATAAAAACTTATCGTTTAAGTCATGTTTAGCGTGATATGGGACTGAGACAAAGTAGGACAAAAATAACTCTAACATGTTCCACTAAAAAGGTTGTAACAAAATCATACAGATGCGGAGACAGATACATAGAGACGAAGGGTGCAAATGCTCCTGCTCTATTGTTCCGAGACATCTGAAAAAGATTAGGAGCTTAAAAAATGTGTACCTGCTTTATTTCTTGCAAATGCTCCTGCTCTATTGTCCCTGTGGTATGGTCGTATTTTGGATATGGTTCCTAATTCACATTAATTACACTGAACGTCCATGTGGTATGCATAAGCGCACGCAGAAGGCCCCTCCGTCTAACGGAATCTGTTAACTCAGTTAACTCAAGAGGTATTTTTGTCTTTTTACCCTCTTTTTTCTCCTCTTCCTGATAAAAACAATAAAAAAAGAGTCTTACTCTAACTATAATAATAAAGACATCATACCCCCCCCCCCCCCTCCTCCTCACCTTTCTTCTTCCTCACGCACCACCACCTACAACCACCTTTGTCTCCACCTCTCACCCACACCTACACCTTTCTTCATTCTCTGAAGCTCACCCAAACATCGTCCTTATCGTTTCTCTCTCTCACCCACTAAACCCGCCTGCAACCGCCCGTCACCACCTCCGGCCTGAATTTAGCAGAACAGTCGTCGTCTTGCTAATATCCATATGCATATTTTATTGCCTCATTGACTTCTATAAATCTTCTTGCTGATATCCATATGCATATTTTCCCGTCATTGTTTATCCAAAAAAACAGCACTACATACAAAATCACACTTTAACGTACTGCTAAATCTTCACTTGAACAATATTCAAGAATATAAAAGTGTGATGCCAAAACTTTTTATAAAAGATTGTTTAACATAATATTATCCTAGATACTAATTAAAATCTTCTCTTTTAAGAAAATATGTGGGTGGCATACAAATAAAAAAAATACACAAAAAACTAAAATATATGTTTTTATATTAATTATGTACCTACCTTTAGAACTCATGAATGATTAGAAGCATTCTTTTTAGAAACTGTAAATTAGCATAAAGAGACCAGTAAAAGCTTTATGAATCATCTTTGACAGGCAAAATCAAAGTTCCACGTCTCTAATTAAACTTGAGATTAAATTTATATCGAAGTATTAATTTGTGTTAATTAATTTTTAATGTTGTTAATGAATAGTAAATGATCTTAATTAGAGAATGTATAAACCTTGTTGTTTTCATCAAAAAGTATTCCCTTACGAAGAAAAGTGAAGAGAAGAGTTCCTTTTTGTTAGTATAGATGGCAGCAGGAATATTCTGCATCTTGATTATTACTTCTAGAGAGAGAGAGAGTTGCAGGTCTCAAGGGAGGTACGGCAGGTTGGGATGAAGAAGAAGTTTGGGTCCATTGTCTTTATTCTTTTTTTTTTTTATTTTTTTATCAAGAAGAGGTACATCTTGAGTTAACTGGGTTAACAGATTCCGTTAGACAAATGGACCTTCTGCGTGCGCTTATGCATACCACAGGGACGTCCAATGTAATTAATACGAATTAGGGACCATATCCAAAATATGACCATACCACATGGACCATTCATGTAATTTACTCTAAAACTAAACTAAAGACACAAATTTATGGTAGAATTTAGGAGGGTTGGTATATGTTGTGTACTTGTGTTAAGGTCCTTAAATTTGGAAGGATGTAGCTTCAAATTTGAAATTTGCTTTTTATAAAATACAAAATAAATATAAACTATATCCAAAGTATCTAAACTATAAATAAAGCAAACACATATGGGTTTTAAAAAAATAAAAATATTAACAACTTCAATAATATAAAGCTAACAAGATCGGTACAATTAAGTGACATTTTTAGTGATAAGTGTGAGAAGTATTTTTAAACCGTTAGATCACTTGTAATCAAACACCCTCCCATGAATTGCGACTTAAAAAGGAATTGATCTGGTGCATCTCGGTGAATTTCATCCTAACGTTCATCTATTTCTCATCCGACAGTTAATAATTACTTATTACGTTTCTCACCAAATTTGGTACTTTTCACCGGAATCCAACCCAATGAGTTATTACTAAATGAATCACTTTCATTTCCAATACAATTTGAATATAGAAAAAACCATTTATTCAATGCCATAGGCCATAAACAATAAAAGAAACAACAACTGAAATTAATTGAATCATCTCACCTTATTCAAACATGGTACCTACTTTTACAATTCCAACATTTTTATACTTAAATTTTAATATATTTAAATTGAAACCTCAATTATTCGAGTCTTATCAAGAGTTATCAATATTTATGAAAAAAGAAAATTTTAAATTTATGTGACAGTGAATTAAAATATCATATAATTAAACTTTTTTTTAGAATGATGGAATTATATAAAACTAAAAAAAGCTTGAAAAAAATAGTTATATTGAAAGAATTGTAAGAAGAAGGTTTATAAGCGAACCAACTCAGTTAATAAACAATTTGCTACTTCTACGTCACCGTAGGATTATATTTATAAAACTTTTACACATTCAATGAAACATAAAGTAGAACGTGGAATTTTTAATTAAGAGGACGAGGTCCCTAGAACATGTGTGGCTAATTTGTTGAGGTACATTTGATGATTCAATGAATAATGACTTAACATGTTATTCGAATTTAAGATATTATACAAGTGCAATAATTTTAAGGTGTCCAGTGAAAGTGATTTATATGAGAGTTGTATGGGGTTGTAACCTTTTAATGGATTGCAAAATATATATATATATATATATATATATATATATATAGGCAAATTATTGTGTGAGAAGTTGAGGTTAACGTGAGAAGCGTGAGAAGTAGATCTGAACGTTGATTACTTTTAATCAAATGTCCTCTCATGAATTGCACTTAGAAGGAAATCGATCTGGTGCATCTCAACCTACTGTGCGTCAATTTCTCATCCAACGATTGATAACCACTTCTCACACAAGAGAGGCGAGTTCAAACGAGAACGCTAACTATTTACGAGAACACGAGAACAACCGCCCATGTACAAAATCACATGTGATTCACGTACAAAATCACATGTGATTTTACACTACCTGGAAATCTGGACGTGAATCACATGTGATTTTGTACAAAATCCAGGTAGTGTAAAATCACATGTGATTTTGTACGTTCTCGTGTTCTCGTAAATAGTTAGCGTTCTCGTTTGAACATTTCTCTATATAGAGGTGTATATATACATAACATAGACACATAACTATTAGGGCAACGCCAACCCAACAACTAATAAAAGAACACTAAAAACACTAAAAATAATGAACAGTAAAAATCAAAAATCCAACCTGTAACACCCTCAAATCTGGAAAGAGCAACTAAATAAAATTTCGATAAAATAATCACTTAAGGAATAAAATTCCTTCTACAAACCATTCTTGGAATTACCTCAAGATAAAACATAACAACTCTCTCACAATTAATAACTCAAGTCATACTATGCGACTACAAAAGTCGGGTGTTACTTCACACAATTACAAGTTGCTAATCCCAAACCAAGTGCGGAAGACTTCACCAAGCAAATCATTTCTCGTGCACACTACTAGCACTCATCTCTTCACAGTGTCACTAGATCTACATCCCAACCAGAACCTGTTGCACATGCCGACAAATAAAAAGGGTTAGACTAACGTCTAGTGAGTTCAAGAGTTTTATCATGATTATGTAATTCGTAAAAAGGAAAGAGTGAGACTCTAATCATGATTCCCAAAATGATTTACATTAAATATGAAAACAATCTGATTTCCAAGAATACGTATTTTAGACGATGGCAACGCCACGTAAAACATTTCTTTACGATGTAAGCTCAAACCCAAAACTCACCCAGAGTGTGAATAAACATTAAATTCCCAAATGATATAAACGTGAATAAAACTCCATTATTCAAATCATCCCAACTAGGATTAAACATAATACATTGCCCATAAATCATGGAAACAATCCATTTAGATATATAATTACGTCACCGAAAACATGGATAGAAGTAAATACCCAAAATAACGCCTTTCGGCGACGGGGGAGACCGCTTACCAACGCAAGTGACGGAACACAAAAGTAAGCCACTTGACAAGTTAGTAAAGCCAAACACTTAGTAAGACATATAACGGATGCCGAGTGTGGCCACTTGAAACCACACCCAATTTGGGGCAACATCCTTAACGTATTCGCATGTAGGATTTATACCATACCGTCGATGCCTAACCGTGCCGCGATGTGGAAAACTAGCGCCCCAACATCGGCATAAAGACTATAACGTATTCGCACGTAGGACTTATACCATACCGTCAATGCCTAACCGTGCCGCGATGTGGAAAACTAGCGTCCCAACATCGGCATAAAGACTATAGTGCTTATGGATCCATTTCATTACAAATATAATATTACATGACCCCAAACGAATGAACTAACGCATTCAAAGCATGTAATTCTCAAATAAGATGCATTAAATGCAAAACATAACCAAACGCCCAACATCGAGCTATCAAAATCGGACAAATGTCCCCAAGACCCAACGAAGTCAAAACCGAGCCATGGGCTCAATAAATCAAATGACCATTAGTAAAAACATAAAATGAATTAAACGTAAACAATACACGTTTATGCAAACACCCATTTTAAATTCATGAATAACCCAACACACAACATTTGGGTGGGACATCCCATTTTTTTTCAAAGGAACTCATACCGTTTACACTTTCAAACCGTCCCATAACGTAATCTAGGCATATTTCCAAATTATCTATTAAAATGCATTTTCGTAACAAGTAGGCTCCCTTTATAAAATAAATCATCAAAACATTTTATTTATGATTTATCTATCAAACCTTCCAAAAATTCCAAATATAGGTGTTTTACCATATTTACAACATTAAATACTTCAAAAGTCAAAACCCACCAAATAATTCAACAATTAATAATTTTCATGTAAAACACACAAGTACTTGGAAAAATAACATTTTTGGCATGTACAAAGTTTTCACAAAGCAACTTGAACTCACCTTGCTAGATTTAGGCTAAATTTAGATTTTTCCCCAAACGTAAGCTCCTTTGAAGAAACTTGAATCTCCAAGCCAAAACTTCCAAAAACCTAGATCCATAAGTTTCCAACCATCAAAATCATATTCCACCATAAGAAATCGTTCCCCAACATTATCATCAATAACATCTAAATTTACACCAAAAACCCTAATTTTGACCTAACTTTCCCAAAATCATCTAAACCAAAAACTTGAGAAATAAAACACTAGGAAATCATAAATGGGGCATTTATAACTCATGTGAAACTTTAGAAACTAGGAGGATTAGCTTACCACTATGGTTTTGGTGAAAACCTAGAAAACCCCAAAATCTTCAATGTTGGAGATGAACTTGATCTTTGCATCAAGCGATGTAACCACTAGCATAAGATGGTGAAAGAACACTCCAATCTTCAAGAAAGGACCCCAAAATCAGTTAGGATTCGTGAGGGAGGAAGGGAAAACGATTTGGGAGAGAAAGGGAGGAGAGGGAAAAGAGAGGAGAAATCGCCCCTAAAATGAGAGGAAACAATCAGCTCCAAATGAAATCAGAAATGTAGCAAAACCCTTCCAAAAATGACCTAAGTAGCTGCTGCCCGTCTCCTTCTCGCGACCTTACCCTCGTGACTATGCCCTGGGCAATGTCGCGGGGCATAGTTGCTGCCCACTGACCACCTTTTGTTCGTTTTGGCGTTTCGTCCCCCAACCGCGACTGTGACCATGCGACTATGCCCCGGTCATAGTCGCTGGTCATAGTCGCCGACGTCTCTCCAGCTGCTGTTTGACGGTTGTTTCGGGCAGAAGATATATCCATTCAATCCTCACGAGGTGTATTCGATTAAAACATGGTCATGCCCTCTCCAGAACCCATGCATGGCCAAACTTGCCACCCTAACCATGCATGTATGCAACACGTGAAATTTCGGGGTGTTACACAACCACACATTAAGGGGTCGTTTACCTAATCACTTACATAGGTAAGTGCTTACCGGTAAAATTTAACTCTATCACTTACTTCTCGGGTAACATTTTGTTGGTTCCGTGTGCTCAAGAATGATTATAAAATAATATTACCGGTAATATATGATCATATAGGGTCATACCATATAGCAAGTAGACACCGAATTGATATTTATAATAATTTGATTCTTGATAAATATTAATTAATTCTTGAAAATATTAATGAATATGATTCATAATATTAGATGCAAATAATAAATTTTGGTTATATAAAATAATACATGTGATGGATTTATTTTGTAACTAAAATTGAAAGGAGGGACTTAAAGGAGAAAGTTTAAAATTAGTTAAAATCTAATTTTAACCATTTTAAACTAGAATGGATGAGAGTGTAAAATTGCATGGCCTTTCTTTTTCCTCATTGGCCATGTTGGGTGGCAATATGCATTTCATTGGACCCTTTTGTGGTCCAATAGAAAATGCTCCCTTGTCTCTTGACTTGTAGTAAAAAGAGAGACCTTTTTGGGAAATATACTACACTTGAAAAATTGCTCTCTCTCTCTCCCTCTCCTAGTTTCGGCCGAAACACAGACTAGTGTGTGTGTTTTTGTTGTTCTTCTTCTTCTCAAGTATATTGTACACTTGGAGTAGAAGTTGTCTTTGCATCATTGATCAAGAAGTACTAGCATACATCAAGGTGTTGGAGCTTGCTTGGTGGACTTCTCTAGAGGAATTCTTCTTGAGTTCTTGCCATCTTCATCCATCATACTAGAAGGTTTTATCAAAGGACTTCAAAGGTTGTAATTTCTACAAACCCCCTATGTATGGTTTTAATCTTTCATGTTCATGCAAATGGATCTTTGGTGGGTGTTAAAATGTTTTAATGTTGTTCGAAAATTTTAAGCTTCCGTTACTAATATTATGACTTTTGAAATCGTATTTTGAATAAAATCCCAACAAGTGGTATCAGAGCCACTTTTGCATGCATGTTAAGATTTCTTGTTTATTTGAAAACTTTGTTTTTGGAAGCCATGGGTGATTTTTTCATCTTTCATGAAGAAGTTCATGTATGGCATTTTTGGCATTTTTTTATAATTATTATTTTATGTGACCAAAATTTACATGCATTTTTGGTCATAAAAGTTGCCTTAGAAAAACAAAGTGTTTGTTTATTTTTGTTGTATGTAATTGATGTGTATAAAAAAGCCAAGACCCCTTGTGATGATGGTTGTGTTGTTTTGTTGAAATGGTTGTAATATTTATTTATTCATAAAAATATGTAATAGTAAATAGGCATTCTTCTTTTGTTAATTTTTGTATTTGATAGATTAATGTTAGATTAGTTTATTTATATAAAAATGTAACAAGTTTGAAGAATGAAGACTTTTTGGAGACTTTCAAGGAGCAAACACACACCATGGAGTCTTGAAGATTTTGCATCATTTGGATGTTCTTGCAAGTGGGAGCATGAAGACCCTTTTTGGTCATCTTGTCCCTTAGAAATGGACTTGACATTCTTGTTTGGTTCACAAGAATTGTCACTAGAAATTTGGCTTGGTTTATACACTTTTTGCTTTATGTTGATTATGTTTATGTTGATATTATCATGTGTGGTTGAAATAGGATTTTGCATGCTAGATAATATGTTGAACATAAAAATATATCATCTTTTGGAGTTTGACTTTTCAAAATAACATTTTAAAGTAAAATGATAAAAACGAGTTTTTTAAAATAAAAGGAGTTTTATTATAAAACTCTTAAAAATTTTGAAGTAGTAAAATGAGTTAAAATTGTGATTTTAAAACTCATCCAAACTCCTTGTCTAACTAATAAAATGTTGTTTTATTAAAAGGACTAAAGTTGGTTCTTATGCGCTCAAACTCGACCATTAATATAGGATATTAGTTCAAAATTGACCGCAACGAAATAGTTAATAAAATAGAGATTTTATTTTGAACTAAAAGAACCAATAAAAGAAAAATATGATTTTAAATAATAAGTACCATGTGATATTGGATGCATGCAATATACATGATACAATATGTTGTTTATAAAACTAGAATTATAATACATCTAAAATCGCTTTTATAAACACAAGTCTATGCCGTCCTTTTGAAAACACTCGCATGTCACTTGTATGATCCTTGTGGGATAAAGGTCACCTAACTACTTGAATCGTCTTTTGATGGCCGAGGTGGTTTCGCGATTTCTAGTGGGATAAAGGTCACCTAACCACTAGTTATGCGCGATTCCACATGTTATTCAAGTTGGATGACTTGATTGAGAATCTTTTGTGATAAAGGTCACCTAAGCATTAGAAACCCAATGCATAGATGGGATCCAACATGCCAATTAACAAACGTCGTTAAGGATCCCACAACGCTAGGAATTACATTCGATGTAATCGATAAACGTTATCTACCTTGTTGGATTAAATGGACGGGATAAAGGTCATCTAACCGTTTCATTTGTTTTGCAACGTTGGATCCTAGTTTTTATGCAAATTAATGTTTTTAGAAAACTAAAGGGTAATTAATTTGCTAAAAATTAATATTGAAAATACTATATTAACTTTGTTAAATTTTGTAGATTAACCAAAATGCAAACACTACAATTAACACATCCCTAAGACCTTTTCTTTTGGAAGAAAAGCTTACTGATAACACCATTTTTTGGTGTTATTTTCATGCCACTTTCCAAGTTAAATTGTTTATTTCCAAGTAAATTTAGTGGTATTTTCATGTCTTAAATCAAGTGTTTCAGGAATTGTTGATGTACCGAGATAGCCAAGAATGCATGCAAAAACTAGAGTTTTTCGAGCAAAAATTGATCGCTAAGCATCACCAAGAACCAAGCTCGAAGGATGTCCGTTTTGAAAAGTTAAAGTGCCAAAAATAAGGGTGCAAAATAGTGTCTAAAGCAACTTTCAAGCTAGTTGCTGCAGTCAACTAACTTGACAACTAGCCAGAGGAGAAACACGGGCGACTTTCAAGCTAGTTAGCTGAAGTGAACTAGCTGTCAACTAGCTCTAAGGGTGCTGGACGTTTTTTAAGCAATTTTCTGCTAGGGTTTCATTATCTTTGAACTCTATCTTCAAGAGGACGACAAGGGATTGACTTGGGGCGATTTTGGCAAGGAAGAAACACCGAATTGAAGCGAAGAAACACCGTGGGAAGCAATTTCAACACCGATTTCCTCCAATTCGTCGTTGGTATTACACAATCAAGGGAGTTTTTATGACCCTAGAACTTTTGAGAGAGCCTTTTCTTAGAACTATGGATTCTTCTACTATTTTGTTTGTTAATACCCCCAACATGAACTAATCTTTAGATGTTGGGGGTTGGTTTGAATATGGTTTGAGCTTATGAACATGTGATTTGGGATTTTTATCAGTTTTTCCTAATTTAATGAAGCATGTGATTTGGGTTTTATTGCTTTTGTGAGTCTGATCAACTTCCATCTGATTTATTCGTTATCAATTAGGTTCGAGAGAGTTAATTGTTAACTAGACTAAAAATTACATGCCTAAGGTGAGAAATTGGATAGAGATATACCAGGTAAACCTTAGTCCTGTTAAAATCTTGTTCCTAATGTGTTTTGACTTCATGGATTGAGATCGAGAGATGAAATTCGTGGTTTCAAAATAAAACCCGTTGTTGCTCGAGAGAGAACAACGACGATTTTAGTGATTGGGTATTCATTAGAAGGAAAAATTGGTAATTGTTCCAAGTAAGGTGTTCATTAGTGATAATCATAGGATTTCCAACCCTCAATTGTTTTCTCCATAAAAAGTTTCTCCAATTAGTTATTGTTTATTCTTGATTTATTTACTTGCAATTAATTATTTTAATACCAACAACTCAAAATATCGATCGTTCAGTTAACAGCATTTGTAGTCATTGTGATACTTAGTTCCTAGTTCCCTTGGTTCGATACTCGTACTTTCAGTACTATTACTTGATTTCGACACCGTACACTTGCAGCTAGATTTAGGGGGTGTAAACCCGCTTATCAAGTTTTTGGCGCCGTTGCCGGGGAACTAGTTGCAACTGATAGCACTACCAGCTATAAGCGCTATTACATTGAACATTTTTTTTTCTTATTTTTGTTATTTCGTTTTATAACTTTCAGTTTCTGGATTGCTAATTTTGAATAATCTTTCTTTTCAGGTACTAATTGGTTTATGCCAAGGAAAAAACCCGAGGGGAAGGACTCGAACCACTCGATCCGGAAATCGAAAGGACCGCCCGTAAGTTACGAAAAGAATCTAAAGCTAAAAGACATCTGAAGATGGGCAACGAAGCTCCTCCGTAGAGACGTCCTATGCGGTCGTTTGCCGACCCGAACGTGGCAGCCGCACGCATAGGAGTCCAAGCACCCACCACTGCGGCAAATTATTTCGAGATCAAACCGAGTACCATCGTGATGGTACAGCAAAATCAGTTTGGGGGAGCGCCAACTGAAGATCCCCATGCACATCTTCGTGCATTTGAACGGATTTGCAATACGTTCAAGATCAATGGGATGGATGAGAATGCGATCAAGCTGAGGCTATTCAGTTTTTCCCTAAAGGGTAGAGCTGAAATTTGGATAGAGGACCTACCATCGGATCAGATCACTACATGGGCAGGTCTGAAAGCTGTCTTTCTTTAGAAATTCTTCCCACCGGGAAGAACCGCTCAACTGATGGCCGACATAGCCCACTTCGCTCAATGGGACCAAGAGACTCTATACGAGGCATGGGACCAATACAAAGACATGTTGAAAAAGTGTCCTCACCATGGATTACACGGCTGGGTAATTATCCAAACGTTCTTTGGAGGCCTTCACCCGCAATTCAAGAATGACATTACTGTTGCAGCGGGTGGAGCTCTCATGAATAAAACATATGAAGAAGCAGTCGAGTTGATCGATAACTTAGCCGAGCATAGCTATGCCACTCCACGATCTTCTATCAGACGGGTAGCTAGTGTTCAAGAATCAGACGAGTTGAAGGTGATAAAGGCCCAGCTAGCCGCTATCACAAACCATTTGACGGGAGGTGGTCCAGAAGTGTTCCTCGCTTCACAAGAACCTGAACAGGTTCAGTTTCTACAAAACCGGAACAACCAGCCGAGGAACGACCCTTTCTCGAACACATATAATGAGGGGTGGAAGAAACACCCTAACTTTTCATGGAGTCAACCCGGCCAACAGCAACAAGGTAATTCTTCTAACTGTTTTAGTTCTTCTCAATCTAACAATGTTTACCGTCCTCCAGGTTTCAACCAAAGGAAATTCGACGAAGGACCATCTGTAGAGAAGAAACCGGGGTTAGAGGATATGATGATGAAGTTCATGACCAAGATGGATAGCACAGTTGGAGAATTGGCAAGCACGGTGAGTACGGTAAAAGCAGCAACCGATCAGAATACGACTTCCATCAAACTCCTTGAGAGGCAAGTGGGGCAAATTTCGGAAGCTCTACAGACCCGAGCTCCCGGGACATTCCCTAGTCAAACCGAAAGGAAAACCCGGGAAGAGTGCAAAGCAATTTATCTGAGAAGCGGCAAGGAAATGATCAAGGATCCTACACGAGAACCGTCATCAAAGGAAACCAATCCCAATGGGCAAGACATCGAGGTCATAGAAGTGAATGAGTTGGAGGCCGATGAAGATATTGTGATTGAAGAGAACAAGAAGAGTGAAGAGAAGAAGCCAAAGCAACCACCGGTCAAGCCGGCAACTCCAAGAGTGCCATATCTGAACAGACTTAAAGCGCATAAGGATGATGTTAATTTCTCTAAATTTCTTGATGTATTTAAAAAGTTGCATATTAACATTCCCTTTGCAGATGCTTTGGCACAAATGCCCTCATATGTGATGTTGGACAACCTAAGAGGGGGGGTAAGGTTGTATTTAAAATCTTTTTCTTTCAAAAATTCTTTGAACAAATAAATACAGTACAAACAATACAGTAAAAATAAAGCAGAGTATAAACAAGTAAATATACAACAATTATATAAACAGATATAATTTAAATGCACAGCGGAAATGTAAATAGATAAGGGAAAGAGAATACTTGACAACGGTATTTTTAAAGTGGTTCACCAAACACAAAGTTGGCTAGTCCACCTCGAGAAAATAACACTTCTCGGAGATCCAATACGAAACGTGTTCTTTACGGTAGAAACACAAACCTTAATACAACAAACGCGAAACACTCTTCTTTGAGAGATTAATGTGGATCACTCACTCTAATTCAAACACTTACAAGAGGGTATAGATTTTAATATGAATAATCACTCTTGAATAAGGTTTATCACTTGGATATTTTTAGAGAGTTTGATCACTTGAGTTGTGTTGCTGATTCAACTAATCGAGAGATTTTAATCTGCTATCAACTCAAGATTTCTTGCTCAAAAATTAATTTTATCAGTTTAAGTGATTTAGTGTGAGTAAGAAAGCAGCAGAATAATAATCAAATGCTGAGGGAGAATTTATTGCTGAAGTTGGTGTAGACTTGAATGCTGCTGGATGCTTGTATTTATACTGGAAGATCAACAGGCTTGAGGCATTCGCGGTATACCGCCAAACCATCGCGGTATACCTGCGTCAGAAAAAAAGTGCAGCAGAGGAGAAGGTCAACCTGCAAAAATCAACGGCTACATAGTACCCGCGGTATACCGCGTTGCACAAGGCGGTATACCGCCTGACAGGGACCCTGACAAAAGAAGCTTCATATTGCAGAACAAATGATGGTGAACAGTGACGCGGTATACCGCGTGAACCTTGGCGGTATACCGCCTAAAGATTTGTCCAATGAGAGCATGGCAACGCAGGGTTACTTCGGCTGAAACTCTTTTTGCAGTTTGATGAACAGTAGCAGACAGCATATTAATATATATATATCAGTGATTTATATATATATAAAAACATATATATATTATATATATTTGATTCAAATATATTTATATAGATAAAATATATATCCAAGTGATAAAATAATTTAGGGTGTTTATCATTTTAAAATAAAATGACGAAACTCTTCAGACTTGGATTCTTCAGATAAAAAATTTATCGAGATCATTTAAATATCTGCACACTCAGATAAAATATTAGATAACAAAATAATGCGGTGTGTTTTGTAATCATCAAAATAAATATGGAGATGTGATTTTATGTGTACCAAAAATATATCACAATATTTAAAGCTGGGTACACTTGCACCAACAATCTCCCCCTTTTTGATGATGACAAACACAACGCTAAACACGAGAGCATACTCGGTTTCTCTCCCCCTTTTGTCGAAGCAAAAAGGGTTTAAGAAAACCGCTTATGCTCCCCCTCGAAAGATGCTCCCCCTCAAAATATGAAATATTTGAGAGTTAGTATTTATCAAGGGTTATACTCAAGCATGCCTAAACCAAGTCTTAATTTAAAGAACGCTTTTTTGTTTAGAGCTTTAGTGAAAATATCGGCCAAATTATCTTCCGAATCAACCTTTTCAAGCACGATTTTGCCTTTTTGAACATTATCTCGTAAAAAGTGATGTCTCAATTCAATATGTTTGGTACGAGAATGTAAAATGGGATTTTTACTTAAGTTTATGGCACTTGAGTTATCACACATAATTGGAATTTTGGTTAGATGTACCTCAAAATCGGTAAGTGTGTGTTTCATCCAAAGGACTTGAGCACATGCTCTTGCGGCGGCTACATATTCCGCTTCGGTTGTAGACAAAGCTACGGATTGTTGTTTCTTAGAGAACCAAGATACAAGTGAGAGACCTATAAAGGCACATACCCCACTAGTACTTTTTCGGTCAACAATAGATCCACCAAGATCGGAATCGGCGAAACACGTTACTTCTAACTCGGGTTTCTTTGCGTACCATAAGCCAAGATTAGTAGTACCTCGTAAATATCGAAAAATACGCTTGACAGCTTCATAGTGAGATTGTTTAGGTGAAGATTGAAAACGAGCACATAAACATACACTAAACATAATATCAGGTCTACTAGCAGTTAAATATAATAAACTGCCAATCATACCACGATAAATCTTTTCATTAAAATCGTTTCCCTCCTCGTCACGAGATAATTGCAAATTTGTGGTCATTGGAGTTTCAACGGGTTTGACATTTTCAAAGTTAAACTTTTTCAACATATCTTTACAATATTTAGATTGACTAATAAATATACCAGTTTCACATTGTTTTATTTGCAATCCTAAGAAGTATTTTAACTCTCCCATCATGCTCATTTCAAACTCGCTTGTCATTTTCGCAGAAAATTCATTACACAGTTTTTCATTAGTGGAACCAAAAATAATATCATCAACATATACTTGCACAACCACAATATCATTTTGAACATATTTCACAAATAAAGTATTATCTATTTTACCCATAATATAACCACTAACAATTAAAAAAGTTTTTAATCTATCATACCACGCACGCGGAGCCTGCTTTAAACCATAAAGCGCCTTTTTTAATTTATAAACATGTGTCGGGTTTTCAAAACTTTCAAAACCGGGAGGTTGAGAAACGTATACCTCCTCATTTATAATACCATTTAAGAAAGCACTTTTAACATCCATTTGAAATAACTTAAAATCTTTAGCATTTGCAAAAGCGAGAAGCATTCGAATAGACTCCAACCTAGCAACCGGTGCAAAGGTTTCGTCATAATCTATACCTTCTTGTTGACTGTACCCCTTGGCAACTAAACGTGCCTTGTTTCGTGTGACTCCACCGTTCTCGTCTACCTTGTTTCGGAAGACCCATCTTGTGCCAATAATGGTTTGACTACTAGGGCTAGGCACTAAGTCCCACACATCATTCCTAGTAAATTGGTTTAACTCATCTTGCATGGCCAATATCCAATCCTCATCACCTAAAGCTTCATCTATGGTTTTAGGTTCTATGGTTGAGATAAAGGCATGGAAAGCACAATGGGTAAGGATTTGTGATCTAGTTGTCCTTTGGTTTAGGTCACCTATAATTTGATCTACGGGATGGCCTCGAGCGGTTCTAAGGTTAGGATCATCTATACCTTGTGGAATAAAGCACGGAGGGGCATCACTAGATTCAATATTATTTGTGGAAGGTTGGGTACCTAAATCCAAGGTACTAAGTTGTTGGGCTAAGACATCTCCTTCACGGATATTATCATTTGCTAAGGGTGCACTCGGTTTGGGAGGACTCTCGTCAAAGCTAACATTTAAGGATTCTTCTACTACCATGGTCTCCTTATTTAGGATTCTATAGGCTTTGCTATTCCAAGAATAACCTAGGAACACTCCTTCATAGGCTTTAGGGTCAAATTTGGTTAGGTAGGATTTGGTGTTTAAAATGAAACATTTACAACCAAAAACTTTCAGGTGAGCTAGGGAAGGTTTTCTACCTCGGTAAAGTTCATAGGGTGTCTTATTTAGGATACCTCTAATTAGGACACGGTTAAGCACATAGGTCGCGGTAGCAACGGCATCACACCAAAACTTTTGGGGAACTTGATGTTCGTTTAGCATAGTTCTACTCATTTCTTGCAACGTTCGATTTTTCCTTTCAACAACCCCGTTAGATTGAGGAGTTCGAGGAGCCGAAAAGTTATGAGTTATACCATGTTTATCACAAAAGGCACCAAATTGTACATCATTATCGAATTCTCGTCCATGGTCCGTACGTATGGAAACAATCGTACAACCTTGTTGGTTTTGAATTCGTTTTCCCAAAATTTTAAACTTTTCAAAAGCCTCATTTTTATGTCTCAAAAATAAAGTCCAAGTATAACGGGAATAGTCATCCACAATAACCAAAGTATAAAAATTTCCTCCAAAACTTTGAATAGCCATCGGGCCAAAAAGATCCATATGTAAAAGTTCTAAAACTCTTTGAGTAGAAATAACATTTTTTGATTTATGAGAAACGTGATGTTGTTTGCCGACACGACAAGCATCACAAAAATGATTATCAAACTTTAATTTTGGCAGGTCACTCACAAGCTCCTTATTTTTTAAGTTTTGCATTAATCTTAGATTAGCGTGACCTAAACGCCTATGCCATAAAGTAGAAACATCATTAATAGAAGATAAGCATACATTTTCAGATACAACAGTTTTACAAATATATAAATTTCCTTTTACAAAACCATTTAAAAGAACTTTGCCATTTTTTATGATTTTACAAGAATCTTCTTCGAAGACAACAGTTGTATTATTTTTACACAATTGGCGAACACTTAACAAATTAAAATGTAAATTATCAACATGATTCACATTAAGAAATTGAACATTATTGCAAGAGACTGTACCTCTACCAATTATATTTCCTTTGGAGTTTCCTCCAAAAATTACCTGTCCACCATCACATGACTTATATGATGAAAAGAGATTATTGTTTCCGGTCATGTGACGTGTGCAACCACTATCGAGTATCCAGTCCATATCAAGGTCAATCTACAATAATGAAGATGTAACTTTTATGGTCCCCATTTCTCGTGGGTCCTTGACAATTAGTTTCAAAAGTCAACCAATATGCATATATATTAAGTCAAACAGAATATATATATATATAATATATTACACAATATATAATACATCAAACCATATTAATATATATATATAACACATTAAACAAACAAAGTATATATATATATAAGAATTAAAAGAATTAAATAAAATGTATATATATATGTGCAGTACGTATGTATATATATATATGAATAGTATAAAAAGTACAAACAACAGTATTTTACTTATATATAATATATAACACATATACAAAACACATTTAAAACCATAAACGCATACCACCGGGATTATCATTACTAAACATTCCTTTTGGAATCCATTTATTTACCATTTTAATTTTGCGATTATATTTATCATACACATAAAAACAAGCATTTACATTCGCATTATTATTAGGTTTAGAATATTTATCATGGTACATGCGAGCATACGGTTTTCTCGTATTATAATTTACATTATTTATTTTACGCACATACGGAGGTTTTTGCACATATTGATTTCTTGTATTTACTTTAGGTGATTCATAAAATCTTTTGATGGGTATACAAGAACATTTATCAACACAAGTATTGGAACCAATGCCTTTTCTACATTTTATACGGTTAGGCATATTAAGCATGTTAAGAACTTTCTCATTGCTACTTTCAAAAGCTTTAGCTAGCATGTTATCTTTTTCATATGAAGCACATTTAGCCTTTAAGCATGTAATCTCATTCTCAAGAATATCACATTTTGTACAAATAATATTTTCATGTGATTTTTTATTTAAGCATGCAATTTCTTTATTTAAAGCATCACAAGATTTACAAAAATCTTTTTCTCCTAATTTAGTTTCTAATTTAGCAATTATATCCATATCATTTTCAGATTTTTGTTTAACATTTTTTATTTCCTTTTTACATGCATTTACAGTTTCTTTTAACATAGCATTCTCATCTTGGTAACGATTTGCAAGAGCGGCCATTTTATGAAAAGATTCATATAATTCTTCAAGATTATTTTCACTATCACTTTCATAATCACTATCGTAATCCGAGTAAGAAGATTTTACCTCGTCGTCGCTATCGGCCATAAGACAAATGGCTTGATAGTCATCTTCTTCTTCACTCTCGCTCCACGCGCCTCCAATGAAGGCTTTCTCCTTCTTCTTTTGGAACTTGTTCTTTTTCGGACATTCATTGGCGTAGTGGTCTTTGTCACCACATGAGTAGCAAAAGCCTCTCTTTGGCTTAGCTTTATCGTCTTCACTCGAGTCGCCATTTTTCTTAACTTTTTCGTCTCGTTTATGGAACTTACGACTTCGATTATCACCACCACGACGGTAGTTACCGTTTCTTTGAAATCTGCCATTGTTAGAAAATTTATTATTATTATTAAGAAATTTGGAAAAGTTTCTTACCAACATGGCGACTTCATCGAGAGTTTCGGATGGATCTTTCGAGGAGCTAGCTTTCTCCTTTTTCTTCTCATCTTTTGGTGTTGAGACATTGAGAGCGATTGATTTCTTTTTAACTTGCTCCCGATCTTTGTTTCTTTTAAGTGCAATTTCATGCACTTTAAGATTACCGATCAAGTCATCTATCTTCATTATGGAAAGGTCACGGGAGTCTTCTAAGGATGTTATCTTTTGCATCCACTCCGAAGGGAGAGCTCGTAGGATTTTCCTTATATAGTCCTCATTAGGATAAGTGCGATCCAAACCTTTCAAAGTAGTCACAATAAGGTTAAATCTTTTAAACATTGAGTCAATTGACTCATCTTGTTTCATTTCGAATAGTTCATAATCGTGAACTAAAATATTTACTTTACTAGATTTAACCTCCGTGTTTCCACGATGAGTATTATTTAAACTTTTCCATATTTGATTTGCAGTTTTATAAGTATATACTCTTTCAATTTCGTCAGATGTTAAAGCAGCATATAATATATTCTTAGCTTCAAAGTTTAAACAAAAATGAGCTTCATCAGAAGTAGTCCAGTCATCTATAGGTTTATCAATATAAACATCATCTTTCACAATGGTGGGTTTAAAATTTCCTTTTTCTATGATATTCCAAATCTTTTGATTTTTGCCACGCACGTGACATTCAAATAGCTCGGCCCAAATGCCAAACTTTTCAGTATCTATCAAAGGAGGTTTTGAAAACACGATATTAGTTTGTTGAGCCATTTAGAAGAATAAGAGAAAAATATGCAGAATATTTTGAAAGACCTGCTCTGATACCAAATGTTGGACAACCTAAGGGGGGGGGGGGTAAGGTTGTATTTAAAATCTTTTTCTTTCAAAAATTCTTTGAACAAATAAATACAGTACAAACAATACAGTAAAAATAAAGCAGAGTATAAACAAGTAAATATACAACAATTATATAAACAGATATAATTTAAATGCACAGCGGAAATGTAAATAGATAAGGGAAAGAGAATACTTGACAACGGTATTTTTAAAGTGGTTCACCAAACACAAAGTTGGCTAGTCCACCTCGAGAAAATAACACTTCTCGGAGATCCAATACGAAACGTGTTCTTTACGGTAGAAACACAAACCTTAATACAACAAACGCGAAACACTCTTCTTTGAGAGATTAATGTGGATCACTCACTCTAATTCAAACACTTACAAGAGGGTATAGATTTTAATATGAATAATCACTCTTGAATAAGGTTTATCACTTGGATATTTTTAGAGAGTTTGATCACTTGAGTTGTGTTGCTGATTCAACTAATCGAGAGATTTTAATCTGCTATCAACTCAAGATTTCTTGCTCAAAAATTAATTTTATCAGTTTAAGTGATTTAGTGTGAGTAAGAAAGCAGCAGAATAATAATCAAATGCTGAGGGAGAATTTATTGCTGAAGTTGGTGTAGACTTGAATGCTGCTGGATGCTTGTATTTATACTGGAAGATCAACAGGCTTGAGGCATTCGCGGTATACCGCCAAACCATCGCGGTATACCTGCGTCAGAAAAAAAGTGCAGCAGAGGAGAAGGTCAACCTGCAAAAATCAACGGCTACATAGTACCCGCGGTATACCGCGTTGCACAAGGCGGTATACCGCCTGACAGGGACCCTGACAAAAGAAGCTTCATATTGCAGAACAAATGATGGTGAACAGTGACGCGGTATACCGCGTGAACCTTGGCGGTATACCGCCTAAAGATTTGTCCAATGAGAGCATGGCAACGCAGGGTTACTTCGGCTGAAACTCTTTTTGCAGTTTGATGAACAGTAGCAGACAGCATATTAATATATATATATCAGTGATTTATATATATATAAAAACATATATATATTATATATATTTGATTCAAATATATTTATATAGATAAAATATATATCCAAGTGATAAAATAATTTAGGGTGTTTATCATTTTAAAATAAAATGACGAAACTCTTCAGACTTGGATTCTTCAGATAAAAAATTTATCGAGATCATTTAAATATCTGCACACTCAGATAAAATATTAGATAACAAAATAATGCGGTGTGTTTTGTAATCATCAAAATAAATATGGAGATGTGATTTTATGTGTACCAAAAATATATCACAATATTTAAAGCTGGGTACACTTGCACCAACATGTGAGATTCTTGAAAGATATCCTTTCTAACAAAAGGAAGATTGAGGAGCACGCGACAGTTGCACTTACTGAGGAATGCAACGCGATCATTCATAACAAGCTTCCCCCGAAGCTTCAAGATCCAGGGAGTTTTTCTATACCTATACAAATTGGAGATCTTAGTTTTGATAAGGTGTTATGTGATTTAAGAGCAAGTATTAATTTAATGCCTCTATCTATTTTCAGGAAACTCGGCTTAGGGGAAGTGAAGCCAACATACATGACCCTCAAACTCTCGGATAGATCAATCATATATCCATATGGAGTGATAGAAGACGTGTTGATTAAAGCTGACAAGTTCTACTTTCCGGTGGACTTCGTGGTGCTAGACATTGATGAAGATGAAGAGGTCCCGTTAATATTGGGAAGACCATTTGTAACACCCTAAAAACAGGGCTAATTTAAACCTTTAAAACTCCACAAGTTATGATCATAAAACTTCAAACTTATATAACAAGAGGATCATCAGTAAGGTTTCTATATACAACAAACGTCTAATTCAAATAACCTATTAATCTAATCATACATCATAATCAGATTAACTAGGTTATCTAATCATCTGTTCCAAAATATCCAAAAGAACAACTAGATCCTCTGTCATCTCCAAGTTTGATTCCTTCAAAAGTTCTCGTCTCTCATCCCCGCTTACTTCCCGGAGTTTGTACCTGGTAAGAAGATTCAACTTGAAACATTAGGCTTTCGCCTAGTGAGAATATTCAAATCAAATTAAAATTTAACAATCAAAATCTCAACAGATAAATCAAACCTGTTCTCACCCATCTTACCGTACACGTGCTTAATCTCAACAACGGAAACCTACCCCAAACTCAAAACTATGACTAACCTTCAGTAAGTCATATTATCACAAACCAGAGCCAACTACGAATCAATCCCAGATTCTAGATCTATGCTCTAATATAATAAATCGCAATTACACATGCTTATTTATTAGAAAGGAAGTAGGGATTACAATTACTCATGTCAATCTCTATTCTTCCTTAGAAATCAGAAATTACGATTACTCACATCAATCCCATGATTTCTCAATAATGCAAAATAGGAATTACGATTACTCACATCAATTCCATATTTAACATACACTCAGGAATTATGATTACTCACATCAATTCCTTAATTCATATAAATGGGAATTACGATTACTCACATCAATTCCACATTTAACATATATACTGGAATTACGATTACTCACGTCAATTCCACATTCAACATACACACATTGGAATTACGATTACTCACGTCAATTCCATGTGTTCATATAAACTAGTGCCTATGGATCCATTACACTCTATCATAAGTATATACAATACTATGTACTATATCCCGTAACATATTCTATATACATCTATAAAAATATTAATCTCGACACCTCGACTTCTCAACTATCCCCTCTTTGCTATTTAGCACGGGGATCAATATCTCAAATGTAAACTACATGATCGGACTCATAAATAAGTCTTTACAATTTATCATATCATGGCTTTCATATCAAATTTAAGTTTAGCATGTAACAGTTTGCATAAAACAGAAAGTCATATTCCATATAAAAGTCGCAAGCCACTGATGCGATTTTCTCCAAAAGGCGCAACCAACTGTTGCAATTTCCCCAAAATTCGCAAGCCATGTCTGCGATTTTCTCTATAATTCGCAAGCCACTCTTGCGATTTTCTCTAAAACTCGCAAGCCACTCTTACGATTTTCTCTAAAACTCGCAAGCACTGTTCATCGTCTTCTTCATTTATCCAGTTCACGAATACTTCTAAATAAGCCTACTATTTATCAATTAAGTCATACTAAAGCATTCAGACACATATTTAACCATCTATTTCAACTTTAATGGTTTAAATTTTAAAGAGATATGAGTAAACTCACTTGGATGATTTCTGAACACAGTGTTCTTCACCAACAACTTCACTTAAGCTTTTCCACAAAATCTGAACAGAAAACTTACAGCTTAATTTACTATTCCGATTAAGAAATCAGTAGAAGAATCAGATTTCCTTACCACAAATTTCAAGTTATTTTCTTTCTTTTTCTTCTTCTTTCCTTTCGTTCTTTCTCTCAGTCTCTTTGCTCTCTTTCTTTTGTCGTGAAGAATCCCCCACACACATACAACTTTTATGACTAATAGAGAAATAAGAGGACACCTCCTCACTTTAACAACACTTTTGCTGTAGTATTGACACCTTATCACCATTTAACCAAATAAGCCCCCAAACTATCATTCCTTGACAAGTTTCATCCCTTCCTTTATAAATACAATTAAAGTTTACCCCTTTAACTTATTACACCACAAAACCATTTACGTAACTTAATCGGGGATAAACTCTAAAATTAATCTATCACATAATAAATCATACCTTATCAAATAATTATACTCAAATTATTTAATAAACTCAAACATCATCTTTTATAAAAAAACGAGATGTTACAATACTCCCCAACTTAAAAGTATTTCGTCCCCGAAATCAAAGTTAGGTAACCAATTAAGGATATCAAATTTTCATATCTTACCTTGACTCTAACGTCACATTGTGAGATCCCACATTGGCTAGGAGGGGGAACGAAGTCCTCCTTATAAGGGTGGATGGATACCTTCCTTACATGAGGCCTTTTGCCTGTCACTGGGTGCGGTCTGGGTGCGTCCCGCATATGCCTGTGCGGGCAGGAACAAAACCGTGAGCGGTGCCGGCATGCTGTTATGCAGAGGGTATCCGCAAAGCGGACAATATCGTGTACGGTGGACTGGGGATGTTACAGAATGGTATCAGAGCCGGTCACCGGGTCGATGTGTCAGCGAGGACGCTGATCCCACTTAGGTGGGTGGATTGTGAGATCCCACATTGGCTAGGAGGGGGAACGAAGTCCTCCTTATAAGGGTGGATGGATACCTTCCTTACATGAGGCCTTTTGCCTGTCACTGGGTGTGGTCTGGGTGCGTCCCGCGTATGCCTGTGCGGGCAGGAACAAAACCGTGAGCGGTGCCGGCATGCTGTTATGCAGAGGGTATCCGCAAAGCGGACAATATCGTGTACGGTGGACTGGGGATGTTACACCATTTCTGCCACGAGCAAAGAACTTATTGACATGGAGGGATGCGAGATGACATTAAGAGTTGGCGGTGAAAAAGTGACTTTCAAGGTGTTCGAGAGTGTAAAAGGTCGGACTGAAAAAGAAACCAGTGATCACGGAAAACCAGATGTGGGAAAATCTGCTAAAAATCGCATGTGTGGGCGATTCAATTCCACAGATACCGAGCCAAACTGAGAGCCACACAGTCGTACCACGACTTTAACTAAGGCGCTAGGTGGGAGGCAACCCACCCGGTACTTTTTATTATTATTTTTATTTTAGCGTTTTTTTCGTAGGATTTTATATTGTTTTTTTTCAGGTCTCTCCTGCCATTGGAATGCTCCCGCGTGTCGAAAAGGTAAGTTTGGGTGTGTGGTTTCGTTTAACGAGGGTAATGAGCTAGATTGTGTCACCAAAAGCCGGTTGTTGAGCCTTGCGGATTCCGTGTAAATTGGGAGAAAAAGAGAGTTGAGGAAGTTGTTTTTGTGTTTATTGTTATTTTAAGTGCATTTTGATTTCGTTTTTTATATAAAAGGAAAAAAATTAAAAACATAAAAAATAAAAAGTTTGAGCCACAAACAAACAGTGCTTAAAGCGACTTGGTCGCCAGTTTCTTATTCCCAAGTAGCGACCAACCTGCCCACTACCTCTTCTCCTTCGCTGCAGCTAAACCAAACAGTCCCTAAAGCAACTTCGACGCTAGTTTCGACCCTTCTAACTAGCATCAAACCTGCCCGCTTTCCCTTCTTCTTTCGCTGCACTCGACCACATTCCAAACAGCCCCTAGAGCAGCTTGGATGCTACTTCAACCCTTCCAACTAGCGACCAACCTGCCCTTCACCCTTTCCCTTTGATAACAGCAAATCCAAACAGTCCCTAAAGTTTCTTTCCAGCTAGTTCGATCAGCCTAAGTCGCTTACAACCTGCCATAATTGATTAAAACACAGCAGCAATTTACAACACTGGGGCCGATTTTTTTTCCATACGCATATCTCACTTGATCGATCTCTCTCTCTCTCTCATCCCATTCACTCACGCACACACAACCAAACCCTAGGGCGATTTCAAGTTCTTGATTACATCACTCACACTCCAGGTATGTTCTTCCTTCGCATTTGCTTTCATTGTGGTCATTGTTGGGGTTAGTACAATGTTTATGAGGTTTCTTTTTGTTCTTGAGTTTTACTCTTGAATAGCTTGATGAATAGAGATGAGAATTGTATTTTCGGATTCTTCTTCTTCTCTAATATACGTGTTGGAGATCTTATGCGCCAATTTTTTTTCGAAATTCCATCAAAACCCTAGGTTTTGGATGGAAAATCAAACCAATAAAGGTACATTAGTTCTAGACATGCTTCTGCTTATGTTTATTAACCCACGTTGTATATTGGAAGTTTGTGTGTATGATTGATGCAAGGATGTAGCGATTGGTAGCCTATATTATTTTCCTTGTATGGATGCACAAGTGATTTTGGATATGCATTTTAACTAGCTTGCTCTTGTTTTCTCTAAACTTGATGCCTATGTTAAGTGTTGTTGTGCTAGTTAATGGTGGGGATTTCCATGGTGATAGTTACAATGCTCATTCTTCTTTGGCTAACATGTGCACCTCATGATTATTTTTCCTATTGACCCAAAAGTGTAGGGTTTCACACCCTTGAGTGGTCTTGATGCAGAATTAATGTAAATGTGGGTCTTTGGTCGTTAAAGATTGCATACATTCCTTTCCCCTCGTGTTAATGTTCATTAAAGCTTTAAATTGAGATTTTTAGATTGCAATTTCATCCTCACGATTACTTGATAGCAACCTTTGTTGTAGCTTACCATGATAATTATAGGCTTGGCATGAGGTGTACTTGGAAACTAATGTCAATTTTGCGTCATGTAGACATGAAATTTTTTCAAAGCTATGGTATTCTTCAACCTAGATTGCGGAGTGGTGAGGAATAAATTGCACTTCTAATTAGGACGGGAATGTATGCACACCTTACCCACTCACACCAGCATGATCATTTGTTGCATGTAGTTCTATTACACCCAACCTAGGCCACGGTCTAGGTTTGGGGTGCTTCTTGCGATGTGGACTTATATGAGACTCACGAAATGTGCACAACCACCCTTACTTGGTCATTTCCACTATTGGCCTTTGGAAAAGGACATGATGCAAACCTATGCTCCGGCATAGGTTTGGGGTCGCCAACTGGTATGATTCAAGTTCGTCTTCGCCAAGAGAAAACCTAGGCTCCGGCCTAGGTTTGGGGTGGCCATCGTCACTTATTTTGAACTAATACTTCCTATACTTTGCAGGAATGGCACGCCACAGGTACGCCACCACCACACTAGCGAGTTGCCCACCATGACCAGCCGATTCATGACATTCTTAGCCGGATCGAACGCAAGCTGGATTCGGTGATCACAGAGATAGGAGAGATCCGGACGTGCGCGGAGCGCATTGAGGCAACCGTACCAGGACGCTCGATAGGTGACAGTGCTTTGAATACACCGATAGACGTGTGCTAATTAAACCTCAACGCAAGTATACATCAAGATCTAATGTCGTCTTTCAAGTAATAAAATGGTAAAATACCAGATATCGTTCCCACAGAGATTGGAGTAAAAGCGCAATAAAAGTCTAATAAAAGAAATAATTTCCAAGGATCAAGTCGAAGACAATATTTGTGTTTGGAGTTGGATTATCACAGATTATATAAAACAGATAATAAAGAAAACAAGCACGGGTGTAAGACGTTGGGGTGAAGCTTAATTATAAATTCCAGTAGACCAATGCTATGTTAATGCTACATCATTGGTTCCTCAATACTTAAATTCACCATCTATTTGATAGGATGCCCTTCCGGATCTTCAACATTTATACTATTGATCTAGCTTTCAACAACCCATTCATGGTGATGTATTAGGACTATCAATAATAAAATGATGCCTTTCAAATATATGGATAAACAAATTACTTTGTTAAAAATCACTCTTCCAAGTTGATCCCATATCAGTTAAGTTGACGTGTACTGAGTGGTCCATTCCTGATACACACTCTACACTTTTACCATCATCACGATGACCAACTTATCGGGCAAAATCAACCTAGAAAAGACAGAGGCGACAAATTCCTTTGTCAGCAGCTCTTCCAAGTCTTACTTTCTTTGTCATTCGGATTGACGTGCATATCAATGGCTCATTCCTGATGCCTTGTCACTTTAACACTTTCAAAGTGATCAAAACGTCACGAAGTAAACTTATCTTTATAAAACTTAACATGAAATGGTGAACATCATTATTGAGAAATAATGTCCACTATTCTTTATAATTACAAACTTCACCCTTTAATCTCACACCCAAGCTTATAAAAATTAGCTACTCATACTTGTATTTAAATTGCAATAAATATAAATGACTGAATTTAAAGACATAATGTAAATGACGTAAAAGTAAATGACAATAATGTAAATTGTAAGAATTAAAACACTAAAGAAGTGCAGCAATGTTGCTGTCAATGCTGCAGCAACTCATGTGTATGAACAAGAACAACAAGAAAAAGATGAATAACATGAAGACAACTTGCATAAATTTAAAGAAAGTAATTAAAGAGTTTTTCCAATCAAGTTGTGACTTGATCGAAGGCTGCCTAAAACAACATAAGACACCTCCTATTTATACAAAAAGAGTCATGGACTAAGCCATACCAACTCACAACAACTACACTATTTATGTACCATGCATGCACTATTCATGGTACCAAAAACTATTCCTAGGAGATGTCTTTTGTACTAATGCAATTACAACACATAAACTAGTTTATAAAGAACCCAAAGCATTGAATTTCATCTTGCATGCTGCTGTTTTTCTCCAAAAGTCGCGATCCCAGCATCGCTCTCCATCCCGTTCTTCGTCAGCCATAAATGTTGCAGCATCGAGATAGCATTGCCTGCAGTTTTCTTTTATTTTTAGCCATTCTACTTAGTAAAACAAGTAAAATCCATCACTTAGCTCCATGATTAATAAAGATACAAATAAGAGAATAAAATGACACAAAAGTTGGGATAAAACAAAATATTATATATAAAAATATAAGAAAAAGACACAATATGCATTAAATAAATAATGCATATCAACAGGCAATGCTCCCCCTCCGAAGAAGCGTCGCCAACCTTCCTCCTCCTCTTCTCGTCGAGCATCTTGAGCTCTTTTGATCTTGACTATGATTTTTGTGTGATCGCGATACTTGTAATTTTTTGGGATACCGGATAACTGTAATAGTTAACCTTACTACTATGCATCGCCGACACGGGTAACATCTTCTGCTTTAATTTTGTTGCATGATTACTCTATTCTTATTTGCATCTACAGGTAAACATAACTTAAAACCAAGCCGCACATTGGGGACAATGTGCCGGTAAGGTTTGGGGTTGTAGACCCGGGAATACTGATCGAGTAGAGCGCACTATTTCACATCGATTGCATGAATTTGTTACAGGTTTGTCAAGCAAAATTTTTGGACATCGGAATTCATGAAGCACTTAAGTATAGACAACTTTGCATTGTTTAGAGAATCTAAGAACGGAGATATAGTCCTAAAATTGACCCGGAAATTGCATGAATAGGGGACATTAGTGGAGACCACCCGAGAGAACTTTGAGCCCAACTTTGCGTGATTCATTGTGAGAGAATTAAACACTTAACTCATATACACACACTCTGAATCTCTTGTCGTGGTTATAGCAGGATCTCACTATAATATTACATCAAGTAACAAAGACGGTCATCGGGATATTAAGTGGGAATTCTTGTTTATCTAATATATAGACCGTAAGAGATGATTCCAGGCATTGTGTGTTAAATAATTCTTGATTTTAGCTTGCTTACCTTTCTAATGTGTGCACCCAAGCCCTTTTGCAGCCATACAGTAATAATTCGTTTCATAACCCACTCAACAAACCCCAGCCTAATTTTAAGCCTAACCGGATCCGAAGATGTGTTTAGTAATGAATGACCGGAAGGGACAATGGAAAGGGGTGGGAGAGACGAAAGAAGAAACACTCAAGTTGGGTGCCAGAATATATATGACCAAATGGGTCTAGTAGCTGTCGAAAAAAAAGTGCTAGCGACATGAACAAACAGCCTTTAAGGCGAGTTGTAAGCTAGTTCAAAAAAAAAGGGGCAGGAATAAAGCATAAAGGTTGGAAATCTCAACCGGATTAATATGGGTGGACGTACAGTAAAAAGGGTAGGAAGGAAAAAGAATGAAGCCGGGGTATTCATTACAAACACATTGAGGATTTTTTATCCTTCTTGCCTTCGTTTCTTAGCCATGAGCCTAGCCCCATTACAACCCTTATAAAGACCTAGATGATCTTTTGGAAAATATAAAGGATAGACAAAATCACACTAATAGTCCTAGTCTTGTTACTTGATTCCCTCTGAGATCACTTCATTGGACATTTGTGCGTTTTTCATGATTAGTTGTTCATACTTATATCTCGTGATTTTTTGTGCATAAACTCCAAAAACATGAACAACATGTGTGACAGCCTAGGGTTTGAGTGTAAAGAGAGCTTTCCGTGAGGTAGGGTCGAGGCGAAATCCTCCCCGAAAGTGTAATGACCGGGTTGGTTTTAGGTATGGTGTCACTGTTCTTAGTTTGATTTTCAATGCTTATGACTCGAATACTTATGTTGAAGACGGAATATCGGTCGTCCCGTCCTCTAATGTTTTAATTGCTTGACACCCTATCTCGTGATCCGATAAGTATACCCGTTGGTCTGTTCTGTGTTTGCAGCTTGGTTTTAAGTCAGTTGTTCTATATTGTTTTTCGCTAATTTGCTTGGGGACAAGAAATGCTTGGTTTGGGGTTGTTGATAACACCAATTTTTGGTGTTATTTTCATGCCACTTTCCAAGTTAAATTGTTTATTTCCAAGTAAATTTAGTGGTATTTTCATGTCTTAAATCAAGTGTTTCAGGAATTGTTGATGTACCGAGATAGCCAAGAATGCATGCAAAAACTAGAGTTTTCCGAGCAAAAATTGATCGCGAAGCATCACCAAGAACCAAGCTCGAAGGATGTCCGTTTTGAAAAGTTAAAGTGCCAAAAATGAGTGTGCAAAACAGTGTCTAAAGCAACTTTCAAGCTAGTTGATGCAGTCAACTAACTTGACAACTAGCCAGAGGAGAAACAAGGGCGACTTTCAAGCTAGTTAGCTGAAGTGAACTAGCTGTCAACTAGCTCTAAGGGTGCTGGACGTTTTTAAGCAATTTTCTGCTAGGGTTTTCATTATCTTTGAACTCTATCTTCAAGAGGACGACAAGGGACTGACTTGGGGCGATTTTGGCAAGGAAGAAACACCGAATTGAAGCGAAGAAGCATCGTGGGAAGCAATTTCAACACCGATTTCCTCCAATTCGTCGTTGGTATTACACAATCAAGGGAGTTTTTATGACCCTAGAACTTTTGAGAGAGCCTTTTCTTAGAACTATGGATTCTTCTACTATTTTGTTTGTTAATACCCCCAACATGAACTAATCTTTAGATGTTGGGGGTTGGTTTGAATATGGTTTGAGCTTATGAACATGTGATTTGGGATTTTTATCAGTTTTTCCTAATTTAATGAAGCATGTGATTTGGGTTTATTGCTTTTGTGAGTCTGATCAACTTCCATCTGATTTATTCGTTATCAATTAGGTTCGAGAGAGTTAATTTGTTAACTAGACTAAAAATTACATGCCTAAGGTGAGAAATTGGATAAGATATACCAGGTAAACCTTAGTCCTGTTAAAATCTTGTTCCTAATGTGTTTTGACTTCATGGATTGAGATCAAGAGATGAAATTCGTGGTTTCAAAATAAAACTCGTTGTTGCTCGAGAGAGAACAACGGCGATTTTAGTGATTGGATATTCATTAGAAGGAAAAATTGGTAATTGTTCCAAGTAAGGTGTTCATTAGTGATAATCATAGGATTTCCAACCCTCAATTGTTTTCTCCATAAAAAGTTTCTCCAATTAGTTATTGTTTATTCTTGATTTATTTACTTGCAATTAATTATTTTAATACCAACAACTCAAAATATCGATCGTTCAGTTAATAGCATTTGTAGTCATTGTGATACTTAGTTCCTAGTTCCCTTGGTTCGATACTCGTACTTTCAGTACTATTACTTGATTTCGATACCGTACACTTGCGGTTAGATTTAGGGGGGTGTAAACCCGCTTATCACTTACCACTCAGAACTTCCCAATTTGTTTTCAAAAATTGAGACGCGTTCTCAGACGTGAAAACAAATCATACGTACTCCTCGTACCTCTTCCTCAAGAACCTCCTCTTACCTCCATAGAAGCTCGTGATACTTGATTGAAACATAATGATGATTCAATCGATGTATCACGTCTTATGCTTGAAACCATGGTTCCATCCTTACTAGAAAGAATGGAAACGTTTCCACTAAGGGCATTTGACATGGTAAACCGATTACGGGAATGTTACCAAGTATATATGGTCCGTGAAGCTTCAATACTATTGGGGTACTTCACAGGACAAAGATGGAGGAAGGCCAAGATGTAAGCTCTCATATTCACAAAATGAGGACACACCTTGACTATTTGGATAGACTTGGCTATCCTTATTCCAATGAGAGAGCCGTAGATGTGATCCTCAAATCTCTGACCAAAGCATTTGATGTTTTTGTCGAGAATCTGAATATAGACCTCGAGAAGATTTCAGTCCCAGAATTGCATACGATGCTAGAAACTGCTGAAAGGAATCTTCCCATGGTAACAGTTACATATGATAAATGTGGCAACATTGGTCATAGAAGAGGAGATTGCCCTTCTGAGAAATAAATGTTTTCTAGCGAAGGAAAGTCCTTCAGGTATCTATATTTTAGATAGAACTTTTACCTTTCTATCTTGCACTTGTGTATTTGATACTAAGTGTATAACTCACTTTTGTAATATGTTACAAATGATCAAGAAAGGTAAGTGACTGAATGACAAGCAAAATGGTGATCCATATAAGCAAGGAAGCAAGATTGCATACCAAGCTTATAAGAGATTTTATTTTGAAACCATTTGGCTTGTATTATTAAACAATGTTTGTTTCGAACAATATTTTGAATTTAGTTTGTCTAAATTATTATTCAGTCACATGTTTATTGATTGAGTGAAATTCACTTAACCGTTTTGGAAACGATTATATTCATATTCAAAAATGAATTATTCCATTTCGAGAACTAGTCCTATTAATTGAATAATAAAGTGAATCTCAAAAGCTTTCTAAAACCTAGTTCTATATAAACACCATAAGACTCAAATGTGATTTGAATCAAGTCTACACATGAAATAGTCAACTTAATCAAGAAAAATTAAACGCATATCTCAACTTCATAAGTGTGGTATTTTAAAGTCAAATGAAAATGTTTTCTTTTGATATATGCGGTCTTGATAAGTTGAATATAGCTCCTTTCTCTAGTTATAGAAAAGGAGAAAAAGGTTTTGTTAGAACTAATACATATTGGTGTATGTTGTATTTCAAAACCAAGTCTAGATATGGTGATAGGTAATACAATGTCTTCACTGACGATTTCAAACATTGAAGTTATGTTTATGAAACATAAGCATGAAGCATTTGATATGATTCAAACTGTTTCAAAGTGAAGTTTAAGAAAACAACTCAGCAGGACCATTAAAGTCTTTTCTGATATAGGAGGATAGTATCTAAACCAAGAACTCTTGGATCATCTTAGAAGTTGTATATATCCGAAAGGATGAACCGGGCCTTATTAAATATGGTTCGCTCTATGGTGAGTAGAAGTACTATTCCTATATCAATTCGGAATTCTGCCCTATTTACTGTAAACCGTATTTTATGGTAACAACCAAAAGGTAGACAAGACACCTTATAAGATTTCGTATAAAAGTTTTTCATCCTTAATCCTAGTTGAAGATGTGAGTTTATGAAGCTCATGTAAGACAATAAGCTTCAAGTAAACTCGACCCAAAATCTACTAAGTGCAAATATTGTAGAATATACGATAAATTGTTTAAGATACCAATTCTACAATCCCACAAACAATAAAATTGTTTATTGTTCCAAAGCGAAGTTCTTAGAAAGCAAGTTTTTAATGGGCGAGGCAAATGGGAGATTTAAGGAACTTGAAGGAAATCAAGAACCTCATGCACTTATTGGTTGGCACTAGTTATCAAACAAGGGTTGTTGAAACTGAGCAATTTGATTGATCAAAAACTTAGTAAAAACACCAAGTGTTGGCAAATCTAGTGGAATCATTCAGAAATCCGAGAAATATCGATTTCTCATGACTCGTGAAGAATGATGTATGATAGGTTTCTAGTAAGCCCATCAACTACTAAAGTGCTATATCAGATTCTGAATCTGATGAGTGGCTTAGAGTCATGAACACTGAGATGCAATCCATTCATGGATCAGTACAAGTATCACAAAGCTGGAATCTTCATTTTGACAGGAAAATTAAAAGTTTAATTTTTCACCAAAATAAAAGATGACTCATGCATTTACTAAGAAGCTAGTGGGAGCACAGTAAAATTCCTAATGTTGTATGTGCAATACATACTAGTATTTGGAAATTAACTTTCCGACTTAGCAAAACATCATGTTTTGGTTCGGACAGTATTTCCTTAATAAAAGACTTAGAAAAGGCAAATTTTGTTCTTGAAATAAAGATCTTTAGAGTTAGATCAAGACGACTTATAGGTTTAAGTCAAAAGTGCATATGTTGACATAATCTTGAAAGGTTCAAGATGCAAGTCTCTAAAGGTAGTTTCTTGCAAGTATGAATGGCATCATTTTGAGCATGTCTCAATGTTCTAGCACAAAGACTGAGCTAGATAAAATGATTAGTATTCCATATACTTTGGCAATTGGATCTATCATATATGCCATGACATGCACTAGATCGAGTGTGTCATAATGCTTTAGAGCATTAGAAGAAGATACCAACGAAATACGTGGGAAGGTCATTGGATGACTATAAAGAACATTTTTAGGTACTTACGAAGAACCAAGGAAGTGTTCCTTAATTGAGGGTTGGAAGAAGATCATAACAAAGTGTTACACTGATGATAACTTCTACAAAGATCGAGAAGGTTCTCGACCACAAAAGTGGAATGTCTTCATTATAAATGAAGAAGTAGTTCGTTTGAAAAGGTTCCAAGCGAAGGTAAATTGCATAATACAATACAAAATAAGAATACGCTGCTGCTTTAGATGCTGCAAAAGGAAAGATGCTTGGATGAAATAGTTCATTGAAAAGCTAGGTAGATGCCTCCCATTCAGGATCACCTAGAAATCTTTTATGACAATGTGGGTGCCATTACTCAAGCTAATGGACCCTATGTCACATCAGAGTACCAAACATCTACTCCAAACATTTAACTATATTCGGAAATAAAGTTAAAGATGGAGATATTAGTATTCACAAAGTTTACACAAATCAAGTTAATGGATGAATCCATTCACGAAGCTCCTTTCATAAGTTAAACTTGAAGGGTCATGTTTAAGCTATAGGACTTCGTTATTATAGTGATGGGATTTGATTTGAATTTAGTATTTGGATATTGGAACAAGCTAAGCAACAAGTATAGTATTTAAGTTAGATATATGGGATATGATCTATTACATACTCGTTGTGTTCTATATTAGCATGTTTAATCCTTGAATAAACCAGTTATTCTAAATGTCCATAGTCGATCATAGTTGTGGGAGCAACTATGAAGTAAGACTAATATGAATTGTATTGGTTGACTTTTAAAAGTAAAAGTGGCAAAGTGTTGCAACTAAGTTCATAGGTACTTGTTAGGGAACAAGTATTGGACCTGACCCGCTTCAAGATCACCTCATGGATCGTCGTCATAAGTGAGTCTTGAATTAAAGTAGTATCTCTCTATCCTTCGACCTGAGATGCATATTTGGGACTCAAGTGTAGGGAGTGTTATGTTTTGATATGGTTAACCGTTGTTCTTGAAAAGGCAGCTATAAAGGCCATTATTGGGCATGGCATAAACTGCACGAGAGGCGTATGTAGTCAAGATGGGATTTGTTTCTCTAAATATGTTAAGAGTGAGACATCTAAGGCGTCTTACCAAAAGTTGAACAATAGATGAGAATGATAGTGATACATGTCTCATGTTCAACATGATGTCCAAACAAAGGGATAACTGATACCACACCTTATACATCAATTGAAGCAATGAGCTTGTGGGAATTGGATGTTGTTGAATGGCATTTACAGTCATGTATTGCTGGGGGCAGTGAGATGTTGCTAGACGTCCACCACTGTTTATATCATTCTATAATACAATCTTGAGCAAGTGGGAGATTGTTGGTTCCGTGTGCTCAAGAATGATTATAAAAATAATATTATCGGTAATATATGATCCTATAGGGTCACACCGTATAACAAGTAAACACCGAATTGACATTTATAAGAATTTGATTCTTGATAAATATTAATTAATTCTTGAAAATATTAATGAATATGATTCATAATATTAGATGCAAATAATAAATTTTGGTTATATAAAATAATACATGTGATGGATTTATTTTGTAACTAAAATTGAAAGGAGGGACTTAAAGGAGAAAGTTTAAAATTAGTTAAAATCTAATTTTAACCATTTTAAACTAGAAGGGATGAGAGTGTAAAATTGCATGACCTTTCTTTTTCCTCATTGGCCATGTTGGGTGGCAATATGCATTTCATTTGACCCTTTTGTGGTCCAATAGAAAATGCTTCTTTGTCTCTTGACTTGTAGTAAAAAGAGAGACCTTTTTGGGAAATATACTACACTTGAAAAATTGCTCTCTCTCTCCCTCTCCTAGTTTCGGCCGAAACACACACTAGTGTGTGTGTTTTTGTTCTTCTTCTTCTTCTCAAGTATATTGTACACTTGGAGTAGAAGTTGTCTTTGCATCATTGATCAAGAAGTACTAGCATACATCAAGGTGTTGGAGCTTGCTTGGTGGACTTCTCTAGAGGAATTCTTCTTGAGTTCTTGTCATCTTCATCCATCATACTAGAAGGTTTTATCAAAGGACTTCAAAGGTTGTAATTTCTACAAAACCCCTATGTATGGTTTTAATCTTTCATGTTCATGCAAATGGATCTTTGGTGGGTGTTAAAATGTTTTAATGTTGTTCGAAAATTTTAAGCTTCCGTTGCTAATATTATGACTTTTGAAATCGTATTTTGAACAAAATCCCAACACATTTTAGTCCACCAAAATGGCATCGTATGCAACAATTTAGCCGGTGTGCGCTAACCGTGTTAAGAGTCGTCGCTCTCACCTATCGGGTAAGACTCTCGGTCCTTGCTTCCGCTCTTACCGGGTAAGATTTTTGATCCTTGCCATATTCATCCGATAAGCTAATGTGACTTGGTAAGCACTTATCCGAGTAAGTGTTTTGTAACGGCCCCTAAAAGACACTAAAAATATATATACTTTAATAACCCACCTGATTTATTTAATTGATTACATACATATATTTAATGGGAATTTATGTTTCCATGCCTCTCTCACATGTCTTCATGTGTGTAAACAATAAAAAGAGGGTGTTGCTAACCCTACCCCTGCAAATGTATACCCCCTTCTATAAAGAGCCTACAACACCTACCTCTTTCACAAAACAAACGAAACAAATTATACTTACATTTTACACCCTTAAACTTATATATTTAATTTACTTTATACCTTTTACTTTTCTAATTTTCATTTTACACCTTCATCATATTAACACATATAATCGTATATTAGCTAAAATACGTTAAAAATACGTTTTAATTTTAACAAATTACACCATTATAATCGTCTATTCCATACGTTTGAAATGACCCCAACATTGAATATTTTTTAATTTAATTATTTTATTATATATCATATATATTACATAAAAATATTTTTTATATTTAAAATTCATACTCTTATAGTTAATTATTTAATTTATGGTACATCTCTTATTTTTTCAATTTTTGTTTTGCACTCTTATCACATTAAAATAATAATCATATATTAACTAAAATATGTTAAAAAAATACGTTTTAACATATCACATTAACATACATAATTACGTTAAAATATGTTAAAGAATTCGATATATATATATATAGAGAGAGAGAGAGAGAGAGCTTCAAATGTAAACTTTTTTTCGTGTAAACCGGTGTAAACTCTCGATTTTATAGGGTTTTTATGAATTTTTCTATGGAATTGTTTATTTTGATGAAATTGTTTCATATCATTCATTTCTTGATGAATTTTTTTTGCGAAATTTGTAGTTTCATAGGTGAAAACGAAAAATGTATGAAACAATTCATAAAAATGAAAAAAACCTATGAAACTACAAATTTCATAAAAAAATCGTCAAGAAATGAATGATATGAAACAATTTCATCAAAATAAACAATTCCATAAAAATAATTCATCAAAAAAACCTATGAAACTACAAAGTTTACACGGTTTACACGAAAAAAAAGTTTACATTTGAAGGAGCCTCTATATCTACAAATTTCGCAAAAAAAAATCATCAAGAAATGAATGATATGAAACAATTTCATCAAAATAAACAATTTCATCAAAATAAACAATTTCATCAAAATAAACAATTTCATCAAAATAAACAATTTCATAAAAAAAATTCATCAAAAAAACCTATGAAATCGAGAGTTTACACGGTTTACACGAAAAAAAGTTTACATTTGAAGCTCCCTCTATATACATCGAACGTTTTAATAATTTGATTTGAAATAAAATAAAGTTATTGATTTGAAATAAAGAAAAGTTATTGATTTAAAATAAAATAAAAATAATTCGATATATATATATATATATCGAACGAACGTTTCTTTCGTTCATATCCCTTTTCACTCTCACTCTCTCCCTCTCTCACTCTCCCTCTCTCCCTCTATATATCGTTCATATATATATATATATATCAAAGTTGCAGATGACAAACATGGGAGAAGATTTGACACCAACATCAGAATTTGTCACCAACAAGGTATAATATTATGATAACTAACATTTAGGTCTATTAATACTTACGGGGACAAGTGAAAGTTATAACAAAATATAATAATTTCAGGTGTTCAATTCTCGAGAAGAAATAACTGAGTGGGTGCACAATGTGGGACATTCGGTTGGTTGTGTTATTATTATCAAAAGATCAAAGGCTTATCCAAATGGGGATGTTTATAAAGTCGTGTTTATGTGTGAACATGGTGGGGTTTACAAAAGTAAGAAAGTTTCCAGTCGTCATATTGGAACAAGAAAGTTTAACTGCCCATTTGAGTTGATAGCGCTACATTCGGCTAAACATAATTGGTGGACGTTGAGGGTTGTATGTGATACACATAATCATGTCCTTGCACAATATATGGAGGGTCATGCATATGCAATGCGGCTGAACGAACCTGAATTTCAACTAGTTGAAGATTTATCAGCCCAACATGTCAAGCCACAACACATTTTATCCACGTTAAAAGGTAGATATGTGGAAAATGCATCTACGTCAAAAACAATATACAATGAAGTTCAAAAGATTAAGACAAGAAACGATGCAGGAAGACCAAAAATGCAGGTTGTTTTGGATTTTTTTGTTGAAAATACTTATGATTTTGAGACTCGTGTAAACGACGAAACAGACGAGCTGGAAGATTTATTCTTCATTCATCCAAAATCATTGGAGCTTTAGTGTGCATTCACACAAGTGTTGGTCATCGATGCCACATATAAAACAAATAGGTACCAGAATATGCATGTGTATTATATTAATGTTAATATTATTATTTTGTTTAATATTATTATTTTGTTTATGATCCAGGTACGAAATGCCTTTTCTTGAGATAGTTGGTGTAACATCAACCAACAAGACATTTTGCATAGCATTTGTTTTCATGCATCAAGAAAAGGTATCAAATTGTATTTGGGCGTTAGAATGTCTAAAGTCAAAATATACGATAACCTTTACCCAGGTGCCATAGTCACAGACAGAGAGCTGGCTTTGATTAATGCATGCAAAGTGGTATTTTCAGGTGCTAAAAATTTGCTTTGTAGATGGCACATCTACCAGAATATTCTGAAACATTGTAGACCGCTGATACACGAGTCTCAATCGTGGAATTCTTTTATCAAGCATGGTTGCAGTTACTTGAATCTCCAAATCAAGAATTGTACACATACAATTTGGTACAACTTCAAGAAAAGTTGCTCAATTATTCTTGATATAAGATAGTTTAACCATTATTACTAAAGATATTAATATATATATATTTGTTATATTTTTCAGGTGTTTTGAATTACCTAGATAGTGTATGGTTGACGCCATATAAGGAAATGTTTGTATCTGCTTGGGTTGATCAAATTTTAAATTTTGGAAATCACACAACAAATAGAGTTGAAAGCCAACATTCCAAATTAAAAAATATTTGGATACCTCACAAGCAGACTTAAAAAGAATTTTATCTCATATTCATCAAGTAATTCAGTCACAAGACACGTCGATCAAAGCAAGTTTTGAAATGAGTAAAAATATTAGGAAACATCGAATTCAAAAACCACACTTTCAAAATTTGTGGGGCTTTGTTTCATCTTATGCACTTGATATGATTTACAGTGAATATGAGCGGTCTTTCGAGACTAGCGTATTTTCTGAAAATTGTGGTTGTAAACTGCGTGTAAGTCATGGGTTGCCATGTGCGCATGAACAAGCACTATATACATGTCAAGGCGTACCCATTCCACTTGATGCGATCGACGTTTTTTGTAAAAAAAAACTTGATTTCTCGCCATGTGCGTCCGCACAAGATGATGATATTCAATGTGACGATGAAGTTCAGATGTTTAGAGAAAATTTCAATAAACAATCAATTCTTGGTCGTAAAAGCTTGCTAAAAAGGTTAAAGGATATAATAATGTCATCAAAACCGTTGTTTGATGAACTCTCGGCTCATAGAACCACTCGTGGACGTCCTTCTCTAAAGAATCAAGCTCTAAAGAAAAAGATTCTTGAAGACCCTCGTAGACGTTGTTGTTCTACCGCGCCAACATTTATCAACTCTGAAGGTTTTGCTCATCAAGAATCAGCGAGGTATAGCTCCTACTTCCCACGACAACCCCCCCCAATCCATATCTTGATCAAATCCCGAGTTTATTTCATCCATACATCACACAAATACAAGATGTATTGGGCGATGTAAATTGTGGATTTTGAGTCATATCTACTTGTTTGGGTGGTCATGAAGACGAATGGAACAATATCCGCAGAGAGTTAATGGTTGAACTAACTGAGTATCAACAATATTACTCTTATGTGATTGGCAGCGAATGTGAAAGAATTTACGAAACGTTGATTTTTTTTCCAGAAGGGCGTCTTTGCACCAGCTACGCATTGGATCGTTATGCCTGAAATAGGAATTCTAGTTGCTTTAAGGTTCAATGTCATACTAAATGTTCTCAATATGGCAGGTAGTGTGACATACTTACCATTCAGGACACAACCGTCGTCATCATCCCAACACGTGTCAATTGCAATAGTGCATGTTAATGATAATCATTACATAAAAGTGGTATTAAACGGAGAATACCCAATGCCACACTCATACACCATTGGATACGTTATCGACTTCAAGATGCAAGTACATGGATTGTCTCATACAAACGTAGATTAAATTTGTATGAATAATATATAGAGCGTACTTGTACTCGTGGATATATTGATTTAAATGAATAATCAGAGTTGGAATTTGTTGGAATAAAAAGTATTTTTAACGTATTTTAGTTAATATTGGGCTCATTTCGAAATAATATAATTAAATAAAAATATTCAATATTGGACTCATTTCGAAGGTATCAACGAAACGATTATAATGATGTAACTTTTTAAAATTAAAAATTATTTTTTTAACCGTATTTTAGTTAACATACAATTATATGTGTTAATATAATGAAAATGTAAAATGATAAATAAAAAACTAAAAAGTAAAAAGTAAATCAAATAAATAAGTTTAAGGGTGTAAAGTGTAACTTAAAAAAGCTTAATTGTCACCTTTCACCTTATCCAAAAATTAAAATGGAATTTCAACATTTTTATATTTTATAAGAAACAATGCAAACTTTACTTAAAATATTTGTAAATAAAACAAATATTAATTTACAAAAAATAAAGATTAATAGTTTAAATAAATAAAGATTTTTGTACAAAAAATTATCTTGCAAATGATGTAATTTTGTATTTATAATTTTTAAGAAATAATGAATCACAAATCAAACAATAAAAATTTCAGAGCTGATTTTGTTAATAACAATAAATGTTTTTAAACTAAACGAATTTTAGATTATACATAGAAAGTGATAATATAGAATTTGATCAGTAATCATATATGTTTTTCAATACATTTTTGGATGGTTCTAAACACTTAGGCTATGTTTGACAAACTAGTTGATAAGCTAGCTTATGACTGATAAGCTAGCTGGTGACTGATAAGCTAGCTGGTGAAAAAGTCACGTTTGACAAAAAGTAGCTTATAAGCATTTAAATGACCAAAAATGACATATTAAAAAAATAGTTGATAAATAATAATTAATATTAATGAGGGCATAATCGAAATATTTACAAAAAGCTACTCATAAGCTACTCCAAATAGCTTTTCAAAAAGCTAGTTTATGGTCATCCAAACATGTACACAAAAAATAAGCTAGCTTATAACCTAGCTTTTTTTGCCAAACAATACCTTAGAAATTTACAACACGGTTATAGAAAACAAATAAAAATATAACTAATTATATTTTTCATTCATAATCTTCTAAAAGTAGAAAAAAACCAAAAATATTTGAAAACAATGATTTCATTCAATCTTAACATTTTTTTTGTATCTTAGAAATTTTGATATTAATTATAGGGAAATTAATTAAAATGCCACAAGTTTAAAAGGGACTTACCAAAATACCCTAAAAATTAATTTCTTATCAAAATGCCATGTTTCCCCGCGATAAGAGCCCGCGATCGCGAGCAGGGACCAATTGTGAAAATTTTTGCAAGATATATTTACACTTTCAGTCTCTGGCCCCCGCGGTCAAGGCCCACGATGGCTCTATCGAGGCCCGCGATGGCCTGCGGTGGGACTGAAAGTGTAAATAATCTTGCAAAATTTTTCACTTTCAGTCCCTGCCCGCTATAGAGGGCTCTCACCGTGGAAATTTATGGCATTTTGGTAAACTTTTCAAATTTTGGGGTATTTTGGTAAGTCCCTTTCAAACTTAGGGTATTTTAATTATTTTCCCTTAATTATATAATAATTAATATTTATTTATAATAATAGTTAATAAATAATAATCAATATTAACGAGGATATAATTAAAATATTTACAAAACTACTCAGATGCTACTTCAAGTAGCTTATCAAAAACCCTAGTTTATGATCATTCAAGCGTGTAGCAAAAAAAATAAGCTAGCTTATAAACTAATTTTTTTTTCTTCCGGATGATTTATTATTGTAACAAACTTATAATATTTAATTATTACCGGATACATTTATGGATTTTCCTTTTTAGGTGGGAATTAAAATATTTAAAAAAGAAGAAGTTAGTAATTGCACCGCTTCTTCATTTTGGGCATTTGCTTCCATCCTCCTCTTATATTTCCATCCCAAACCATCTCTCTGCAAATTCACGCTGATAATGAATAGAGATTAGAGAGTAAAAGAATGGGAATAATTTCGTTGATAACAGGATGGCCAGGCCCTAGTGGCTTCGGATCAGCCACCACCGCCGAACAAGCCACCGCCGGAATTGATGCTACCGGTCTAACCGTCATCATTACAGGTAAACAAACATCGATTATTTTACATTTTAAGAAATATACACACTGATCGGCGTGTGCGTATTTGGTATATTGTTCTTCTCTCGATTCTTCATCCTTTCGCTCACAGACACAGAGTGTGTGTGTGTGTGTGTGTGTGTGTGGGAATGCTAGCTGTTCGAGGTGAAAACACAAATAATCGAGTTACTGAGTTCAAAGGAACTTGCATTAATGAGCATCACTGAATGCCGGTTGATCCAACCATACCAGTTTCCGTTCGATCAAAGGTTTTTTAAGCTAGATATGTGTCAGTTAAATTTATGTCGATTATCTTCAAGTTTAACCGGAGTTTAAAAAATTATTAAGTTCGAATCTGGTTGACTTCGGTTGAAATGTTGCATTAATTGTAAAAATGCAGGAAGGTCCAAATGGAAACAGTAAAAAGGCTGTTAACATGAATAACAATATGAGTGTCAAATAAAAAAGAATAACATGTTTTGTTTTTCTGATATAATTTGTTTGATTATGTTTTGGTGTTATATTTTACATATTTTCTAGAGTAAATTACATTTTTGGTCCTTGTGGTTATCATCCACTATCAAGTGTGGTCCCTCTTATAAACTAATTACAATTTTGGTCACTATGGTTGCCATTTTATTTCAATTTTGGTCCATCTGACTAACTATAGTTAAAAATATTAGTTAACTCTTTTTTCTTTTTGTCTTTTTTGTTTTATTAGGCCATCAGTACCCCATAAGGCCTATCTTTCAAAGATTCCCCTCCACCTCAGCGCCACATCAGCTTTTCTTCCATCCCTCACGATCCCTAAACACCCGTACCCCATTCCCTCAAATCCTTTTGCCACCTCATTTATTTTAATTCTTTTATTTATACATTTAATTATTTAACAAAATAAAAATATTTATATATTTTTTAATAAATAAAAATAAGATAAATAATAAAAATTAAAATTCATATCATTCATTAAAAATAAAAATTACAAAATACAAAACACTACCAATTATGAAATTTTTGGAGTTGCTTTTTTCTCGCTAAAGTAGCCCTCAAAGCGTTTCCCGTAAGGTGATCATGCGGGGCTATGAAATACTCGAAGTCTTTCTCAAATCGGTTTGAGCGTTCGATTTCGATTTCGAGATCGAGTTTTTTCATTTTGTATTACATTGTATCATCAATCTTGTTGTTGAACGTCGTCAACAACTGAGTAACACTTTCGTCCGTATTCGCCCCGGACGTATTACTCGTTGATGATTTTTTTGCCTTGTTTCTCCCGATGGGTCGTTGAATTTGCTCGTCATCGTCATCATCGGAAGGTTGGGTACGTTTTGAACCCCGCGATGAAGTTGTCGTCATCGTTGGAACGGCTCCCCATTTTGGACATTTTTTTAGGACGTCCCAAACTTGTTCGTGAGTGAAAGCAACTTTATGGCGTGCTACATACCGTTCGTGTGCCGTTCGGGATATATCGGCCTCACTCATCCCGCTTGATCTATTATTGAGCAAGTTGTTGTAGATGCCGCCAAACGAATTAACTCTTTTATTGAGGTCGTTGAACTTGCTATTGAGTTGATGGGTTGATCTATAACCTGGTTCACGACCCATGCGAGTAAAGAACACATCCCCGATTCGGCCCCAAAAATTTCCTACATTTATGTAAAATTAAGTATAAGAATAATAATAATAATAATAATAATAATAATAATAACAACAATAAAAATAATTACCACCGCTTTGTGCGTTACCGACCACGGGGTCCTCCGAAACGTCAACCCACGCCGACACTAACGCGAGTTCCTCGGCTCTTTTCCACGTTTGTTTGGCGGCTTTCGTTCGTCTCGGATTTGATGGTTCCGGGTTAGATTGTTGCGTCGGGATAAATTGTGGTGAGTTCGGGGTAGAAGGTTGGGTTTCCGGAACAATGTCGTCGTCGAGATTGATTGCGGGTGAAGGAAGATTGTAGTTGGCCGGAGTAAAACCTTGTTCAATCAAACCGGGACATGTAAATTGGTAAGGAAATTGTTGCGGAAATTGTTGGTGAAATTGTTGGGGAAATTGTTGCGGATATTGTGGCGGATTTTGTTGCGACCATTGTGGCGGATTTTGTTGCGACCATTGTGGCGGAATTTGTTGCGAAAATTGCGGATGATAACCTTGTTGTGTAAACGCTTGGAAACCAAGCTCTTGATCTTCTTGCGATTGTGGTGTATTCGGTCGGTTACGACGGGATGTAGGTGTTCTGTTTGGATTCATGATGAGAGAGGTGTGAAAAATAAGAGGTTGAGAGAATTTGAGAGAGTTTGAGAGGTGTGAGATTGAGAGAATTTGATAGTGTGAAAAATAAGAGGTTGAGAGGTGTGAGAAATAAGAGGTGTGAGAAATAAGAGGTTGAGAGGTGTGAGAAATAAGAGGTTGAAGGTTAAATATATAGTGGGATTAAATTGAGAATTTTTTTTTTTTTTTAAGAAAGAGCCGTTCAACGGTAATTTTTTTAAAAATTTAATTAAAAAAAAAAAAATTAAAAACCCTCGGGATGGATCGGGATCCCATCCCCGAAAACCATCCCTTCCCGCATTCGATCCCGCCCCGTACCCCATCCCCGCAGCCATCCCGCTGCCACCTCCCCATCCCGAGCCCCTTCCCCGCTATGGCTACGGAAGGCCTTAGATCAATATTAATTACGATTTTAGTCCCTATAGTTTTATCTTTTTCTATTTTCTTTGTTTTCTATCATTCTATTTTTCATTTTACACCATTTATTATATTTATGAATTAATAATCATTTTGACTAAAAATACATTCAAAATATGTATCATATTTTGTAAATTATACTTTAAAAAAAAGTTTTGTTGGTACCTTTAAAATAGTCAACTATTGAATACTTTTAAATTGTTACACTACTTATCGGATATATATTTATAAATCCGTCTACACTAATCCAAAAAATCATTTTATTTTATTTTAAATGGGTTCAAAAAATATGTCGTTTTTTCCTATTTATGTAAGATGTATGTCTATTAATAAAGAATGTATCATAACAAAAAATAAATAACAAATTAAAAACCACGCATTATCATTTTATATTAAAAATTGTTCATTTGCATTGTTTGCTTTTGAAAAACTCCTTGATTTCAAATATAGTTTAATTATTTAACAATATTATAATTTAGTATAGTTTAAATATTAAACTATTTTTGAAATTATTTGGTTAAAATAGAAAATTGTTTGTTAGATTAATGTAGATGGATATGCAACTATATATATATATATATATATATATATATATATATCGGATAAATGGTATAATTTTTTAATATTCAATAACTAACCCATTTTAGAGGTACCAGATTTTAAAAAAAAAAAATTGTTTAAAAAATAAAGTATGTAATTTTAATGTATTTTTGTTAAAATTAGTAGTAACTAATTAATATAGTAAAAGTATAACATGAAAGATGAAAAATAACAATAAAATGATAGAAACACAAAAATGAAAAAAGACAAAACTACATGGACTAAAATTGTAATTACAATATGATCTAATAAAACAAAAAAGTGGAAAAGACAAAATTAGTTAACTAATATTTTTAACTATTGTTAGTCAGAGGGACCAAAAGTGAAACAAAATAGCAACCATAGTGACCAAAGTTGTAATTAATTTAATAGAGGGACCAAACTTGTTAGTGATTGACAACCACAAGGACAAAAAGTGTAATTTACTCTATTTTCTATTAAAACATAGGAGGGGGTTGGTTTTTTAAGTTTTAGAAAGTAATTTAATTAATAACATATCTTAGAAAGATGATGTGAAATTGATTGATGCAGGAGGGGCAAGTGGGATTGGATTAGAGACATCAAGAGTATTGGCATTGAGAGGATCTCATGTTATAATAGCAGCAAGAAACATGGAGGCTGCAAATGAAGCAAAACAAACCATCCTTAAAACCTATGAAAATGCTGCTAAGATTGATGTTTTTCACCTCGATCTCTCTTCTCTCAAATCCGTCAAGACCTTTGCAGACGACTTCCTCGCTCTTAACCTTCCGCTTAATGTCTTGATGTGAGCGATCTCTCTCTCTCTCTCTCTCTAATGAAACCTTAGCAAACATTTTCTCTGAAATCTACATGTCGACAAATGCGTGTCTAATTTAGAAAGATGTTCAAATTGTTAGAAACAATGCTGGTATTATGTTCTGCCCCTACCAACTCTCACAGGATGGGATCGAGATGCAATTCACGACGAATCATCTAGGTATCTCGCTCTCTCATTGTTTTTTCTAAGTATATAATATTCATATACGCCAAATGGTCGTCATTTGGGTTAGTACACTCCTCACCTCTATAACTTTGGTACCGTTGGACAAATGACCCTTTGGTCGCCATCTCATTGTTTATGGTGCGTTTGGTATGTTGGCAAGATAGTACACGACATGACAGGACATGACAAAATAGTTAGTTGTTCAGCGTTTGGTAAGATGGTATACATGACAAAATAGGTAAAATGGCCAAATTACCCCAAATGAGTTGTTTGTACATTTAATATATTTTGATTAATTTATGTAATTTATAATAAAATAAATATTATTTTGAGGTTATATTAGTAAAAAAACATAGGTCTCTTCTACCTTGTTCCATGGGGTGGGGGTGGAACACACGCATAAAAGTCCTGCCAAACGTGGAACAGTGATTCTTGTTTTGTTCTGTCTTGTCTAGTGTACCAAACGCAATTGAGGAAAAGACAATATTTCCTTATCTTGATCACGATGTCGTGACCATTTTCATTTTCAGGCCACTTTTACTTGACAAACCTACTCCTTGACAAGATGAAGAACACCGCTTCAGCAACCGGTATCGAGGGTAGAATCGTAAATGTGTCATCAGTAGCTCATCTCCACACTTACGAAGAAGGGATCAAATTTGATGCGATCAATGATAAAAACAGGTAGTATGTCGAAGTTTCTTCTAGACCGATGTATACCCATGTTTTTTTTTCCTCATGTACCCCTAACATGTTGCCTGAATCAGTTATTCAGACAAAAAGGCATACGGGCAATCAAAGTTAGCAAGCATATTGCACGCAAATGAACTCTCCCGACGCTTAAAGGTGTTTTTCGTTTTATTCATTCCGTATGTTCTTCTGTGGGAGATTCTGAATTTAGTTAATTGGAAATGCAGGAAGAAGGGGTAAATATTACAGTGAACTCTGTACACCCAGGGCTCATAATGACAAATCTCATGAAACATTCCTTGAACCTCATGAGTAAGTGTGTGTGTGTGTGTGTGTGTGTGTTTGTATGCGAAGATGATCATATTAGGCCTTGTAGAAGAGGCATAATTTGTTTTCTATGTTATTTTTGGCAGGAATTATGAAGCTGCTCACTTATGTTCTATGGAAAAATGTCCCACAGGTATCTTGATGCAATACTAGGTAGACATGCACAAAAAAATTCTGGCAAGGGCTTGTTTGTTAGAGACTTAATGGTGCTCGCAGCTTAATGAGCTTAATGGCGCTCACAACTTATTCGGTCGGCTATACATGACTGATTGGTAGTGGCTTAATGATATAAAGTGACTTATTCATTAAGCTTCTAGGGGGAGGTTTACGTAAAAAGCCAAGTTCTTTCAAACTTGAACCTCCCAATTAAAAAACCCGCACCTTCCATCCGTGAAAAAACCCATCCAAACAAAAAAAATCTCAATCTATAGACAGATTAATATATCCATACAGGACTTAATGGAAAACCATTCAAACAACCCATAAGCTTGGGCTCATGACAGTCCAAAAAGCCCGATCAGGCCAAGTATTTTTGTATAACCTGTTTAAAGGCCAATCTAAAAAAACCCGATCAAGCCCACTAATACCACTATCAAAGGCTTGGTATGTAACTTGAGTTGTGCATATAAATTTGTAATTTTTTTTTTTGAAAGGCAACACATTGATATATATACCAAGGGATTATTACAGTACATAGGCAAAGGAAATTTTGCCCAGAAGTGAAATACAGACATGGCCATGGATTGCCAGGTACAAACCATTCAGCCAAGCCAAACAAAAGGTAACCCAGGAGCTATTACCAAACAGACCACTCAGCCAAGACCAAACATAAGAGAAGCCATGCACTAAAAACCATCTGCACAGCACCCACACGAGCTCCTATGCCGTGCACCTTCTACACTGACTTCGACTACTTTCCTGCATAGTCTAATTACGCAACACAACAGCTAAGCGGGGATGCTAACCATGCAGCCCAATCTTGCATGATTTTACGGTCTCTTTTCGAGATCCATTCAAATGCCTTCCGTTGAAATTCAAAGTATTGTCCGAGAATGCTCCGTTTGTCTCCTCGAAATATAAGGTTGTTCCGGCACGACCAAATAAAATACAGAAAAGAGCTTACCACATCCATCCACAGTTTGGCTTTACTCGTTCCTTCTCCGAACCGATTTCCCGCTGTCAATAAATCCTCTATAGATCTTGACGCCTCGAGGTTAATACTCCACCATCTACCCACGCTTTTCCAAATCTTGCTCACCTCGTCGCACCGCAACAACGCATGATCCACCGATTCGACTTCGCGCTCGCATCTTGGGCATAAAGATGAGTGTAGGTCGATGCCCATTGAGTCTAAGACCGAACGACATGGAATTCTACCCAATCTTAACCGCCAAATGAAAATTCCTACTTTTTTTGGTATCGCTTTGCTCCATATCGTTCTCGGAGTTGTGCCGTCGCCACTTGTTCTTTATCGGATATTAACTTCCTCAGCGATTTGACCGAGAATACTCCTCTTGCATCCAAGGTCCACCTTACATCATCTTTTCTGTCCTTTATTGGTTTCCACTCGCCAATCGTTGCACGTAATGATTCCCATTCGTCTCTTGCCCTACCTCTCGGTTCTCTCCTCCATGACCATCGCCACTCCCAATTCTCCCCTTCCCATTCTCCTTTCTCCCAGATTGAACTATCCTTTACAGTTTCTAGTTGGAATAACCTTGGGTACGCCGATTTGAAGTTAACACTCCCCAACCAGTTCTCTCTCCAGAAATTTGTGTCTCGACCCTCCCCTACATTTTTCCGAAAAGAGTTAGAAAACTCCACCCCCATTTCATTCACGTCCCTCCCCGCTCTAATGATCTCCCTCCACACCGAGATCCTATTCCGGCCAACTAATTGTCCTCTCAACCCCCCTTCCTTCCCGTATATACATTCTATCACCTTTACCCACATCGCATTTTTTTTCTTTGTTGAACCTCCACCACCATTTGCCTAAGAGGCCCAAATTAGCGCTTAACAAACTTCCTAAGTTCAGCCCTCCTTTTCCGAAATCACCCAACGTTTTGGACCATTTTACCCATGCCAAGTATTTTTTACCGATGGACTCACCTCCCCCTCCCCAAAAGAAACGGCTCCTCTCTCCTTCTAATGATTTTAGGACCCCTTTCGGGGCCCGGAATAACGAAAGATAATATAGTGACAAGCTTCCAAGGACCGATCTCGTTAGTGTCCATCTACCGCCAAATGATATTAATTTTGCCTTCCACGATGCCAATCTATTCCTTACTTTCTCCACCACCGGCTTCCAATGGTCGATTCTTTTCATCGATGCTCCCACCGGAAGGCCCAAGTAAATGAAAGGTAGCGACTCGCAACCACATCCCATTCCATTTGCCCACGTTTGAACCTCCGCTTCCGATACACCCACTCCGTATATTTTACTCTTTCGCACGTTTATTTTCAGCCCCGAGAGCGACTGGAAGCACTTGAGAATTTTCAACAGGTTTTTTAAATTGTTAATATTCCACCTTCCAAAGAAAATCACGTCGTCCGCATACTGTAAATGTGAAACAGTCATGTCTTCACCTATTTTAATACCTTCGTATAAACCTTTCGCTTTTGCCTCTTCTACTAGCACGTGGAGATTCTCGGCCACTAACAAAAATAAGAAGGGCGCCAGCGGGTCTCCTTGTCGTAATCCTTTTTCCATTTTAAACTCTTTACCGGGCGAGCCATTCACCAACACCGAGATCGAAGATGATACGAGACAAGCTTTGATCCAGCCGCACCATTTCCGTCCAAATCCCATCGATTGTAAGGTGTCTAATATGAATTTCCACTCAACGCTATCATAGGCTTTCTCAAAGTCTACCTTGAAAACCAACCCTCGTGACTTTTCTTTTCGCACCAAATCTATAACTTCGTTTGCTACTAGTACTCCGTCTAGAATGTATCGCCCCTTCATGAACGCGCTTTGGACATTACTTACACACCTTTCCATGACACCTTTCAATCTAGAAGCCAGTACCTTTGCTATTATCTTGTAGAAGACACCAATTAGGCTAATTGGTCTATAGTCCCCGAGACCACTTGGGTTTTTGTTTTTTGGAATCAAAGTGAGGAATGAGGAGTTACATCCCCCACTTATCGATTCCTTTTCCCAGAACCAGCTCAAAGCGGCCATCAGGTCTTTCTTGATCGTGTCCCAATACCGTTTAACAAATCCAAATGTAAATCCGTCCGGTCCGGGGGATTTGTCGCTTCCACATTCTTTAATTGCAGCCCACGTTTCTTCCTCCGTAAACGGTCTTTCCAGTCCCATCGCTTCCTCTCTATTCAACTTCTTAATTTTGTCGCTTGAGATGGTGACACCCGCTTGATGAGTTGACGAGAATTTACCTTTGAAGAAATTATGAACGTGATCCTTGATTTTTTCTGGATCCTCGGTCCAGCTTGATTCCACAAACATCCCCCTGATTTGGTTTTTCCTCTCACGTAATCTAACCGCCGCATGCAACATTTTTGTGTTTTCGTCCCCCTCTACTGCCCAGCGTACCTTTGCTTTTTGTTTAATCATTTCCCGATGTTGATATTGTAATTCGAGCCACTTTTTTCTATCTTGTATCCACTCGTTACGTTCACTCTCCCCCATATTCAATTCCTCGGCCTCTAATTCCTTCTTCTTAATCTTCTCTTTATATTCCGAGATCTTTTTTTCAATGCCCCCGAACCTTTCTTTGCTCCATTCTTTCAGCGCCAATTTAACCTTCTTCATCTTATCACGAAAAATACAGTCGGGATAAGCTGATGTTACCTGTTGATTCCACGCCTCATTGATAACATTTTCGCAATTTTCTGCCTCCATCCATGCATCAAAGAACTTGAAAGGTTTTGGACCAAAATCAGGTTTAAAATCCGATAGCATTATCGGCGTGTGATCCGACCACCTGCGCTCTAATGTAGTCACCCCAAGCGATTTCCAGCTCGCACAAAAGTTATGAGTAGCCAAGAACCTGTCAAGTTTGGAAAATTTCAGGCCATCATCGCTGACCCGCGTAAACTTTCTTCCCCTCATCGGTAACTCTATTAAGCTACATTTGTTTATGAATTCGTTGAAGCTCTCCGTGCCCCTTGCATTTACAACTGAGTTCAATCTTTCGTGCGATCCCCTTACCTCATTGAAATCCCCAAAACATACCCACTTTATATCATCTCTCGCCAGCATCTCTTCTAGTTTATTCCACACCACCAGCCGGTCTCTCAACTCTCTTTGTAATTGTTTTTTGTTTGTTTGTATGTATGTGAATAATTGATGATAAACAGGGGGCAGCAACAACATGCTATGTAGCAGTGCACCCAAATTTGAAAGGGGTTAGTGGCAAGTATTTTCTGGATTGCAATGAATGGCCTGCAAGTGATTTTGCAAGAGATCCTAAGATGGCTAAGAAGCTTTGGGACTACAGCAACCATCTACTCGACTCCGCTCTTCAATGCTCCTAATTTCACACCTTTTTCCGAGTTACAAGTCATCGTTAGTTAGCGTAAATGTTCTTGGACACAAGTATTGTATGCCTTATTTTCCTCCCTTCAAATGCATGATGCTATATTTGTAATTCTTGAATGTTAAAGGAAGTTTGGTTTGTTTGAAATGGGTCTTTGGTGTTAGTCATTTTGATCATACCAAATCAAATGAGGTTTTTTTTTTGAAGTATATAATATTTATATACGGCAAATACAACAAATAAACTCACACACCCTTCTCACCTTTGGTGAGATTTGAACCTCTGACCTCCTAGAAGGAGAGAGGCTCGGATACCGTTAGGCCAAAGGCCCTTTGGTCAAATCAAATGAGGTTAATAAATATGAATATGAATTACATTATTAAAAAGAGAATAAAACATAAAGTAAAATTAATCTCAAGAGTTGGATGGTGAAAAAAGACGAATGTCTAAAGAAGTTACAAATTGGATACATGTTTCTCTTTCAGAATATCACAATACAAAAACAAAAACACTTACATTCACTTAGACAAATTTTCCGTTTTAGATATTACAATATTAATTATATTATTAAAATATTCAATAAATTCAATAAAATATTATGTCTCTCCTATATATTTAACTTCAAATGTTCTTATTAGTGAAAATAATAAAATATCATTTCTCACTTCCATACAATCGTATTCTTTTTCAAATGTGAAGAATTTTTTGAGCTAAGCTGATCAGTTTAAACCGAGCAAAGGTTTGTTGCACTTATTGTGGAAAGAGTGACTTCATACATCCAAGGTATGTGAACAACTGGTATGGTACTTATAGTATCCCCGATCCCCATTTTAAAGCCAGGGCATCTAACCATCAAGGATCCATCAAAGCATGGATACCAAAATCTTTTTGATTTGTTTGCAGAAATGTCATGTGATTCAACTGAGAATATTCTTTTCACATGACTGCATTCGAAGGGTATGCCACATTTGAGGGGGAGTATCAAGTAGTGGACACATACATGAATTTTTAGTGAATTCTCTTTCATTTTGGAGAATCTATTGATACAAAAATATCCCTAAAATCTCCATTTTAGAGAATTTGTTGAAGATGCTCTTAAATTGTATTGCCTTTTTACACATGAATTTTGTTCGACCATATAACAAAAACTCTAGTTATAAATTTTGAGAGGTAGTCTTGTGAGAGACGACATTTGTGGAATATGATAAAACTATTGTTTTTCGATTAAATGGCTGAAATATTAAATAAACTCTAATAAATCAATCAAATTCATTATAAATGACATAATATTTTCGCACCATATAAGATGTGAGAACATTTATTATGTTGTTTTACAATAAAGTTAGTTAATTTCTTATACCATATTAACAAAAAAAAAACATGGTTTATAGCGAATGTATTATGACGATGAATACAATCTCCCTTTCGCTCTTCAACTCATTGAGCATCAACTTCATCCACCTCCCATAAACCAAGAGCTCGGACCAAGCAGGCGGAGGCAGCAACAACGACCGCCGCAAAGATGGGCGGCACGACCAAGTCCATCTTGGACTTCTTAAACATCTCGGCAGGAAGGCAAAAGAGCTCTGAGGGCACATCAAAAGGAACACGCACCATCCCTTCCTTTTGACCCTGGCATGGACGTGAAAAGGAAGAAGTTGGAGTGATGGCCCACACAAACGCCAGTTCTGGTGCAAACGAGGTCACTGCCACTGTGACCGTCAGGATAGTCGTCCAGGTGGTGGCGTAGATCAACAACGGCCACCGCCTGGACAACCTTTCAATAATTGAATTGAAGTAAAAGGAAATTATAATCATTTTTTCAAAGAACAATATGTGGGATTGAAAATGTATACACATGTATGTATATGTATTGAGGGAGGATAAACTGATGAACCAATCCAACAACCTGTGAAATATGTTGAAGTTGTTGGGGAGGGGAAGTGGACTAACTACTCTTAGTTAGATACTACCTGATTGGTTAAATATTGGTTGGGATGTGGAGAAAAAAACATACAAATCATCGTTGACTTTGACTTTTGACTTGTTCTTTTGTAAATTTAAAAATTCCAATTTCCAAACAATCTTTTCACCAAATGTGTGAAAGATTACATATAAAGACATGGGTCAAAAGGAATACAACTGCAATTGAAGCACCCTGCCAAAGCTTGAGTTATGCCAGTGTTCTTTCGTGCTCATTATTAAAATGAAAGTTCATTTACACAGACAGGATAGAATATAACAATTGTTCAGCGTTTGGTAGACAAAACTAGACAGAACAGATAACATTAGATAACATATAATAAATAAAATTTAAAGAATGAATAAAATGTAAACTAGAACGTGTATTTGATGTTTTAGAAAATAATTAGATTTTATTTTAAGGTTATGCTAGTGCGGAAACCGCGCGTTGCGCGGTAGCATGAGTAATTTTGGTAGTAATATGTAGATTGTCCATTTAAATAAATATATAAAGATGTAAAATACTTAACTCTAATAATGCAATCTTATGTCTTTCATATTTCTTTTTAGGCCTTCCGTACCCCAAGCGGGGAGGGCTCGGGAAGGGCTGAGGTGGCAGCGGGGTGAGGGCGGGGTTGGGCTACGGCCCGGGATGGTCATGCGGGGCGGGATGGTTTTCGGGGATGGGTTCCCGATCCATCCCGAGGGTTTTTTTTTTTTTTTTAAATTTAATTAAATTTTTTAAAAAATAACCGTTGAACGGCTCTTTCTTAAAAAAAAAATTTCTCAATTTAATCTCACTATATATTTAACCCTCAACCTCTTATTTCTCACACCTCTCAACCTCTTATTTCTCACACCTCTCAACCTCTTATTTTTCACACTATCAAATTCTCTCAATCTCACACCTCTCAAACTCTCTCAAATTCTCTCAACCTCTTATTTTTCACACCTCTCTCATCATGAATCCAAACAGAACACCTACATCCCGTCGTAACCGACCGAATACACCACAATCGCAAGAAGATCAAGAGCTTGGTTTCCAAGCGTTTACACAACAAGGCTACTTTAGCGAGAAAAAAGCAACTCCAAAAATTTCATAATTGGTAGTGTTTTGTATTTTGTAATTTTTATTTTTAATGAATGATATGAATTTTAATTTTTATTATTTATCTTATTTTTATTTATTAAAAAATATATAAATATTTTTATTTTGTTAAATAATTAAATGTATAAATAAAAGAATTAAAATAAATGAGGTGGCAAAAGAGTTTGAGGGAATGGGGTACGGATGTTTAGGGATCGTGAGGGATGGAGTGAGGGATGGGAGAAAAGCTGATGTGGTGCTGAGGTGGAGGGGAATCTTTGAAAGATGCTGTGGATGGGGTACTGATGGCCTTATATACATAAAGATGTTATATAAATACCTTTATTTTGCAAAACGAAAGTGGTTTTTAACCTTATCTATACTACCTTATAAAACATGCAAGACTTTTGTAAAGTCTTAAAGTCTTAAAAAAATTTCTTTTAATAATTTGATTGAACTAATTCTAATGCAAAATTCAAACACGCTCAACACTTCATCTCCTCCTTCACTTCTCCAACTCGGAGCCGATTGCTCTCTTCTCTAGAATGACAATTGAACTTTCGATTTCCCTCCTAAATCGATCATACTTTGTATCGATGGCCTCCAATCTTCTGTACTGATCGAAGCTTCTGTCCTCGATTCCAGGTGGTTCAAGGTAAAGTTCTTGAACCCTAGATCGATTTAAGCTTCAGTTTCTTCTGATTTTAAGGATGGGTAAGTTTCTTCAAGTTTCTTTCATCCTTCCCTCTCACCATCGACCTGCTTCAACAATCGATTTCGATCTGTTTCAAAACTGATGGGTAAAACGATTTCGATCTGTTTCATTCTTTTGAAATCGATTTTCCTACTTGGTTTTGAAATCGGTTCTTCTTTTGAACTCTATTTTTCTATTAAAAATTCAAATTTTCTTTTGAAAATCGATTCAAGATCGGTTAGGGTTTTGTTCAAGGTATTATCCTTCTCCAGGTTCGCATCCAATCTGTAGATTATCTTCTGGATTCCATTCTCATGTTACGTGTTTCACATCGGGTGAGTTATACCCAATTTTTCTCAGATTAGGTTATGTTTTATAATAATGATGATTTATTTTCCTTCTTTTCAAGTTTGATTATTTCAGGTTCGATTATTTGTTTTGCCTTCAAATAAACTATTAAAAATGGGGCAGATAAGTTCACGTTTGTATGGTGCTGCCTGATGTTCTTTTGACTTTTGTTGTTAGTTTTATCTCTTATGGGGCAGATTAGTCGATGGTTTTGTATTAAACTTGTCAAGTATGTGTACCTCTGTTTTGGATGGGAATTGCAAGGTGATTTCAGGTCCAATTCTCTGTCTGTTTCTGTGTTGGTCTTGACATCAAACACCGGTATTTACTTGCATTTGTTGTCTGGTTATTTAATAATCTGCAGGATATGAGTTCATGATTGAACAATAAGCATGGTATGGAGTCTAAACTCAAAAAGGAGACGGGATCAACTCAAGGTACAAACATCTGTTTGTGTTCATGATGGTTTTTCAGAGACTTTTCTGTTTTGTCTGCCCTAGCAACCCATTTTTTTGAAGTTTGGAGATGGAATGTAATACGTGGTTATTGTAATTCTTTATCAGATATTATCTATACTACATTGTTGTTAATAACTTTCGCCTTTAGCTGACAAATGGAGATGTTTCTTTTACTCTATTTGCATGAATAGTTTCTAAACCAATGAACTACAAATAAAAGAAAATTTGATTGATATATGTTATTTTATCTCTTATGTTACCTACCCATTTGCAAACATACAACTACCTGTTTTCTTTCACTTGGTACCTGGTGAGTGTGTTTGTGTTTCCACCAACAGATTCTACCTGCCAGTTTTATCTCTTATGTTACTTGCTTCTAAGTTTCCACCAATATATGCTTACCATCTAGAACAACAGGTTCCACCTGAATTTGTTTAGTTCGATTTTATAGCAACCCACACCAATGTTTCATCCATACTGAAACTAGACTCCATTAATGATTTTAGTTTTCATTCCCCACCCCTATTTCCCCCAACCAAGCACAGTAACATTGTTGGGTTAATTTTACAAGATTTTAGTAAATGTTGACATTCCCATATGTAGATGTTAATTTTATATATTTAGAGTACTAAAAGTCGATTACATGTGCATTATTAATACAAGATCTAAAGTAGTATCTAAAAAAATGTATTCCTTTTGATAGAACATTTTCCATATGTTGCATTTAGGAACACAGAAACTCAGTCAGATGGTTATGTATTCAGTCTATCTATTTCTACCATCGATTTGACGATTTCACGCTCGACCATTTAAGGTAATTTATTTTTGGACTGTATTTCCATATTCACGCTACTTGTGTTTCCATCAATTCACATTTCCTGATATATACGATTCACTCTCCATCGATTCACTATGTATAAGGTTAGTGTGCATTGATTCACTCTCCATCAATTCACTGTGTACTAAAGAGGCTGCCACTGCATCAACCAAGTTTCCCTGCACAGAGAGAACTACCTTCTGGTAACGATTCATACTCTCAGAGTCTTCTTCATATCGCCCCTCTTTATTTCTTGTGGTTTGGATTTCTGTCTTCTCAACCGGATAATGATACCTCTGGTAAATTGTACTCTGGTTTTCCTGTCATTAATTTCAATGACTCTGTCACCAAGAGCAAGGTATGTTTATTTTAAATCATCAATATATCTCTTATACGTTATAATGTTTGTCGATTATCATATCTTTTACTTAGATCTGATTACTTACCTTGATAATTACTGGATTTGAACTCCAGTGTTACAACTAGAGCTATTTATGTACTTCGTTAAGCTGATTTTGTATCTTTCACTATTAGTGGGGTTCATGTTTAGATCTGTTTTACTGCTCAGATTTTGCTTCCATTCTGATAATGGTTATGATCTTAATCAATTGATTAACTAAAAATTGATCATTTCATTTTGTAGATGTTTTTCCAATCTCTATTCATACATAATTGAAGTGGTTAGATATTGTTTTAGCCATTTCACGGATCTGAATTTCTTGCTTCACCTTTATTATAGAAGATTTTGTATTCCCAGGACTTTGATTCTCACACCCTATCTCTCGATTTTTACAGTTCGCCCCTTCCCCTCCCAAGATGACATTTCCGCCTTTCGGTCTCCCCTCCCTTCACCCAGGTGACGATCGACAGTCTTTACCCCCTGGTCAAAAGAAGTAATCCTGGGAAGGCGATCCTTGTAAATCTCAGGCCATCGAAGACATGTTTGAGGAAGTAATCTCTAGGACAATTATTACATATGTAGTGCACTCTATGATTTAAGGTACCTGTTGTAAATGAGTGACTCTCATTTGATGATGGATCTAGAGTTTGTTTTACTCTGAATGGTACACAGTTTTTGTTTGTTTAAAGTATTGGTTTGCAATTGATGATAATATTTTGTTTACTAAAAAGCTTGTTTAGCTTTTAATTTGATTTGTTTAATTGTTACAAACAGATTCCTCAATTTGTCTTGGAAGTTGTTGATGTTATGAGTGTACCCTACCGTTGTTACTAATCTGCCCATGAGAGGATTTTTTTCCAGTATGTAGAATATGCAGTGATTCCTTCAACGATTTTTGTTTCTTGGAATGGACAAATTATGCACAAAAAGAAAATTTGATGAGCTGGATATGGTCTTGTGCACATTTCAGGATTTGATGGCTTCTCATTGTTAAAATAGTCTTCTTCAGATAATATTTTTGCCAAACTTTTGTCGGGTAAGCAGTTATTTTGGGTATCACTTATCTTACCGGTGAGCATGACAAAGGACCAAGAATTTCACCCGGTAAGAAGTATAGTAAGAATTAAAAATCTTACCTGGTGAGTGATAAGTTTCTTACGTTGTAATCATTAACCGGATAAAATACATTTACCACCATCCTATAAGCTCTAATAGGCCGCTCGAGGCTAGCTATAGAAAATATAGGACCGATACGATCGATTATTAAGGAAAAACATGAAGGGAATTAGTTGGACGGATTGAACCAAATCATTATAAGCATGTATAGCATAAAATAAAACCACCAAAGCTCATAAACGCAAACGTATTAAGTTGTATTTACTAAATGCAAATCGTATCATACTCTCAATTTACAAAAAAAATTGGCATCCCGCCGCATTGCGCGGGTAGCCAACTAGTCATTTAAAAAAAAACATCATCTTATCATATACTTACATCTATTCTTCAAACTAAATATGTCTCCTTAATATGGGATAACCAAAATCACACTTTATATCAAATTTTTAAAACAGTTAGCTCTCGTAATGCCACATCACACTCACATTCATTCTTCAAGCTCAAGATTTCTCATCAATCAAGAATAACCGAAATCACACATACTTCAAAATTTTAAAAAAATTTCAATCTTAAAAATATTTTTTTATTTTGTATAGTTAACTTGTTTGCTAAAAGAGCGTTGGTCAAAATGAACCAATCGTAACTTTTGAGGATCAGCCAAGAGTCAACAACATGAGTTTAGAGGATCGGCCAATAAGAGTCATCCCCATGAGTTACCACAAAAGCATCTCAAGCTCCCTTCATATACCACCTTTAATTGTCAATATTTCATCATTTCATCAATGTAGGATACACAAAACTCAACCACAATTCAAGAAATGGTGAAATATTCATTCATTAGATATTATCTCATTCTTTGTGGGTTTACTATGATATATATAAAAAAATTATTTTTTATTTTGTATAGTTAACTTGTTTGCTAAAAATAAGTCCGACTAAAATGAACCAACCATGAGTTTAGACAATTGGGAGGAGCCAATAAATGAGTTTAGAGGATCGGCGAAGAAGAGCCAACCCCATGCGTTACAACAATGACATCTCAACCTCTCTTCATATACCACTATTCATAGTTAATCTTTCATTACTCTATCAATGTGGGATACACAAAACTCAACCACAATTCAAGAAATGATAAATATTCATTTCTTAGGATCTCACCTCACTCTTTGTGGGTTCCTTATAAATACATAAAGATTTCTTATAACTACCTTTGTTTTGCAAAAAAAAGGTAGTTATTAACCTTATCATTTTCAGAAGAAAAAATTATCATCTTTTCATATACCCACGTCTCTTCTTCAAACTAAACAGGTCTATTTAATATGCAATAACCAAAATCACACACTATATATATAAGGATTTTAAAATAGTCAACTCTCATAATGCAATATCATATGTATTTCATCTTTCTTTAATATATATAAAGATTTCATATAAATGAGTTTATTTTGTAAAATGAAGGTAGTTATTAACCTTATCATTTTCAAAAGAAAAATACCATTCTTTCGTATGCCCACAGCCCACATCTATTCTTCAAATTAAAAATGTCCCATTAATATGGGATAACCAAAATCAAACTATACATCAAGATTTTAAAATACTTAACTCTCAAAATCACATCCTTTATCTTTCATTAATATATATATATATATATATATATATATATATATATTTATTTATTTATTTATTTATTTATATATTATATTTAGCAAACTAACATTCTAATTTTCTAAGAAATGTTTTACCCTTTTATACTCACATTCATTCTTCAAACTAAAGATTTCTCATTGATGTGGGATAATCGAAATCACATCTGCTTCAAGATTTAAAAATGCTTAAATCTTATAATTTTTTTTTAATTCTTATTGTTAATGTGTTTGCTAAAAGAGCGTTGGCCAAAATTATCCAACCCCTAAATTTTGAGTATCGACCAATATGAGTCAACTCCATGAGTTACAACAAATACATCTCAACCCCCCTTCATACACCAACCGTTATTTGTCAATATTTCATCACTCCATCAATGGGGATACACAAAACTCAAGAACAATTCAAGAAATGATGAATACTCATTCCTTAGGATGTCATCTCATTCTTTGTGGGTTTTACTTTGATATATATATATATATATATATATATATATATATATATATATATTTGTTGGCCAAAAAAATGCCTGTTAAAATGAACCAACACCTGAGTTTAGAACTTTAGAGAATCAGTCAACATGAGCCAACAACATGAGTTTAAAGAAACCATCTCAACCTCCCTTTATATACCAACCATTCATAGTCAATGTTTCATCACTCTATCAATGTGGGATACATAAAACTCAACCACAATTCAAAAAATGATAATTATTCATTTCTTAGGATGTCACCTTATTCTTTGTGAGTTTTACTTTAATATATATATAAAGATATATATACAAAAAATATTTGTTTGCCAAAAAAGGCCAGCTAAAATGAACCAACCCGTGATTTTAGAACATTAGAGGATCGGCCAAGAGGAGCCAACAACATGAGTTTAGAGAAGGCAACCCATGACTTTAAAAGAAACCATCTCAACCTCCCTTAATGTACCAACCATTCATAGTCAATTTTTCATCACTCTATCAATGTGGGATACACAACTCAACTACAATTCAAGAAAATGATGAATACTCATTCCTTAGGATGCAACATCATTCTTTGTGGGTTTTACTTTAATATATATAAAGTTATATATATATATAAAATATTTGTTTACCAAAAAAGGTCGGCTAAAATGAACCAACCCGTAAGTTTAGAACTTTAGAGGATCGGCCAAGAGGAGCCAACAACATGAGTTTAGAGAAGCCAACCTATGACTTTAAAGAAACCATCTCAACCTCCCTTCATATACCAACCATTCATAGTCAATTTTTCATCACTCAACCAATGTGGGATACACAAAACTCAACCACAATTCAAGAAATGATGAATACTCATTCCTTAGGGTGCCACATCATTCTTTATGGGTTTTACTTTAATATATATAAAGATTGGTAAAACATAAGTCTATTTCACCTTGTTTCAAGCTTGTTCCATGGGGTGGGGGTGGAACAGGCCTGTACCAGCTTGTTCCACTCTGTTCATGTTTGTTCCACATAAAAGTCCTGCCAAACATGGGACAGTGATCTCTGTTATGTTATGTCTTGTCCTGTCCAGTGTACCAAACGCACCCTAATCAAGTAAGCATTCATCATATCCGTGATTCCAGTTATGGATGGGATATAGTGCAATTGCTCAAAAGTAAAAAGAGTAAGCATTCATCATATCCGTGATTCCAGTTATGGATGGGATATAGTGCAATTGCTCAAAAGTAAAAAGCCTAGCACCATCGACACCAGGCTCGCCCTAAAATAGTTAAAACAATCCATGCCTAATTGAAGAACGACGGTAAGACGTAAGCACATATTTCCTCTAACCCAAGAAGAAGAAAAGCTTGTTTCTCTAAAGATCCCGGTTGGAAAAGACAGTCAAGTGGAAGAGAAAGTACAGGACTAGAGGAGGGAGAATGAGGTAGGTAGTTAAAAGAACTTTCAAAGGTTTTAGGGTTTTAATTTGACACAAGTAGTTTAGTTGAAAGAAATTTCAATTTTGTTTTATCTCCCACGTTTTTGTTCCACCTATTATGGTGGGAAAAATAAGGCATTTTTGGCTCAGTCAGTCCCGCATTGTTCCCGTCTAATGTCGTGCCAAACGTATTGTTCTTGTCTGTCTTGTCATGTCCCATATACCAAAAACAGCCTCAAGGATCACACCCCTAGTTCTTATAGAAACTACTAGTTTGAACACTATTTCGCAGTTAAGGTTACTCTATTAAAATGAAACTGAATCGACGGAAGTGGGTGGACGACTTCCTTTTTTTTTGGGAAGGGTGACCTAGACTATGCCTAGACTAATCCCTTGGCAAATTATGACTGTAATACATCAGCCCGGATTAAACCTCAGCGGCCACAATTGTTGTGTACGCCTGGATTAGAACCCTAGGCAGATGGGATATTCCACAACCCTTGTGGTTAACTTCTTGAAAAAGGGTTGCAGGAATTTAAATGTATATGTATTTACATATGAATAAGTGAATATTGGTTTCAAATGCAAGAGCAGTATTGATCCAAGCATTGTGAAAGATAAATACAAGTACAACACGTCAAGTGAAATAGTTACCAGATCTACATACACCCATTTAGACATGGGTAACATTGTCTTTTCACCCTCATCGTTTCAGACCATGTAAACTCACTAATTAATATACAATACAATGTCAACAGTACAAAACGAACAGAAAATACTCGGATTCAAGGTATAAAAACACATCATAGCACCCCAACCATAAAACATAACAAAATTTTGGATGATGGCCAACTAGTCCAGAACCTTGACAACAATAAAAACACAAAAGAAATTGCGATTCTGATCGAGTGAAAAAACTAGATCTAATGTGGTTATACGGGTACCTTTTATCTTCACTCGGGAATCATCTGCTCGTTATCGGCTTCTCCTTCTTGCTCGATAGTGGGTTTTGATGGCTGACTAGCTCCAGGAGCTTGCCTCTTTTTAATTCCACTCACGATATCGTCAATCCTCAGAAGCATGCAAGCAGCCTCGATGGCTGTCTTGAAGGTCTGGGCCTTCACATTATAAGCATCCCAGATCTACAAAAACGAGAGAGGTCTAGTATCAAGTCTAATGTAAACCCACAATATATCAGTAGAAGATTATCATTCGGAAAAAGGTGAACGGTGAAGAAGATAGATATGCACCTTAAGTTCTTTCATATCAGCGATTTCACCTGAATTCCCATCGATCCCCGTCCATGCATTCTCACCATTTGCATGCTGTAAATTAAATAACGAGCAAAACTGTCATGAACGAACTTTATGAAATTGCCCTTTTTAGAGAGGGAGAAACCTGGAGCAAATAAAAGGTCAAGCAAATAGGTAACTTGCCTTCCCCTGAAGAGCAGTCATAGTTCTAATGACGTTGACACCACAGTTCTGTGCCAATGTTCGTGGTATCGCCTCAAATGCTACGGCTGCAGCTTCATAAGGCCACTGTTCCAATAAATAAAAAAATCAACATCCTAATAATACGGAGAGATATGTTGAAAAGATAGCCCACATACTTTTATGTGTAAACGAAAAAGAATGATCAAAGGTGAGGAGGGTGTGTGAGTTTATTTGTTTCATTTACCGTGTATAAATATTCTATACTTCAAAAAATAGTTAAAATATTAAAAGGATTTAACCTTTTCAATGCCTTCTATCGATGAGCTCTTCTGCTTCAGTGTAGCAGAAACAGTCAACTCAGTGGCCCCGCCACCAGGAACAAGTTTTGGATGCTTTAGGATATTCCTAGCCACCGACATCGCATCCTATCAACAAGAAAAAGGTATTACATCGTCTGTACTTAAACTTTTTAACTAACAATATGACAATTTTATCCTCAAGGGAATACCTGCAAATTCCGCTCCACTTCATTTAAAAGATCTTTGCTAGCACCTCGGAGAAGAACAGTGCAAGCTTTTGGATCTTTACAATCCACAATGTAGGCAAAAAACTCATCACCAATCTTTTTAACCTCAAAGAGTCCAGCCCCAGTTCCAACGTCTGATTCTTGAAGTTCATCTGGCCTATTCACAATCACTGCTCCACAAGCCTTAGCAATCCTATTATTGTCGGTTTTCCTTAATCTCCTGATGGCACTGACTCCAGCTTTACTGAAGTAATGGCAGGCCAAGTCACTAAGCCCCTTCTCTGTGATCACTAAGTCGGGCTTGAACTTCAGTATTTGCACGCATAGATTTTCAATGTACTCTTCTTCCATTTTCAAGAGTACCGCCCAATCCTCTTCTCTGACCAATTCAGCATTTGTCTGGTTCTCTCCCTTTTTATATTCCAAAGGACAATCAAGTAGAATGACACGAGGATTTACAATCTTCCTTCTCATTTTTCCAGGGACGACCACATCTTTGCTAAACATAACACCTTTGAGGACCTTAGAATCTTCCAATTGGCCACCAGGAATTTTCTCGACTTTAATGTATTTCTTGATATCCACTTCTCTAAGTCCCTGGCCTATATCAACACCAACTATCGTTGTTGCATCAAGTGCTAGATCCTAAAAGATGACAAAGGTGATGGTTAGCAACATACAAATATAGGTTGACAATCAAATTAGGTTAAAAACAATATTCAGACTAACCTCTAATGAAATCATTTATCATCATAAGGTTCTAGAAATGTAGTTCGTATTTACTTACTTATAAAGTAACACAATCTAATGTAAAATAAGCATAAAACTATGGCTAGAGGAAAAACACAAACATTATTTTTTGGGTGTAAATAGATAAGTTGTCATTACTGTTCACAAAATAGTAGACAAGTATAAATCTAAAAGAAAGAAGATAAATAAAAATAAGGAATAGAAAAACTTACTGCTATTAGATCCCCAAACTGACTGGTAAATTTTGTGCCAATACAACTCTTCACCAAACCCAGCATCATGGAACCTGTAATGAAAGCATTATATGTAATGACACAACAGCATGGGTCATCAACAATAACTATATATGCTGCACCTGTTTTCACTTTTCATTAAATAATTATTTAAAAAAGTTCATCATACTCTACAGCTAAAAAAAGTTATAAACATGTTTGAACAGTTGGCCTTTTCTAGATTCTATGTTATTTTTACATTGCAGTATCATATTCTGGGGGAGGGGATTAAATCCTAATCGTCCAATGTGAAATTTGAACACTCCAGAAATTCCAGTAAAAGGGTATGTGTGAATATATATGAGTTATAAAAAGAAAGAGCAGTGATGTAGCTTACGATCATTCACATCAATAGTCATGGAGATCTTGTCCAACACAGCAAGAGCATCTTCAAGAGCCTTGTTGTAAGCTGCAAACGCAAAACTCCTTATATCTATGTTGCAATTTATGCAAACTCAACAAAAAGTATAAACATCACGAAAAGGATACCTCGACAAATAACTGTAGGATGATACTTCTTGTCAATGAAAGCTTCTGCAACGTGAAGCATCTCACCAGCTAGAAATTTGAACTTCAACAATCAGTAACATGTAAAGATAGCACAAATCAATTAAGAACAATAAACACAAAGATCTATAACATTGATTTTATTTAATTTTAGATCATTTGTACAAGTAGACAAAAAAATCAATAAACGGGTACCGGAAATGATCGGTCGATATTTTATATTTAAGGCAACAATAGAGAGGGTGACAATAAAAATTATAAGGTATACCAAGAACAATAACTGACGTAGTTCCATCACCAACTTCCTCATCTTGTGTGCGGCTTAGTTCAATCATGGACTGAAAAATAAAACAAGAAATGATCAAGGAAACATAATTGGATTCAAATATGAAATATGTAAAGGACCATGGAAAAATATATGAGCATGAGATAATATGAAGCGTATATACGATCTACCAAAAATCAGTGTATGAATAGAAGGGGTACCAAACTTGGGGTTAGAGAATTAAAAAAAACTGAAAAATGGTGTTCAGTCATAACTGTTTTGAGTAAAATCATTCAGCATAACTACCTTTGCAGCTGGGTGAGCAATATCCAACTCCCGCAAAATGGCATTCCCATCATTAGTGACCACTATGCCTGCCAAAAAAAACACCAGTCACTAAGAATGATATTCTCACATTGACATGCAATGACCAAAATATACAAATTGTGAATATGTTGATAGATAATAAAAACTAATCACCCCAAGCAAAGGTTTTAAGGCAAAAGGTTTATGGGACGGATCCCTTCGTAAGGGTTATAAATCACCTAGGCAACAAGACACCAGTTCAGTCCTCCATAAGATAACAAGCCATCACAAAGAACAATATGCATACATGTATATAACTTTAGGAATACAAAATTTCAAATATTAGGTTGAACATAGAAAAACTATGAAGCCTAAAATAACATTTTATACGCCTGTGTCATTACTTTAATCTAAATAAAATATTTGTCTGTCTCCCCCATGTGACCTGGAGGCAATAATCCTAACAGCAATGCAAAAGAATCAGTGACTCGGTGACACCTTATAGCCTAGGAGACTCTTTGATGACCATGCCCGAAAGGGAAAGGACGTCATCTCATCATATATAATTTGTTAACTTTTACCATCTCTAAATCCTATTTATTATAAAATTTGAGAATTTCAAAGCTGATCAGCGCTTTAGTCTTTGCATACCAAGCAGAGCAAAGCAAAACATCGTCATCTTGTGTACTGTTTTGTCATATTTTCATTTAGCCAATGAAGCAGGGTTCATTTTGTTAAATACTTGGTCGTGCTAAAGACAAGGAATCAATTGCAAAAGCACTTGCCACTTGACATACATAGGTAGATACATATACATATGCCATATATGTTCAAAATTAAGCACCTCCTTGAGCATCGAGAAGCATCTTTAACATGGACCTTGGACCCAACGTTGTGCGAATAATATCAGCCACGGCCTGTAAAGATAGAAAGTATGTAAACTCATAGTTCTATGATGGACTTGAAATTGAAGTTAAAAAGATACATAGGAAGAAAGCTCCATAGTTAAAATCCCCCTGTTCCAAATAAGGTATCGCATTTACTATTAAATCATCTAAAAGACGTGCCATTTGCAAAATGTAGAAGTTTGACTCATATGAACAAATCCAATACCAAAAGCAAGTTGAAGCTTCCCATGTACAATGTAATTGATCTCCTGACCCAAACTTATAAATAAGGAAGTTGACGAGGAATTAATGATATTAGAGCATGGCCACCTCATGCTATTAGTGTGGTGTTGTCTCGTTGACAATGTGGATACTTGATGTGGGCCTCGGACGAAAGAAGTTGATACTGTTTCATTATATCACAACAGCATCTGCATCAGGAAGTCTCTTGTACTGCTTTCCCTCTTATCTTTTACTTTTTTATTGGAACACTAGAACCTGGCTTCTCTCTTTAGATCAATGACATTCTATTATACTACAACAGAATGCCTCTGGGCCTGCTCATTCAATAGTTTAGTTTTTTGCAAAAATGACTGAATGCCAATTTGACATGAGTAATGTTACTAAGTATCCTGATGTTGATGTACTCCTTGCACAAAATCATATAAAGACCAACAAAATTGCCTCTCTGCATCATAATTCCTAACTACAAGGAATCTAAGAAAAACAAGTATTGCATGACGAAGTTCTAATCACACAAATCAAGAGTGGATCACTTGTGTGATTGTGTCTGTGGTATCACGGGATGCCACCCAATTTCGACAAATCTCTGTGAAGCGCAATGTTTAAAGCTGAACCCATGATTTTGAAAATTGATTATTGGTAGGTATTAAAGCAAACGTGCTAGTAGTCTGCCTGCACAAGACTGCATCACCTAAATATTATATATCTGAGAAGACTAATGTCACTTCGCAAGTTAAGACACAGCAAACAAGCAAGAGAACAATTTCATCAACAAGACGAAGAAACAAATTTTGGACTCGTGGCCACTCAAAGACTTAAAAACATAGTGTTTTGCATCAGAAATATATACTATTGAAAAAGGTGAACAGACAATGCAGAAATCAACCCATCAATCAGCATATAAAACAATGAACAACTTCAAAGTTTCTTTATATGAATAAATTGAAGGTCAAGTAGTTGAATAACAGTTTTATATATCATGGCAACTGCCCATTGCATGACTGGGCTTAAACAAATCTGATGACAATTCAACACATATAAAATCTCACCTTAGAAGCTTGGATATTTGCATGATGCACCTTGCTTCCAGATTCACGAGTGAGGGAATCCTCTGCGCAATTCAAATTGTATACAAATGGTTATCACAAAGTAACATAATTCTGAGAAAATAGACAAGCTTGCTGGTATTAAACTTATTTGGTTCATCATCCCATCAAAAACATAGTTATAATACTTTCCATGTCTAGCATGATAGTAGTAAGAAATTCTCCAATAAAGAGACAGAATCCTTCCAACAACATTCTTTTTCTTTATCCATAGAATAGAACTTCACCTTTCCTAACATTCTTAAGGTCTTTATTTACTTTAGTTATATGTTCATATTTTAAGCCTCTCCACACAAGTTATGATTAATTATTAAAAATGAAAAAGTTGGGAAATCGACGCCTGACCTTGACAAGTTCTATGTAGCCTATAAAAGTTAGTACGTGCAGCATGTGATATTTGAGACTCACAAACTCATTGTTGAAACTCATACACCCTCCAATCCACGATTTGGTCCACTGTGCAAAAACAAAGTACATTTTTGTTCTTTATAGTAACCCTAGCCTCTCATTAAAATGATACACCGATACAAACTCCACAAGTTTCTGCCTAAATTAACTTGCAAACTTGTGTCATAAACAAGGAACACGAGTATAAGATGGGTTTTTTTCAGTAACAGGGTTGAAATCAACACCCTGGAAAAGTGAACCTTAAACCATGTTAGGCCACACAAAAATTGTTCTAGAAAATATATATATATATATATATATATAGAGAGAGAGAGAGAGAGAGAGATTCTCAAATTAAGCTAGTAACCTTCAAACGATGATAAATATGGATTCTAAACTTTGTATAAAGTCGATAACCGCATCAAACTTGTGGGATTGAAAAACGGACTGTAACAAATTGATAATAATGAAGAGAAAAACACATCACTTATGCATTACCCAAGTAGTAAAACCTAATTTAAGATTAAGAATGTCAAAACATACATCTTCCTGGAACAGAAGTCACGAATAGTTAAGAACTTGGAATCAAAATCTACTGCAACACCCTTACCCACGTATTCAAATCTCTCAGTAAAATACATACAGTATGTACTCGTATATGCATAACATTTCACAATAAAACGTGTATACTTCCAACATCTAGCTATGCTTAGAAACCGTCACCAAAACCATCGTTTCCTCCTTACCGCACACCAGTGAGATCAAGTTTTAAGCAATATAATGATAAGTCGGTTTTCGAGTTTTCCAGATGGTAAACCTTATGATCTACAAGGTCTCACTCTAACGAGTGCGACAGTGCTGTCTAAACTAGATCAATGTAAGCTAGTAATTAAGTAACATAAGCACAAACTCCACCACCATTATCAGATAAATCAGTAGCAAATCGTGAGATCACAACTACTGATCCTCGGTATATGCCTGTGAGTGCGAGAAAGAAGAACTTACTGAGAACGAGAACCGGCGATTGCATGTCTGGAGAGGAAAGTGTAAAACCGTAGGGATCAGTTGTTGGAGCTTGCAGAGTTTTCTCTAGGGTTTCTCTCTTTGCTTTCTTTTGGAATGACAGAAAATACGAGAAGAAACGTTGGCAACACTTGAAGCTGCGTTATTTTTTTGGTATGTAACCATTCATATTCAAATGTGTGCTTATTTGAATGGGCCACCGGTACAACCCACTAGCCCATTAGGGTAAGACTATTTAAAAGTTAGTTTTTATTTTCTTTTTATATTATATCATTGAAAATCTATTAAACTTTAAGTATTTTTTTTTAAGTATATGATATTTATATAAGTCAAATGCACCAATTAAACTCACGTATTCTCTTCATCTTTTGTGAGGTTTGAATCCATGACCTCATACGAGGACAAAGGTTCTCATACCGCTAGATCAAAGGCCCTTTGGTAGCTTAAATATTGTTTATTAGTAGAAAAAATTAAAAACTCAAGATCACAAGAGCATCCTAAAATAAATAATCAAAAGTTAAGATTTCTAAAAAGACTACATTCATCTCCAACAGATTCTCTATTTTAGAGATTTTAACACAAGTTTTATTAATATTATATTCTCTAGTTTATCTTTTCGATATACCTAAGAATAATTAATATAAAATGATAAAATTTTAATATCATTGATGGGAATGAATAAAATAATTATTTATCTCTCCTACCATCAAGTCTTAAGTTTCTCTGTTATAGAAAACAAGATAGCAAAGTTGTTGGAGAGGTTTATGAAATAAAAACTCAGTTTTTTCTATTTTGGCAAAGTTGTTGGAGATGCTCTAAGTTATTATATACTAGTGTGTGGCCCGCGCGTTGCGCGGTACGTTGTGAGGTGACGATTTTTTTGTTAGAAAATAAGTAACTATGTTAAAATAAAATATTGACAACTAATGTTATCCAATGTAATACAATGCATGTATTGAAGATGTTTGTCTTTTATTTTGTAATAAATTGGTTACAATCAACACATTTAAAACGAAACTCTAAGAAAAACCATTAAGTTTGAGCTTACCCCATGAGTTGCTACAAAGGCATCTCAATCTCCTTTGATATATCAATAATTCATTGTCAATTTTTTATCTCTCCATCAATATGAGATATATAAAATCAACCGCAACTCAAAAAATGAAGATACTCATTTCTTGAGATGATATATCATTTTTTTGAGGATTTTACTTTAATATATATAATTTATATTTATGTATTTCATATGAATAACTTTTTGATATAAGGGACGGTGAAAAACAACCAACCCAAAATTTAAAAAATATAACAACCCAACTTTTTTTCATTAAATAATGAACTGCAAGTTTCGAGCTCCCAAATATATGTAAAAGTTAGCTCACAAACTATCACCATTTACCATTTTTACTTGCAGAAAATAAAGAATAAACCATCCCAATCCCTTGGAAGAAAAAAATAATCCACACAAAACTATAAGAGTATATCCCATTAACAATGCTTAGTTCTTTTTTGTTGTAATCTTGTAGCTCATTTTGCAACCGAGAAATGCTCTCGTCCTTTTTCATTACCTGTTAAAAAGATAAAAAATAAAATAAAAATAAACCAACTTTCATGAATTCATAAAGTAGTCTCTATATAGAGTTCCTGTGCAAGAATTCTTATGTAGCACATCAGACAGTCTGCAACCTTCTTATCTGACTTCAATGCTTTTTCTTTGACATTTTCCAGTAATTTATAGATGAAAACTATCATTAATCAAGCACCTTTCTTGTTTTTTCAAGCAATGAACACGACTCCATAGTTCTTGATCGAACTTGAGCGTTGAAAAGCCACTATATATATATATATATATATATTTTTTTTTTTTTGAACTCCCTCTCAAGCGGTGTAAAAGGTTAATCTTCATGTCAAGAAGAATCAACTTCCAGCCTATTAGTCTTCCTAATATAGTTTATAAAAGCTTGTCTTGCCACCTAACTTATCTCAAGGACATCAAATATAGAGGAGTTCCAAATTTGCATAAGGCAACCCAACATTAACCCAAATTTGAGAAATTTTCAAGCCGACCAACATCGAATCGAGATCCCCACGAACAACACCGTGTCTGTCGGATTCAAAGAGGACTCCGAATCACCCTCCTCTGCCGCTATTATCATGTTTGGCCATAGCTTTTCCACTACCGATTCCATTGCTAACGGCCCAACACTGACTTCGACACTTCGAAGATGCTTTTCAGAAGTAACTAAAGTGAGTATAAGTTACTGGTGAAAACTAAAAAACCATTTAGACTTCCAGTTGTTTCTAACAAATTTAACATACTTAACGTTAAGATTTATTTGTTTATACCTCTTCTAAAAATTATTATTTCTTTGAATCCAAAGATATCCGGCTTCAAATATGGCCAAAAGTAAACTTACAAAATGACTTTGTGAAATAGGGTAATTCAAAAGTAAAAGAAACCTACAAAAACATTGATGACATTACTAAAACAGTTGATCCTTTCACCTGATCATTACTTCATTAACATCAACACCCCAAAAAGTTGATCCTTTCACCTCCTCAAGCTTTAATCATCTTGAACCAACAATAGTTAAAATCAAAATACAATGATTATCAAGAACCTAATCCATATTATTTGATGCTACTAATAATGAATAAATCGTGATCATTTGTCTATGATAATTTACATCATATATGTATATATATGCACCACACACTCTGGAAATGATAGTCACAAAAACAACAATCTCTAATATGAAATGGTCGAGCAATAAAACAAAATTCAAAATCAACCAAAAAAAGGCAAAGCATAAAAACAAATAAGATGATGGGTTAAAAATTTGTATGTTACCCTTAACAACATATTAGCTACCATTCGAGCTCCCACTTTCCCACCATGACCCGACGTCATTGACGTTGTCCTCCTTTCATACTCCATCGTTGTTCGCTTCAATCCCTGTGATTGAACAACTTAAATCCATGAGAATATGAAAGGCTTTATCCGTAGAATAAATTGCATGTAAAAGGTCGCTGGCATCAGTTATGGATGTGAACATGCAACTGTTAGCCTGAATATATTGATAAAAATTGTAAAAATTGAGAAAAAAGGAAACACTGATTCTAGCCTTTAGAAACTGCCAACTCATACCATTTGGTTTCTGTTTTTATATATATATTGATATTGATTGATTGTGCATTATAAATATAAAAAGTAAAGTTTGAAGTGGATTAAAGAAAAAAAATAAGTTACATTATAGAACAACTAACAGAATGCCAAAAGGCAAATCTATTTACTGCAATGAAGTGGATTCAAGAACCAAAGAAGCGTATAGAAAAAAAAGAACCAAGAAAACTAACCTTCATTATAGAAGGGTGTGATCGATTCCAGTAGAGGAGAAAATAGAGAGTCAAACCACCTTCTTTGAGTTTCACTGCATATTTTGGTCTGTATTGGCCTCCGCAGCTGCAAAACGAACCTGCATTCAGAAGTGTAACCAACAAACTGAAACGGATTCCCAAAAAGAGGAGAAACAGAGAATCAAACCTGAAGAAAGAGAAGCTCCAACTATGAAATTTCTACCATGGGTATCGCTAGGTAAATCTGAACCTTAAAAAAATACGAAACATATGTGAAATACCTGATTTGAGATGCGATAATCAGAAATAAGAACCCTAAGAAAAATCAAACATAAAACTTGAGAGATAAATCGATGGAGCAACAACCAGAAATAAGGGATTTGATAAATCGATGGTCTACCTGAAACCCTAAATCGATGGATACCGACCATTGAAAGAGAGTGTTGCCAGCGAGCTTCGATAAAGATGAGTACCAGCGATTGAAGGTCGAGATGCGTACCAACGACCTTTGATATAATCGATCAGAAGGTCGTCTTCTTCGGTTCTTCGTGCGCCACGGTCCTCCCTTCACCTCCGGTTTGTTTTTTAGGACAACAGAGGTTGCCATGAGAGGCTTGTCATCATGACCAGCTAAAGAAGCCATTGAGGTTGGAGGATGGGAAATGGTGCGGCAATAAAGTAAACAAAACCCTAGGCAAAGATATTCGGAGATGGAGAAAAAACACCGTTAGGGAAGACAAAGGGGCTGGTATTGAATGTGATATGAATAATGCTGCGTATAGATGAGAAAGGTTGGGAAAATAAGAGAAAAGTCACAGTAAAGGAGAGAAAAGAAAAATGTGTTTGCACGGTAGTATGATTAAGTTGGGTTATTATCATCTAAATATATAAATGTTAATGGTTAATATAACTAACAAATCGTATTCAACTAATTCATAAAAGTTAAGGGGGTGTTTGGTTGGGGATGTTGAGTGGTAAAGAATAAGAATGATAATTATGCATTGTTTGTATAATTGATGATCTTCGTTAACTTTGTTTCATTTTGAAAACATGACGATACCTTTGCCGATTTATTAATTAAGAAAAACATAGATGTACACCTAAATGGTACGGTAACTAATATTGTGTAAAAACAGAGTTAAACAAAATTACTTACACGATCTACCTCAAGAAAGTAATCAATAGTTTTATTCCAATTTTCGCTACTGATATGAGTTGGTGGATATTTTTTCGCGTTCTCTAAATCTTCGTAAGTTCGTAACCACCAACTGCAAGAAAGTGTTGTTTTAGCTTCTTTTTTTTGTCCTTGTACTTGTGCTTACAGAAGCGTTCAATTTCGCAGAGTATAAGAGGCCATTCAGCCCCGTTAGCAATACCGATCCAGTTGAAAAAAATGCTTCAAAATAAAAGGGGTTAGAAATTTTGTTTTAAATTTATAATTAATACTCCTTCCATTCGAAAATAAGTGTCCAAAATTAAGATGACACTCACCAAATGACAACTTTAACCTTAATTAATTTATCTATCTTGTCAAATACTCAACTATGTTGTGCATCAATTAAGAGTAGATTTGGAAATTTAAGCTTTATATTTTTGAAATTGGGCTAGAAATGTGAACACTTATTTTCGGACGGGGGAATAATAAATAATATATAATTACCTCAATTTGCGAAAACATTCCCGTCACCCAGTTTGTAGGAACATGATCCCAATCTTCATGTTATGGCGGGATAGTGTAACCGACCCAGTTCTCGATGCACCCCTTGAATAAAGATTCGTTATTTCCCACGGGTTTAAAAGTGTACTTATTAAACTCGATTGGCAAACTTTTGCGTCCATTCATAATGAATGCGGCTTGCACGTTTAGGCCTCCAAACTTGCTTATTAGATCTATCTTTTCATCGTCTACAGTTTTTAGTTCCAGGAAGAAAAGAAAAAAGATTACAAAACGTTTTCGATATGGGGAAATGAAACATAATCGGTTTATGGGGTTAACATGAGGTCACAGTTATAAGCAAGTATAGAATATTTACCTTTAGTTTTGGATGATCGTTTTTTGTTCCTCTTTGGAATTTCATCGCTATCGGAAGCATTTGTATCACGACTCGAAGACTCATCAGACGAAGAATCGCTATCATTTTCACTCCATGGCAACGTTCTTTTCATGATGTATTAGCTCGAGAAGCACTCTAAAAAGTAACGTATTCATATATGGTCATCAAGAAATTTCCCAAGATGACAAAGATATAAATATTGAATAAACTAACACTTTATATGAATCTGATGGAATGATACAGCAGAATTTTATATAGCATGCTTTTATAAATCTAGATGTCGGGATCCCATATTGAAAGCAATCCAAACTTCGGATTTGGTTATCCGGTGATTCGAGAAGACAGTTTGCAGTTTTTTGTCTGAATTTTATCCTTTAAAAGACTATTTTCCAATGAAATGTACATGTATCTAACCAAATCAAATCAACAAACTTAACGGCCCGTTTGGTTTACGGGATTCCATGTTTGGTTTAAAGGGAAGTTCGGAATTGAAAGCACAGGATTTCAATCAAAATCCCACAAAATGGGATTCAAAAATCCAATGGGGGTAGTTGGTATTTCGTGGGAGTTCATAGGATTTGTTTGTAGTAATGTTCTAAAATATGTTCAAAACGTTTGTTTTGTAATAATCAATTAATATAAAAGTAATTTAATTATTTTTACAAGTTCTTTGTAATATTGAGAGATAAATTGAGAGAATCGTAGTTACCTTCTTCGCCGTTCGCCGGAAATCAAAACTGGCACTAAGGTTATGTACTCACGGGCTGAGACAGGTATGTCCATAATGAATGACACAGTCAGCATTAATGTGAGATGCACCAACCTCATCAACACAACAGCTCCCATACGTAGTATCAGCCATTACATACAACCCAATATCCTTCACATTGTTATCGTATTCGCAACACGAACGAAGCTCCATACGTAGAGCACCTACTACTCCCACAGAGTCCTTTAGTAGCTCATATGGGAACTAAATATTAATGAAAACAATCCAAAAGGAATCAGCTTAGTCAACAAAATGCAAATTGTTTCAAATTACAGGAGCATGACCAAACAAAAAACCTATACAACTAACAACCTATGGTAATCAAGATCGTGCTCAATTGCCTTCAAGGTTAGTCGTGTGGCAATGGAAAACAATTATCATTTATCAGTAATAACAAAATTATCATTCAACTCAAGTTTATGCAAACACAACGTTAATTAAATACATAGGCATAATTTTGAACTATAGACATTATTAAATAACCAAAATTTTTAATTGTTCTAACCTTTTTTGATACAGCAAAACTCAGAATATCCGTCTAAACCCAACAACCTCTCGTTGATACCCGAATTTTCTGCCCCTCAATTGAAGACCTGTCGATGATGGTTGCTTAAATGCTCTAAAGAATCCAAGAAAAATGTAGTAGATAGATGTTATGAAGGGCATCCACATTATTAAATAACCAAAAATTTTAATTGTTCTAACCTTTTTTGATACAGCAAAACTCAGAATATCCGTCTAAACCCAACAACCTCTCGTTGATACCCGAATTTTCTGCCCCTCAATCGAAGACCTGTCGATGATGGTTGCTTAAATGCTCTAAAGAATCCAAGAAAAATGTAGTAGATAGATGTTATGAAGGGCATCGACATTATTAAATAACCAAAATTTTTAATTGTTCTAACCTTTTTTGATACAGCAAAACTCAGAAAATCCGTCTAAACCCAACAACCTCTCGATGATACCCGAATTTTCTGCCCCTCAATCGAATGTCGGTCGATGATGGTTGCTTAAATGCTCTAAAAAATCCAAGAAAATAGTAGTAGATAGATGTTATGAAGGGCATCGACATTATTAAATAACCAAAATTTGTAATTGTTCTAACCTTTTTTGATACAGCAAAACTCAGAAAATCCGTCTAAACCCAACAACCTCTCGATGATACCCGAATTTTCTGCCCCTCAATCGAAGACCTGTGTTGCACTCCCCGCCTTCATCTTTACATAAACCCCCTAAACTTATATATCAAATTGTTGCTTCTTCTCCCTCCAACTGAGCAGTTTTCACTTCATAATCGAACTTACGATCCTGAAAAAACACCCAATGTTGTTCAAAATCATAACTAAAAGATTATATGAGGTAATTAAAGCATCAATCATACATACGAAGTTAAAACTACGTCATAATCCAAAAACCCCAATTGTTTCGAACCATGGGAGGCTTGTCATCACTACCAACTAAAAAGCCATTGAGGTTGGAGGATGGGAGATGGTGCGGCAAAAAGTAAACAAAACCCTAGGCAAAGATATTCGGAGATGGAGAAAAGCCACCGTTAGGGAAGACGAAGGGGCTGGTATTGAATGTGATATGAATAATGCTGCATATAGGTTGGAAAAATAAGGGAAAAGAAGGGTGAAGTCACAGTAAATGAGAGAAAAGAAAAGTGTGCTTTGGGGTTTTAGGGGAGGCCACGTCATCGGACGTGGTTTCTGTTTTTATATATATATTGATGATTATGTATGATTTCTTAAAAATCTGATAAAACTAACTTGTCAATTCCATCAAATTACTTTACTTTTTTATATCTGAATCATTATTTGAAATATAATATATTATTTATCAAACAAATTAAATTATATAAGCAAATATTTTACTTAATTTGATACAATATCAATATATATTATAATACAATACAAATTTCAAAATTCTCGATCAATAATGTAGTGAGTGTGAGGATATTCATATTAATATCTTGACTATATTGTAAAACGTCTATTTCATTTTTTGAAAATTCAGGTTTACCGTATAATACGACTTCTTGAAGTTTTATGTTTGAACTCCATAAAATAAATTTATAAACACATTTAAATACAGTATAAAGGTTGCACCTTATATGATAATATCTACTTGTAGACTTTTTATCTATATTAAAGTCAAACAAAATCAAAAATTATATTGATTGGGATAGAAAACAAAATGAAACATAAACTACAATTTAGGGTTCAAGTTACCAATTTGCAAATGAAGATGCATCGCATTGTATCACGAATGCACATTTCTAGTATATAATTACGGGCTCGCTTATTTTTGTGAAACAAATAAGAGTAATACCTCAAAATTTTAATATTTTTTTCATATATATAATATTTATATGCATCAAACAGACTCACATGCAATTCACTCGTTTTGTATGGTTTGAACACTTGACATGTAGGATGGTTGGGCTACCGAATATCGTTAGGTCAAAAGCTCTTTTGGGTTGATACATGTTTCAAACAAATGGGTATTTTTCTTTCCTTGTATCAAAATTTATATGGTAATATGACTCATATAATTCATAATTATTGAACATTTTAGAAAGAAAGAGATATTGTCTAATGATTGGCCCAATAAACTATTAAACCCGGTAAGCTAAGTAGGTAATTAAATGAAAAAACAATCAAACTTTAAGAATAAACTCGTTACTCAATACTTGGAATTCGAAGTTGCGATCGGATCTATTCATTAAAATGAATTGAGTCAATGCATTTCTTATGTACCCATAGATACTATATTGGATTTGAATCAGATTTAGGGTCAATCTATATTGATTGACTGTCTCCTAGGCTTGCAACGGCTTGACCGACCCATCACCTATGCTTCCTCAGTAGGGACAGACTTCTCGAGCAGATACCATTACAATGGATAAGCTCATCTTCCAATTACTTTTGCGATTTTAAACACCTTTAACTTTCAAATATTTATTTTGGCAATTGAATAAAGAAGAGAAGAATGATACTGTGAAAAACGTAAACAAGGGTACAAACAATTTATGGATGAACATAACATATCTCCTTTGACTTAAAAAATACACATAAATAAAGTGTATGTAAAATGGTATGGAGATATATAAGAAAACCATTTTACATAGTCTCTAAATAAAATTGAATCCCATCAAGGTACAATTTTAAAATATTTTATAGAGTAAATTACATTTTTGGTCCTGTGGTTGACACCCACTATCAATTCTAGTCCCTCTTTTAAACTAATTACAGTTTTGGTCACTGTGGTTGTCGTTTTACTTCACTTTTGATCCCTCTAATCAACTTCTGTTAAAGGGTTTGTTAACTTGGAGGGTATTTTGGTCTTTTTGTTTCTTTTATTCTTATTATGATTTATATTATAATTTAAGATTTAATATTTATATTACATATCACCCTTATCCTAAACATCACCTTCTCGATCAAGAAGCCAAGCACCACCACCGATGACCTTTCTCTGATAGATCTCAGTCCGGCGAAATCCTTTCCGTTTACTCTGCGCCGATGACGTCCCCATTCTCTTCTCACCTCTCTCTCCTCTGTTCCAGTGACTACCACTAACGAGAATCCTTTGTCGCTCATCCCCTCACCCTGCTGCAACGATTACCAACGAAGCTCTCCTCCCCTATGCTGCAACGATGCCCAACGAAGAAGTCCCATCCCCTACTGTCAAGGTTTTTACTTTGGGGTTTCTTAATCTGCAACGAGGACCAACATTTCGATTTGGGTTTTTAGGGTTTGTGTTGTTTGGCTTCTTCTCCTTCCCAAAAGAATGGATGGTTGCAAATAGGGGAAGGTTTTGAAAATGTCATGAAAGGCTTTGAAAGCTACTGGAATAAGAATGAAGAGGGTTGGGGGGGGGGGGGGGGGGGATTGGTTGGCCGACGAATTTGGGGCTGATCTTGTTGGGGTTGATTTTTGATTTTTTTCCCTGGTTTTTTCTTTGATTTGGTTGGATTTTAAATATATTTTATCGTGAGTTTGATTTGATTACATTTCATTTGTTGGCCGGAAAACATGTATCTTGGGTTGGGCACGCCGGAGTTGGAGCCTTCCATCGGGAGACGATGAAGAGGCTTCACCGTATATAAAAAATAGTTAAAGAAATCATATTGTTCTTCAGGTTTTGATTACGTTAATGTTCTAGATTTCGTTTGATAATTGTTTGTCTCAATCTGAGTTTTAATCTGTGCATTATTGTTTTCGTTTTCATCTTCATTTATATTTTGGGTTTGATTTAGTTTTTGAGTTGGGTTTTGATCGACGTTCTAATATATGTTTTGATTTAGAGTTTTAATATAGGTTTTGATTTAGAGTTCTAACGTGGGTTTTAATTTAGGGTTTGCTAGAAAAGAGCTGTGTTTCTCGAGAAGATGACCAGATGAGGTGGCCGGAGAAGTCGACCGGAGGGGATGGTAACGGGTGAGGGGTTCACGGAATTGGGAGGTATATTGAAACCTATTTAAAAATATATCCAAAGAAATAAAATCTTATAAAACAAAAATGAAAAATACTAAAAAAACATTAAAAGACCAAAATACTCTTTAACAAGATTGGTCAAATCCGAAACAAAAAGGCAATCATAGGGACCAAATCTGAAACAGAATAGCAAGCACAGTGACCAAAATTACAATTAGTTTAAAATAGGGACTAAAATTGATAGTGAATGGCAACCACAGGGACCAAAAGTGTAATTTACTCTATTTTATAACTGAGGGTGTTATGTAAAAAAGATAATCAATTATAATGGAAATGTTGGAAATAGTAATAATCATATCATATATATGGTCCATCCAACATTGAGATCAAACTAATATTATGATTTACTTTTGAACATCAATTTCATCATAAACCTGATTCATTTTATATTTATCATCATTTTCACTGTAAAATAAATAGTAAATTACATATTTCGTCCCTATCGTTAAATGTTCTTAACAATTCTTGTTCTCTTTATAAAATTCCACAAAACGTTCTCTTTACAACGAGCTAGATCATTAATGCAATCAAAGGGACCCAAGTCATTGATTTATTTAAAGATCAAACTGGTTAAAATTTCACAACCACGAGGACCTGACTAATATAAGAAATGCAACACATGAATGTAACTCGTTAAAAACGCAGCCATAAAAACACAGCCATAAAAACACTATACGTTAAATTTTTCAAAGGACAATGACCGTTAAAAACACCTAACCACATGGACTAAACATGTAATTTAGTCTAAAATAAAGAAAAGAAAGTAAATTATCGAGGGACCAGGTTGGAGGAGATTGTAGTCCCTAGGGGGTAAATGGTAAATTATCGATAGCAAGGGTGGACAAAGGTAAAAGCAGGTACGATCTTGTGTTTTAACTTAAAACCCTAAAGAACAATCCATCGTTTTGAATTGCTATTAGTGCAATCGAAAATGGCATTTTCCTCGTATTGTCGACGCCTTGTTAACGGATCATCTTCTTTGATTACTTCACGGATTAGTAGCTATCAGATGAGATCCAAGCACACTATCAGCCGTAAGTTTTATATGCTCAACTTTTGATTTCAAATGTTCATGCTCAATGATATATTTTAGAAAAAAGTTGATTGAAGTTTGAAATCGATGTAGGGATGTATATATTTATTGATTTATGTAGACTCGTTTGTATGATAAGTATCGTCCTTTGAAATCTATAAGGTATTATGGCGGTGTTTCTAACTGGGATTGTATTTCGAGACTTCGAATTGAGATTTGAACTCAGTTTGTTGAATTATTTATTGAATTTAATCCCTATTTTAGTTATGGAGTTGGTATTGATCGTACCTGATTGAATGTTGTCCCTCTTGTTGGAAATGAACAATTAGTTGTAGATGCCTATTTGTGTATTTAGAACTGATGCTGGTTGATTCTTTTGGAGAAAAAAAGTCGCTAACCACATTAATGTCGGGTTTATATATCACAATGAAGCCAATAGAATCATGCATTTGAATTTTGAAAGAACTAGCTTCGAATCAAAATTGGAACGATGAAACTGTACACGAGCAGCAACCCATAAGGTCAGCATTGACATTGTGTGGTAGTTGGCGAAGTATCGTGTGAGAATTTGAGGTTAACGTGAGAAGCGTGAGAATTGGATCTGAACCGTTGATCACTTTTAATCAAATGCCCTCCCATGAATTGCGGCTTAGAAAGGAATTGAGTGCATCTCATCCTAATGTGCATCCATTTCTCATCCAACGGTTGATTACCACATCTCACGTTAACCTCAACTTCTCACCGTAACCCAACCCTGTGGTAGTTATGGTAAGATGTTAAAATTGAACATTTTCGGTTCATCACTCTAATGTTCTAGTTATATGACATTAAAATCGTTAATGGATAGATTAATGTTCCCTGTTTTCCAAGATCTTTTTAAGCAAACAAAATCATAACAAGATGGTATTGGTACAGGTGCTCAAACTCAAATTGTCAGCAAAGATAGGCCACTTAGACAATTCGTCTTAGGTAAAGGGAAGTCTGCTGGCAGAAACTCTGCAGGTCGTATAACAATATTCCACCGTGGGGGTGGAGCAAAGCGATCACAGCGAACAATTGATCTAAAACGGAACACTTCATCCGTGGGTGTTGTGGAAAGGATCGAATATGACCCAAATCGCACTTCTCGAATTGCTGTAGTACGATGGGTGGAGGGTGCAGAGGTTAGCCGCCAAAGGAAACCCAATATTGTACAAGATTTTGCTCCATCCCATAAGACCTTATCTAACATGACCCTTAACGGTCCTTTTTCATTCTCTTCCTTACCTGGGATGATGGAAAATAGAAAGGTAACCCATTCTGGATCTAAGGTAGATCATGTAGTGGTTGGCCTTCCTAAAGGCACGGTTCTAGGGTCAAATAGCCCTTTTACTAGTAAAGTCACAGCCATAGGAAGCAAAATGACAAATGTGAACGATGTCTTTTTATCTGCTTTTTCTTCTTCAAAAGGAAAAGGAGATAATGCACCTTATTCCTTTGTTAGCGCGTTGGGTTTGCCAAGGATGGCAGTAGCTGGGGCAAAGCCTGAATTTTTTGTTCCAAGACTGAAAGATGATGTTAAAGGAAATGAAAGTTTGTCTCTTAACGAGATCAAAAAGTGGGACAAGGATAGTATCGTCTGGGGACATAAGTTGAAACGTAAAGCAGCTGTTTCTTGGCAGAGTCTTAGGCATCAAGAAATGTTGGGGCTTGGTGGAGTAGCGGAGCTTAACAAGTCAAAGCCGAAGGTGAAGGAAATGGAGAAAGAGAAAAGTGGTGAGAAGTTTACAGCAGATCGTTCACCTGTAACTTATATCTTAGCCACCCATCAAATGAAACCCGGAAAGATGGTGATGAATTGCGATTCGTTTAAACGTTCACAAAATGAGTTGATGCATAGATACTGATAGTGAAGACGGCTTACTTTCCAAACATGCCGGTCTAATTGAGATAAGCCAGCTTCATAAATTCAAGATGACTCTTGCTTTCATATTTGTAGTTTTTCTTGTCAGCATTGTATGTTTCTTTAGTTTCTTTGAAATCCTATTGGGTGCTCCAAGATATAATGCACAACAATGATCTAATCTGTTGGCAAATTCTTTGTTCAACTTTCTTTAGGTTCAATGCTATTAATCAGTGAGACTAAGCAGGGATTTGGATCTTTGATCACTTTTAATCTCAAACCCACCCATGAACCGCGCTTGATACAGGGATTGATCCGATGCATCTCATGCTAATGTGCATCCAAGGGTGTATATCCCTTCTTACCATAACTTTCATTCTTACCGGAACCCATATATAGATGAAGGGTCGTGTGAGGACAAAAGTTAAAGGTGAGAAAGTAAGAAGGGATTTCGACCTTATCGCTTTTAAGTTTTAATCTCAAACCCACCCGTGAATAGTGTTTGATACGGGGATTGATCTGATGCATCTCATCTTAATGTGCATCCATGGGTGGAGGTCTCTTTCTTACTCTTCTCACCATAACTCTCATTTTTACCGGAACCCAACCCTATTATAGTGAATGCTACTGAAAAAGCTTCATGAATTTTTCTTTTTGGATGATATATCTTTCCACCGAATTTGAGGACCTGGTGTTACATCCCCACTTTTGAGGATACGTACCAAGCGCAAAGGATATCATGAATGGCCATTTTTTCCGGAGGTTGTGTGCAATTCTTGAAAACCTTGGCTTCATTTCTTGTAAAGTGTAAAACCATTATAACCCTATTACTTGGATCATAGCATTACTGCTTCAATCAGGTCATCAATCCTGCTAAAGGAATACATTACTATCATATTTGTTGTTAACAGGGGTAGACTAAATGCACACCAGTTACTTTCTCTTCAGAGGTTGCATTTTTAACAGCGAAACCACAACCATCTACAAAATTAGAACCCCAAGACTTGCCCTTCTAAACCATGTTTTACAAACCTATAAACATTATGCTTGTTATATTTTGCATATATTAAAAGATGGTTAAACATCCACATAGAACAACACAAACAAAATGAATCAAATCTACATTACGATCCATATGAAACACAAATTCAGCTAAAAATTACCCATTTTCTCCGTAACCAGGGTTTACGTGCACAGTCTAATCCTTACCACAACACAGTCTAGAGTCTCACAGGCGAACCTACAACAGCTATATTCGAACACGGGGAAGATGAAATTTTCACTACCTCTCTCCACACTTAACCAATGCACCGGAACTAACTTTATCAGGCATCACCTAAATAACAATACCCATGAAACAGAACCATCAAAAAGTCACAAGTATCCAAGAAACACAACAAGGCATCGAACAATTTTAGCAATTTTCTTATACAAATGCAAACACCGACCCAAAAAAGATTCTTTAAAATAACAATTTAAATTTCGAAAAAGAGAGATTCTTCTTCTTGACACCTAGGTTCTAACATAAACAGATCAAAATACAGTACTTCTAAAAACACCATAAACATTCAAAATATCCCTACATCACCAAAAATAAGGTGAATAGATAGATACAAGGAGAGGGTGAAGAGGGTCTTCAACAACTAAGCTTTCTTTGGGGACTTGGCTGATTTGGATGGTGATTTTGCAGGTTCCTTTGTAGCCTTATCATGTGCCTTCTTTGGCAAAAGAACTGGATTGATGTTTGGAAGAACACCACCATGAGCAATTGTCACACCAGAAAGAAGCTTTCCAAGCTCATCATCATTTCTCACAGCTAACAAAACATGTCTGGGTATGATCCTGTTCTTCTTGTTGTCTCTAGCAGCATTTCCAGCCAACTCCAACACCTGAATCCCAATTCCAAAATCACAACCATAAACAAAAACATCCAGAAATGAATCTCAGAAAACCAACATTATCATGTGATTTCAGTTGATAATTCCATGAACAAACGATTCAAAAATAAATTAACCCTAAATTGTTTAATTAAATATTCTAACCAAATTGGAAACCAACATTATCGTGTAATTTCAGTAATAATTTGATGAACAAACTCATGTTTAGCTGATTCAAAAATCAAAATTGTCCCTAAATTATTTCATCAAATCTTCTAACCTAAATGGAAAGAAACAATGATTTAAGTTTATTTGAGCTTCATTTCACCTTTTAACCTAAAATCACTCGCAATTATAGAATATAGATCACTGGCCTTAGATTCACAACATCATGAGTTTAATCCACATTTTCTATAAATAAATGAAAAAAACAAACCTCAACAACAAGTTCATAATCCATTTAAATCATTTAACCCTATGCATCAGATACGATTCCAAAATCGACAAGTGCCAGAATAAAACCCTAAATTTTGGAAATACCTCAGCAGCAAGGTACTCGAGAACGGCAGCGAGGTAAACCGGAGCACCGGTACCCACGCGCTTGGAATACCGGCCTTTCTTGAGGTACCGACCGATCCTACCGACGGGGAACTGTAGACCGGCCTTAACGGACCGGGTAACTGGCTTCTTCTTCGGACCACCGGCCTTCCTTCCGGCAGCACCCTTTTTCAACTTCCCACCGGTCTCCATTTCAACGGCCGACGACTTGTAAAGAAACTATGGAATTAATGGATAGATTATTAGCTTTTCCGGGGATTCTTTGCCTGAAGGTAAGAGAGGGAGCGTAAAGATAGGAGAGGACTGGGGGCTCATTTATACGGTTTTCTTTGTTTTGGCGATCCTAGTGGTTTTTCTGTTGTGGCCGTTGGATTGGGTTTGATCGAATGGTGGTGGTATTAAGTGATCCGTGTGATTGGGATTTAGCCAATCAGAGAGAGGCATCTGAAGTTTTTGTTTTCTTAAATAAGATCATATTAGATCTTGGGTCACGGGTGGATCTGACTTGACCCGAATTGTCAAATTGAATTATTGGTCGGAAATTCAAATTGGCAACAATAATTTTTTGGAGTTTTAATGTGGAACATGTTTAGGTTGTGAGTAATTCTTGTGATACTGTGAAGAAATGAGTGCTAGTAGTGTGCTCGATAAGTGAATTGATTAAGTGAAGTATTTCGCATTTATTTTGAGGAATAGTAATTTGTACTTGAGTTAAGTAACACCCGGTATGGATTTAGTCTTTGTAATAAGACTTGGGTTATAAATTATTTGAGGTTAATCAAAGAATTTAATTTGAGATATTTCCAATATTGGTTTATAGGAAGAAATCTATTCTTTTTGGATGTATTATTGAAAATTTTATTTAGTTGTTCTTTCCAATTTTGAGGGTTATTACAGGTTCCAATATTAAAGTCAATACTTGTAGTTACTCGCACAAGGCTTGCGGCAATTAAACATGCACATCACAAGACTCGATATAATATTGACAACAATGGGGTAGACCCGTATCCATTGAGGGTGGAGGGAACACATAAGTATACCACTCGTACAACGTTAATCGTACAACATCTCGCGACTAGACGTCCAAGGGTTCCTACGACTTCTCGACAAGTTTCACCTCAAGAGACGGTTGACCTTAGTGTCTATTCTCACGAATTCCACCACAAGGCCCGACACACTTAGGACTACCTCCAAGGCATCCCCTTCAAAGCGGCGAATGTCCTAGTGCCTACCTCCAAGGTAGCACATTCGGACTCAACCCTCATAGTGCCTACTTGAATAGTTAAGGTCACAAACATGGGTCCCGGAGTCCAACCCCGAAATACTCATGCAACCTCATAAGCAAGACCGACTCATATGATATGCATCCAATGCAAATATAGTCAAACAATTACATGGCCCACAAAAGAATGTCAAACATCTTTAACACGTGTAATCAATTAATAATTATGACTCAAATGCATATAATCTCAAACTCAACATAGAGTAATTTACGTTGGACCGAGGTCCTCAAGAATTACTTGAGTCAACTACGAGCCAAGGCTCTACAACACAATTGACCAACAATAAGGGCTACCAATACGATAAAATGCATTTAAATATCATATAACAAACACATACCTCCAAGATACGATAAATCCACAAATCTCATCATATTTTTGGTCAAGTTACTTTCCACATAATTCACAACCATATACGTGCACAAATGACCCATAACAATAAATATGCATTTTTCCAACAACACCAATGTGCCTTTTCACCAAAGACCCCCATTTGTACCCCAAAAACCTTTTAAGCGCTCTCAAATTCGAAGTTGGAAATTGAATCAATCGTTTATTGAAATAGGATTTGGAGCTGAAGTGTTATTGTGTTCGGTTCTAGGTTGAGTTTTGGTTCAGGTGTAGGGGTGTCAAAAATAACTGAAACCGAATAACCCACCCGAACCGAATGAAATTTGGGTTAAACGGTTTTCGGGTTAAACGGTTCGGTTAACCGAATAAGAATTCTTATTCGGTTCGGTTCGGTTTTCGGTTACTTTTTCCCTAATTCGGTTAAACCGAATAACCCGAATATCACACTCTACTAATATTTTATATATTTCATGTTTATAAAAAATAATCCAAATACATGTTATACTAAATTATTTTACATATTTTATTGCTATATAATATATTTTATTGATAGTAGATAAGGTTTTTATTAGATTGCGTTTTTTTTTATTTACAACGTCGCATTGAATATATATATATATATATATATATATATATATATATATATATATATCATTCGGTAGATATTGGTTGATAGATGACGTTTTTACTTATATAATAAGTCATTTACCGGGTATTATTGTATAATACAATAATATATTAAAAGCAACGGACAATTAATTTGAGAAAGTGTCCAACGAAAAAATATAAATCCTTATTCGGTTTAACCGGTTATCGAACCGAATAACCTGAAACCGAATAAACCAAAACCGATTAAACCGAACCTTATTTGGTTTGGTTATCGGGTAGTTTTATAAAAACTTAAAAATCGATTAACCCGAACCGAATAAACCGAAAACCGATTTAACCGACCGAATAACACCTCTATTCAGGTGAGTTCATCATTACTGTAAAGCGTTTCTTTACGTTTGAAAAGTGCTTAGTTAAATTGGAAATGGTTTTATGACCTATTAACCTGTTTAAAGAATTGATATATGTGATTTTATGGAATAAGGTGTCAAACTCAAATAACCAGATTGGCATCGGACAAATCCGGAATATGACTTTTCCGGTGTGTCCGGAAGTTGATTTTCCGGTGTGTCCGGAAGTTGATTTTCCGGTGTGTCCGGAAATTGATTTTCCGGATACCTTCCGGATTGTTTTCCGGACTTAGTTCCGGATTAGTTTACCGGATATATTTCCCGGATGGTTCCGGATTCGAAGCTCCGGATACTTTTTCCGGATGATCCGGACTAGATTTCCGGATGTTATCGGACATGCTTTCAGGATTTGAATTCCGGACTAACTTTTGAATAAGTTTTTCTGGATATGGTGGTATCGGGTTTTCTGAGTTAATGTTTTCCGAATATGAAACATATCTTGATTATTTTAACAGTACGGACATAATTATAACTCAACTACGAGTATGATACTATTTGATATGTGTTTTGATTTGGTACGCACACATACTAGTAAGTGTAATGGATCCATAGGCACCAGCATTGTGATTTGATAAACGTGGAATAGGCGTGGCGCTTAATCGTAATTCCCGTTGATTTGAAACGAGGAATAGGCCGGGCACTTAATGGTAATTCCCATTTGGTATTGTGACGTGAAATCGTGGAATAGGCAGGGCGCTTAATTGTAATTCCCGATTTCTATTGGAAGATAAGGGATAGACATGACTCTTAGTTGTAATCTCTACTTTCGCACCAAGAAATAGGCATGACGTTTAATTGTAATTTATTGGACATGAGCTGAAATCTAGAATCCTCAGTGATTCGTAGTGAAGCTCTTAAACATGATACTATGACTTACTTATTGTTTGTCATACTCATGGAATCGGGTATGATTCACGTCATCGAAAGATGTGTACGATATGAAAGTTTACGAAAAGGTTATTTTATATGCTTTGTTTACAAATTTGGTTTTCAAAGTTTATGATTGTTTTGGATTTTAAACTGGATGTTCTCACTAGGCGCAAGCCTAATGTTTCCAAATTAAAATTTCTTACCACGTACTGGCTCGGGAAGGGATATGAAGTAATGAGTGGATTATGACTTTTGAGTCATAGCTTTTAGAGATGTAATGGAGGGATTAGTTTATGACGAAGATATTTTGGGGAGATTACCTAGACAACCCTTATAAGCTGATCTTATTGTTATGGATTAGATTAGTAGGTTGTTTTGATAATTCAGTTGTAAATATGGATCTTCGTTATCAATGCTCCATTTGTGTATGAAAGTCTTGGAAGATATTGTAGTATATTTGATAAATTTAAGGTTTAAATTTATTATGATTTAGGGTGTTTCAGTACTATACGCGTCGGAACACCCATTCTTCCACCGATAGGATTCTATACGCCATCACCTTTAACCGAGGTTGCTTAACCTTCTCAAGCCTAATGAGTTCAAGGTTTTTAAGTGACAGACTCAACAATTATGCCAATCGTAAATTTTATGGAAATTTTCAACACGAAAGATTGCAACTTAAATCATGATTTCCAAAAGAGTTTATGATAAGGATGTAAACAACTCATTTTTCAACGCACACAAAATCTAAGAGGAAAGTTCCCAAAATGTATATAGCGTTTTCCAAAATGAAATCCAATCCAAACTCACTCAAAACGTGAATACATTTATATTATGCAAAACACTCAAACACGGATGAGACATAATACTCAACCCATAAATCATGGAAGAACAACATATAAGTATAATACTTCACCAAAAACATGATACGAAACCCAATACTCACACGAGCATAAAATGGAATGATGTCCAAATACAAAAATATAAAAGTGACATGCTTCATTCAAACTTTAATATATGTGGAGGGAATTCCAATATTAAAGTCACCAATTGCAGTCAATCACACAAGACCAACGATAATAAAGCAACGACATTATAATATCCAAAATAATGTTGGCCGGCAACAAGAGAGACCCGAATCCATTGAAAGTGGAGGAACACAAAAGTATGTCACTCATACAACGTTAATCGTATGACACTTCACGACATGAAAGCCCAAGTGTCCCTACGACTCTTTTCAAGTCACATCCAAAGAGATACTTGACCTTAGTGAATATTACCATGAATACCACCAAAGGCCCGACACAAGCGGGGTTACAACCATGGCATTGCCCCAACATGGCGGAGGTCATAAGCGCCCATCAATCATGATAGCACAACCGGACTCAGCCCTCCTAGTGTACCCTTGCAAGGTAAAAATCATAAAACATGGGGCCCAGTCAAATCCCGCAACACCCAGTAGACCATCAAATAAAGATTGACTTACGTGCCTATGGATCCAATGCAACACAGTCTAAAATTACATGACTACACATGAATGACTAAAGCACTCGAGCATGTAATTATCAATAATATGCAATAAGTTGCAATAAATGAAAACCATAAATAGGACTCTACATTGAGCCATTAAAATTGGACAAGATGTCCCAAGGACTCATTTAAAGTCAAAACCGAGCAAAATGCTCAAAACCCATTAGATCAATAAATAACGGTCCTCATAATGTAAAACGCATTTAAACATCATTTAGGTAAACGTATACCTCAAAGACATTATTAACCCAAAACTCGTCACATATTAGGACAAATGGACTCATGTCCTTATAATTCCAAAATGTATCATAACACAAAAATGTGCATTTTCTAAATGGTTTATAAAATCAATTACACCAACATGCTTAAACCATTGAATGAACTCCATTTGAGCAATAAATCATTTAAGGACATATTTATGATTTCTACTTATCAAAATATCCGAAAATCCCAAATATGAGTGTTTTACAAAGTTTATAAAGTCAAACACTTCAAAAGATCAAACTCGCCAAATAACTCAACAATTGATAATTTTAAGTAAAACACACAAATACTTGAAAAATAACATTTTTGGCATGTACAACATTTTCACAAATCAACTTGAACTCACCTTGCTAGATTTAGGCTAAATCTAGATTTTCCCCAAACTCGATCTTCTTTGAAGAAACTTGAATCCTCAAGCCAAATCTTCCAAAAAAATAGATCCATAAGTTTCCAACCATAAGTATTCACATCCAACCATAAAGAATCATTCCCCAAACATTTTTACATTAAGATCTCAACTTGTACCAAAACCCTAATTTCCATAGATAAAGAGAAGAGAATATTACATTAACCATAACTTGAATCCACCAACCAAAACACCTCTAGATCACCAACAAAACACCTATAGATCACCAACAAACACCACAAGATCCAACTCTCCAAAATGGACAAAAAGGTTGGGTGAAACCCTAGAAAGCTTTGGGTGAAGAAGATGAAGTGAAATGGTTTCAAGATTTGTTTCCCAAAACCGTGGTAGATGAAGAAATCACTTGCAAATCTCGAATCTTGTGGCTAAATGGCTCAAAAGCGACTTTGGGGATTAGGGTTTCAGTTTGGGATAGAAAGAGATGAATGAGGAGAAGTGGGAAATGAAAAATGGGGTTGAAATGGTGAAAATCGCGTTTTTATGCTCCAGGTGCCCGACGGCTAAAGTGAGGTGCGAGAGTGACAGTTGTCACTTTCGCTGGGCACTCTCGCCGTGGTCCCATGACTCTCGGTACAAAACCGACGAGAGTGACATGCGATTGTGACACTTTCGCTAGTCACTTTAGCCGAAGTTGTACCAAAAGTTTCTTTGGCCACAACGTCTTCGTTTTAGCTCCGTTTTCGCTCCGAAAAGGCCCGTTGGACTCGTATTTGAATTCTCCATCCAACAAGACTATAAAATCTAGGATTTAATCCAAACATTTATTTTCATATTTATCTTAAAATTACGATACTTCCAAAGATCGAGGTGTTATAGAACCCCTCCACGTATATTAAGGTTTGGTTGAATGGCTACTCCCAAAATTGAGTATTTGGACTTTATATATTGATGAGACAGTGCTTTGAATGCACCTACAGACGTGTGCTAATAGAACCCATAAGCAAGTATACTTAAATAGAACTATGTCGTCTCTCAAGTAATAAAGTGGTAAAATACCGAATATCGTCCCACAGAGATTGGAGTTAAAATTGCTACAAAATTATGATGAAAGAAATGATTTCAGATGACGATTTGGAAGAAAATATCTTTGGTTGGTTGGTTGATGATTATCACAGATTCTAAATAACAATAATGAAAGAGAAGCAAGGGTGTAAGACTTGTGATGATACGTTAAACCAAATTCCAGTAGACTAATGTTGCAGTGATGCTGCAGCATAACAGTGACAAAAACTAGTTTTATTATCTACTTTGAGACACGTTCCTCTCGGACTCTCACCATCCCATGATTCCAGTAGCAGTCAGCAATCTCATCTCTGAGCAGAACCAAAGGTAAAAGAATGATGGAATGGAGTTCTCAAAGTATACGGCGAAACAAATTCTCTTTGTTAAAAGTTACTCTCTCGATATAACCCCCGTACCTCCCAAGTTTATGTATTCCTAAGTAGCTTATCTCTAAGTCTACTCCATTTTAACCCATTGAGAAAAAGATAACTTATCAAGAATGAATCATTTTAGAAAACAAAAGTAACAACTCTTGTTGCAAGTAACTCTCTCGATATTACCCATTATGTCATCCAAATTGTCGTGCTATTCAATGGCCTATCTCTAGGTCCATGACACTTTAACACTATCAAAGTGATCAATTTGTCAAGGGATTGTATTATCTTGATAGAACTTGGGTTGAAATAATAAAACATAATTTTTGCCACAAAACGCCTACTTTCCTTTGGTTAACATATCACCCTTTGCCTCACACCCAAGCTTTTATGCTTAGCTACTCATGACAATAAATACAAGAAAGCAAATGTAAAAGACTTGGAATGTAAACATGATGCTAGAATGTAAATAACTTGGAAATGTAAATGGCTATAACTAATATGACAAGAAAATACATTACAAGTAAGTAAAATGACAAGAATATAAAGCGGAAAATAAATACAATAATGTAGAATACTGAAATGAAGTGCAGAAAATTAAAGACGTAAAGTAATTGACAATATTAGAGACGAAAAACGGATTTAAAGAAAGCAATTTAAAACAGTCAGCTTGGTGCTACGGAGGATGCTGCAAGCATTCATCTGGGTATATGGGGATCTTAAGAAGAACTGAAGAATAGTAAGAACACTAAGAACAAGAAGAATGTTTCTGAAGATGATTGGAATTAAAGAGAGAAATGGTACTGATTTCAGATCAGTCCAAGTGGTGTGTTATTAAATGACCCCAAGCCCCCTATTTACAGTACCAATAGAGGGGCCAAAAGTGTAACAATTAACTAATCCCATTAGGTTACATTAACTAAGTTATGCAAAAAGGTAACTAGAAAATACATAAACTACTTGAGTTACAACTAGAGTGTTTAGCCAGCTGCTGATAATGTAAGGACCATTAGAACAAAAGAAAATCCATTGGACAAAAGATTAGCTGCTTCCACTCCATTTTAGCCATCCGCCCATTCTTCTTCTTCAAAAGCGTCAGATTCATGCTCCAGCCATGCTGCAGCACTTGCCCGTGATAAACAAGGATTTGAGATTTGTACCAAACATTAGTCATTCACCCTAAATAGTACAAGTAAACCACAAACCTTAGCTCCAATCTATTAAAAGAGAAAAGAAGTAAAAAGATGACTCAAGTTGGGATTTTAAAGCGCAAAATTCTATAAAAAGACTAAAAAGGAAGTGCGTAAATACTCAAAATTGAGCACTTATCACCACCCCAAACTAAGAACTTTGCTTGTCCCCAAGCAATAAAAAGACAAAAGAAAAGACTCAATTTGTTAGAATTTTGCAAGATATGAGCATTAAGTGCAAGTCATGAAATTGGTAATGTCAACTGTGCAAAGCATAACCTTTCATAAATCCAAAGTAACCAAAGAAAACAAAATCTAAGTGCAATTTTCAACCATATGCTAGCATCATATTCTTTTCGTCATGGTCACACATTCATCATCACAAATTACTAAAGCCTTTCGGTGAATTGGGTTTCTCTCTTTTGGCAAATCTTTTCTCACCTTAGCCTTTTCACACCCCATGTATCAACATTGAAATTGTTTCAAATTTGGCACTTTTTGGCTCTTTTCTTTGTTGAATGCATACACCTACCCCTATGGGGTATTTTTGGTGTTTTTAAACCTCATGGCAATCTATGATTTTGATTTTTGATGAGCTTTGCTCTTGCCAATTTCTTTTGCCATTTTTAGGCACCCCCACCCCAAACTAAAGAATTTGCAATGTCCTCATTGTAAGGGAAAAGAAGTGTATAGCAAAAGAACAAGGTGGCTAAAAATGTGAAAAAGGAATAAAAGCATAGATCCTTTTTGTGACATGTGATGAATGTGGACCAAATTGTGTCCCAAGCAAGTGTGAGTCTAGTTCTAGCATAAATCACCCATAGAAATGCAACTTGGACTTTTCAGAATTATTCGGGTTATGCCCACAATTATCCATGTACCAATCATGTATTTAACGCATGCAAAATAAACCTAAAAAGTATAAAAACTTATCCCAGACTCAATTAACTAAAACTAACAGAAAATGGAGCGTAAGGGTGTGATTTAACCTGCCTTACTCAGACGTGAGTAGGCTGTCCGATCCCAAAAGCAGTGGTTTTGTGGGGTCCTTCTCCCCTGGATGCTGCAACACCTATCTGGGCAGCAGCTTCTGCTCTCAACATCGCATTTGCCTCTACCAGCTCAGCCTTTTCTACCTTCAGTTTGGTTATTTTGGCTTTCTTCTCTTCCAACCCATGTTGCAAACGCATCACCTCTTTCTCCACAACATACCCCTCCTCAACTTTCTTCTTCTTTGCTTCCACAGCCGCTACCAATTCTTTCCTCAAATCCTCGTACTTTGTCATGAACTCTTCTTTCTGTTTGTTCATTGCTTCCATCACAGCCCCATTTTGATTTAGCAGATCCTGGATCACACTCATCATGTCAGCCGACTCCATCCCTTTTTCTTTCCTGTTTGTCAAGCGAACCACCGTCCTCATATCGATTACCCATTTTTCCCGCTGCTCTTTGACGATCAAGTCGTCCGTATATTGCGGCACACCATCCTCTATCAACATTTGAGTGAGCATACCAGGGAAATAAAATTTTCCCCGCACCCTGGTTGCGCACTCCCGCATACTCCCCAGAATGATTCGTCCCAGATTTATCGTCTTTCCTGTCAATAAACAATACAACAACAGCATCCTTTCTACCGAAATGGAGCTGTCGTGAGTAGTAGGAAAGATAGCATGTCGTACCAGATTAATCCAAACATTTGAATTAGCAGTAAAGTTTCGCGCTTGAAAGGTTCTTAGCATCAAACTGGCATGGGACTCCCAATCAGATATTGGCTTTCCTAAGACAGCCACAACTTCAGCCAAATCATCATGAGTAGCATGTTGCAACAACCTGGAATATTCAGTCTTCTTTGGAGGTGACAGGTTTAGGTATCGGTTGATTCGTTTGGATGTCATGTTGATTGGGACACCCCTAACATGGAGTTTTGGAGATGAGTTCGCATAGAGTTCACAGTAAAATTCCCGAATAAGGCTGAGGTTGTAATGGGTGTAGACTTGGCAAAGTTTCTCAAGTCCTTGGGAATCTATGACTTGGCTAATAAACTGATATTCTCGAAGGCTTTGTTCATCAAAACCCTTATCGGGTAAGCCTACTTTGGTTTGGAACTTATACCATACCCTAAATGCGGCTTTGGAACTGAAACCGTGGTGTGGTTTCTGCGGTCTTGGTATAAATCCATCTGTCTCATCTGCCTTCCCTTTACCCTTCTTCTTAACAGACTGCTCATGCTGCATAGATGCTGCAGCATGGGAGTTGGTTTCCCCTGCTTTAGTTCTAGATGGCTCACCTTCTTCCATGTTTCTCCTAGTCTTCTTTCTAGGTGGCTCCCTTTCTTTCACTTTATCTGCACACTAACGAACACATCAAATGCAAGTAATACATAATCTTATCCTAAGACATTAAAATAATATGTACAAAAGTTCTAGAACTTTGAGATAGTTCCCATCTTTTGTCTGAAGCTATTTAGCACAAGGAGATCACCTCCACAGGATAATTATGTGGAGATGCTGCAGCATCATGGTATAGCTTTACTCTCTGACCATTTACTTTGAACACGGTGTTGTCTTCCGGGTTAACTAGGTCTACGACCCCATATGGATAAACTTTGTGGATTACAAATGGGCCTGACCATCTAGACTTTATTTTACCAGGAAACAATTTCAGCCTGGAATTGAACAAAAGACATTTCTGACCGGCTTTCAACTCTCGGTGTTTAATTCTATTATCATGCCATTTTTTGGTTTTCTCTTTATAGAGCTTGGCATTCTCATAGGACACGTTGATATGTTCCTCTAGTTCATAGAGTTGTAGCTTTCTTTTGTTACCAGCCTCATCTAAGTTCATGTTCAATTCTTTTATAGCCCAGTATGCTTTGTGTTCTAACTCTAAAGGGAGGTGACAAGCTTTTCCGAAGACTAACTTGTATGGGGACATACCTACCGGTGTTTTGAAAGCAGTCCTGTATGCCCATAAAGCATCATCTAACTTGAAAGCCCAGTCTTTTCTATTTGGCTTGACAACCTCTTCAAGAATCCCTTTAATTTCCCTGTTTGAGAGTTCAGCTAAACCATTTGTTTGTGGATGATAAGCAGTGGCAACTCTGTGTTTCACATTGTATTTTTCAAGAACTTTACTCAACAAATTGTTTATAAAATGGGTACCCTCATCACTAATTAGTGCACGGGGGTACCAAATCTTGTAAAAATTTGTTTTTGTAAAAACTTAACAACAGTTTTTGCATCATTTGAAACACATGCCATTGCTTCAACCCATTTTGACATATAATCAACATCAACAAGAATGTATTGGCAATTGTTTGATGGTGGGAATGGACCCATAAAATCAATTCCCCTCACATCAAACAATTCAACTTCCAATATCCCATTTAAAGGCATTTCATTTCTTTGAGAAATGGAACCACTTCTTTGGCATTCATTACACCTTTGTGCAAAGTTATGGGCATCTTTGAAGAGAGTTAGCTAATAAAAACCTGATTGAAGAACTTCAGTTGCTGTTCTTTGGCCTCCAAAATGTCCTCCATAAGCTGATTGGTGGCAATGCTACAAAATTGCTACCACTTCTGCTTCAGGGATGCACCTTCTTAGTATTTGATCTGCACCAAGTTTAAACAAAAAAGGATCATCCCATATATAGAATTTACAATCATGGAGAAATTTCTTCAGCATATGGTGAGTATAATCAAAGGGTTTGATGCCACAAGCCAAATAATTAGCTATGTCAGCAAACCATGGCAGTTGAGTTTGCACCATAAGAATCTTTTCATCAGGGAAGGTTTCTATGATGTCTCCTCCTTCCCTGCTTTCAACTAACTTTTCTAACCTAGATAGGTGATCAGCCACTTGGTTCTCCACTCCTTTCCTATCAACAATTTCCAGGTCAAACTCTTGCAATATCAAAACACATCTTATTATCCTTGGTTTTGCATCTTTCTTTGAAATGAGATATTTAATGGTAGCATGGTCAGTGTGAAAAATGACCTTAGCTCCCATTAAATATGATCTAAAATTTTCAAATGCAAAAACTACTGCTAACAATTCTTTCTCAATTGTTGTGTAATTAATTTGAGCTTCATTAAGGGTTTTGCTAGCATAATAGATGGAATGAAAAATCTTTTCTTTTCTTTGACCCAAAACTGCACCAACAGCCCAATCACTTGCATCACACATGATTTCAAAAGGTTTATCCCATTCAGGAGCAACAACCACTGGAGCAGTTACCAAAGCTTTCTTTAAAATAAGGAATGCATTTCTGCAATCCTCATTAAAATCAAATTTTTGGTCTTGCTGTAATAATAGACATAAAGGCTTTGAAATATTTGAAAAATCTTTTATAAAACGTCTATAAAAACCAGCATGACCAAGAAAGCTTCTGATTCCTTTAACAGTGGTTGGTTCAGGTAGTTTTTCGATAACTTCAAGTTTAGCTTTGTCTACCTCAACTCCTCTTTTTGAAATTAAATGACCAAGGACAATCCCTTCTGTAACCATGAAATGACATTTTTCCTAGTTGAGAACCAAGTCAGTTTCCTCACACCTTTTAAGACTTTGTTTTAGATTTTCCAAACAGTGATCAAATGATGAACCATAAACTGAGAAATCATCCATAAATATTTCAATGGACTTTTCAAGCATGTCAGAAAATATGGACATCATGCATCTTTGGAAAGTAGCAGGAGCATTGCAAAGTCCAAAAGGCATTCTTCTAAAGGCAGAAGTGCCAAAAGGACAAGTGAAGGTAGTCTTCTCTTGGTCTTCCGGTGCTATGGCTATCTGGTTGTAACCTGAGTATCCATCCAAGAAGCAGTAAAACTCTTTTCCAGCCAACCTGTCCAACATTTGATCAACAAAAGGTAAAGGAAAATGATATTTTTGAGTAACATTGTTTAGTCTACGGTAGTCCATGCAAATTCTCCATCCGGAGACTATTCTAGTTGGGATGAGTTCATTCTTGTAATTGGAAATGACAGTGATCCCTCCCTTCTTAGGCACACATTGGACTGGACTAACCCAAGAACTACTGGCTATTGGGAAAATAATTCCTGCATCTAACCATTTTAAAATCTCCTTTTTTACTACCTCTTTCATGACAGGGTTCAGCCTTCTTTGAGGTTATATGGACTTGAAGTTCTTTTCTTCTAAGATGATCTTATGTTGACAAATGGAAGGACTAATCCCCCTAAGGTCAGCAATGGTCAATCCTATGGCTTTGGTGTGCAACTTCAACATATCCACTAACTTCTTTTCCTGATGCAATTCTAGGGTAGCTGATATAATAACAGGTAATTTGTCTTCTTTTCCTAGAAAGGCACTTTCAGGTGAGATGGGAGTTTCTTCAACTCCAGGTCAGGTGGTGAAACTATGGAAGGTACGACTGATTTTTGCTCACTATTTTCTAGCAGCTCAAATGCTGCAGCAACCAAAGGGACAGTCTCCTTCTCTATTGGACTTTCATCATCATCATCATCATCATATTCCTCAATTTCTTCCTCATCCTCCTCTTCTATCCTATAGGTCTGGTTGACTTCTTCCTCATGACACAATGACTCAATGGTACATATGCTTGAACAGTCTTCCATATCATCAGGGTACTTTAAAGAATTGAAAACATTAAATGTGACTTTTTGGTCTTGAAGCCTCATGGTCAACTCTGGTTTCTGGACATCTATCAAAGTTCTACCCGTGGCTAAGAAAGGTCTTCCCAAAAGAATGGGAATATCTTTATCAGCCTCAAAGTCTAAAATGATAAAATCAGCCGGAAAAATGAATTTGTCAACTTGGACTAGCACATCTTCAATCTTACCCTTTGGATAGGCAATGGTCTTATATGCTAAAATGAGTGTGACTGTGGCAGGTCTAGCTTCTCCTATGCCTAAACTTTTGAAAATTGACAAAGGCATGAGATTGACACTGGCACCTAAATCACACAAAGCCTGTACAACTTCTTTCCCACCTATTGAACAAGGAATGGTGAAACTCCCTGGGTCTTTTTGCTTAGGAGGTATTTTGTTGGAAAACAAAGCACTGCAACCTTCAGTGAGGGCAACAGTCTCATACTCAGTCAGCTTCTTTTTCTTACTCAAAATGTCTTTAAGGAATTTAGCATAATTGGGCATCTACTCTATTGCTTCAACAAGAGGTATGTTGATGTGCAATTGTTTGAAAACATCCAAAAACTTTTTAAATTGCAATTCCTCCTTTTCATTCCTCATCCTTTGGGGGTAAGGAATGTAAGGGGGAACTGGTTTGATAACAGCTTTGTTTGAAGGTTTTAAGCCAGATGGTTCCAATATGCTTGTGGTGTTGGTCATGTTGGATGGACTTGAACTAGTGATCTTAGGGTCTTGGTCTTCTTTTTGATTTGGAACAACCTGAATCTCTGGAGTAGGATTGGTTTTGGATAATTTATCAAAATCTGTTTTGGTCAAAGGGCCAAATTCCTTCTCCACAGTTTCAGGTAATTCTTTTCCACTCCTAAGAGTCACAGCCTTCACATGTTCCTTTCCTAGGGCCTTTGGGATTTCAGTATTACTAGGCAAAGTTCCTGAGGCCCTAGTACTTTGATTTAAAGCAAGTTGACTGACTTGAGTTTCAAGATTTCTGATTGAAGCTTGAGTTTGGGTCATAAACCCTTTCATGATTGCGTCCAAAGAAAGATTTGAATCATCATGTGGAGGTGCATGATTTTGATTTTGAAAAGGTGGTTGATTGTTTTGAAAACCTTGGTTACGGTTATTCTGATGATGATTGCCTTGAAAATTTCCTTTGTAATGGTTTTGAGAACGACTTGCTTGATTTTGAAAATTAGAGTTCCCTTGTGGTTTTTGTGCAGGTGGATTTAAACATGGACTGTTCCAAGAGAAGTCTGGGTGCTGCTTCCAACTGGCATTGTATGTGTTGGAGTGAGGACTAGGTCGGTTTTGAACATAATTTACAGATTCAGAATTAGGAGGACAATGTTCATAAGAGTGTTCCTCACCACAACATACACATTGCACAGAAATGACAGGTGCATGAGTTTTAGTGACAGCCGGCTGTGCTCCTTGACCTGAAGTGATGTTTTTAAACATATTAGTCATGGAAGCAACCTGAGCTGTCAATGCAGTGTATGCATCAATTTCATGCAACCCAACAGTCTTCTTTTGAGTTGAAGTTTGAGCTATTGGATCAGCCCATTGTCCATTGTTTGCTGAAATCTTTTTAAGAATTTCATACCCGGTATTATAGGTGTTAAAGGTAAAGGCCCCTCCTGAAGTCGCATCGAGCATTTGTTTTGCATTGGAATCAAGTCCATTGTAAAACGTCTCGAGTTGAATACAGTAGGGAATGCCATGGTGAGGGCATTTCCTTAATAATTCTTTAAACCTTTCCCAAGCATCGGGAATTGCTTCATCGTCCATTTGTTTAAACATGCAAATTTCGTTTCTGGACTTAGCATTACGGGTAGGTGGAAAATATTTTCGCAAAAACTTTTCATCCATATCACCCCAAGATGGTACTGAACCTGGTGTTAATGTTAGAGAAAATGGAAATAAAGTGAGCCTTAAGGCTTCGGGAGAAACTCCAGGGATTAGAAAAACATCGGTGATCTCCATAAAAGATTTTAAATGGGAATGGGGATCCTCCGATGGTAATCCGACAAATTGACCATTGGCTTGCAACATATGAAACATGATGGGTTTTGGTTCAAAATGTAAAGTATCTAATTGTGGCCTAACAATCCCAGAATTTAATTGCTCAAAAATTGGGATTGCGTAGTCCATAATTCTTTCATCTTTCGAATTTGCAAGATCAATGATATTAAGTGGTTCAACATTACCAATATATCCATTATCATCTCCTTCCTCATTGTTATGATTGTGAGGTGGTGGATTTTGTTGAAAAGGTGGATTTTGTTGAAATGGATGAAACGGTGGATTACCAAAAAGTGGTGGATTACCAAAAAGTGGTGGGTTTTGATGATTATTTACAAAGACTTGTGGAGGCCGAATTGGATTTTCTAAAGGTGGTCTCACGGGATTTTCCAAAGGCGGCCGAACGGGATTTTCTAAAGGTGGTGGATTTGGTGGTCTATTTTCAAAACCGGGTGGGGGTCCGTCCATATTGAGAGAGTTTGATGTTCTTTGAATTCTTCTTATTTGATGAAAAGTTCTCTCAATATCCGGATCTAACTCGAAAAGTTCCCCACGTGATATTCTTGGCATACACCACTTTCAGAAAATCTTTAAAATTCCCAACGGTGCTAGAAAAATCAAATCTTTGAAAATACTTTTATAGACTTTTAGCTTATCAATCCCCGGCAACGGCGCCAAAAAACTCTCGGACTCTCACCATCCCATGATTCCAGTAGCAGTCAGCAATCTCATCTCTGAGCAGAACCAAAGGTAAAAGAATGATGGAATGGAGTTCTCAAAGTATACGACGAAACAAATTCTCTTTGTTAAAAGTTACTCTCTCGATATAACCCCCGTACCTCCCAAGTTTATGTATTCCTAAGTAGCTTATCTCTAAGTCTACTCCATTTTAACCCATTGAGAAAAAGATAACTTATCAAGAATGAATCATTTTAGAAAACAAAAGTAACAACTCTTGTTGCAAGTAACTCTCTCGATATTACCCATTATGTCATCCAAATTGTCGTGCTATTCAATGGCCTATCTCTAGGTCCATGACACTTTAACACTATCAAAGTGATCAATTTGTCAAGGGATTGTATTATCTTGAATCTTGATAGAACTTGGGTTGAAATAATAAAACATAATTTTTGCCACAAAACGCCTACTTTCCTTTGGTTAACATATCACCCTTTGCCTCACACCCAAGCTTTTATGCTTAGCTACTCATGACAATAAATACAAGAAAGCAAATGTAAAAGACTTGGAATGTAAACATGATGCTAGAATGTAAATAACTTGGAAATGTAAATGGCCATAAATAATATGACAAGAAAATAAATTACAAGTAAGTAAAATGACAAGAATATAAAGCGGAAAATAAATACAATAATGTAGAATACTGAAATGAAGTGCAGAAAATTAAAGACGTAAAGTAATTGACAATATTAGAGACGAAAAACGGATTTAAAGAAAGCAATTTAAAACAGTCAGCTTGGTGCTACGGAGGATGCTGCAAGCATTCATCTGGGTATATGGGGATCTTAAGAAGAACTGAAGAATAGTAAGAACACTAAGAACAAGAAGAATGTTTCTGAAGATGATTGGAATTAAAGAGAGAAATGGTACTGATTTCAGATCAGTCCAAGTGGTGTGTTATTAAATGACCCCAAGCCCCCTATTTATAGTACCAATAGAGGGGCCAAAAGTGTAACAATTAACTAATCCCATTAGGTTACATTAACTAAGTTATGCAAAAAGGTAACTAGAAAATACATAAACTACTTGAGTTACAACTAGAGTGTTTAGCCAGCTGCTGATAATGTAAGGACCATTAGAACAAAAGAAAATCCATTGGACAAAAGATTAGCTGCTTCCACTCCATTTTAGCCATCCGCCCATTCTTCTTCTTCAAAAGCGTCAGATTCATGCTCCAGCCATGCTGCAGCACTTGCCCGTGATAAACAAGGATTTGCGATTTGTACCAAACATTAGCCATTCACCCTAAATAGTACAAGTAAACCACAAACCTTAGCTCCAATCTATTAAAAGAGAAACGAAGTAAAAAGATGACTCAAGTTGGGATTTTAAAGCGCAAAATTCTATAAAAAGACTAAAAAGGAAGTGCGTAAATACTCAAAATTGAGCACTTATCATGTATAATTACACTTTGCGTGAGTTGTCGTGTCGGTTACATGCTTTCGGGAACGTGTCGTATGTATTTGGATTGTCTTCCACGTTCTCATGGGTAGAGGTGGCCAAAAATCGGGTTCGGGCCGGGTCGGGGGACAAACCGGTTCCAAACAGTAACCGTGAGAACCGGGTCGGGTCGGGCCGGGTTTAAACCGAAATCCCTTGACCCGTTTAATGGTATGTAGAACCGGTTTTTATAAAACCGGGTCGGGCCGGGCCGAGAACCGGTTCTGTTTCGGTTTTGCGATTTTTTTGTTTTTTAACTGCTTTCTTTGTATAATAATTAATTACTAAACTTTAACAAATAAAAATTGGATTGGAATCACTGGATAAGTAAAATACACTTTAAAAATACGTTTTATTTATAATATATATCACTAAAATACACTTTTACGTTTTATAATTTATATATAATTTTAAGTTACAAACTTACAAGTTACAAGTTACAATACATAAATTCTAAACATTCGAAGGTCCCGCTCCCGAACTTCCACCCCCATCACCCGGATAGTAATTGAATGGATTATAATTGAATGGATTGTATGAAGCGTAGTATGGATTCTGATCTGGATTGTAGTCTTCAAGAGTATTGTACTGCATCAGTCGTGTAATAGCCGTCTGATCGTCAAGGCGGTCGGTGTCTACATCTTCGTCATCTACGACACTACTAACATCAGAAGTATCGGTTACGGACGGCGTACTTAGTAGTTCATCCGTGTCGTTTTCGAATAAGTTTTCTTCCACGCCTTCTAGATCATCCTCCAGGTTCGTTCGATTTTGAATGCGGTCTTCTCCATCCAAGTAATCCTTCAGACATACGCAGCACTCCACCGATTTTGGGGTTAATTTTGTCCGACGCTCCGATATGATCCTGCCACTAAGAGAAAAGTCCGACTCCGAAGCTACAGTACTAGCTTTGATTGTTAGTATATCAAGTGCAATAGTGGCCATAATTGGGAAACTTGATTGTTTACTTTTCCACCATTCTAATAAATCTAGGGATTCAACATCTACGACGTTTGTGAAGGATGCCGTTATAAAATTAGTACGTACGTATTGATTGAATTCACCCAAATTATCCCCATCATATCTAGTTTTTTTAGAAGATTCCATGACAACCGATTGAATTAAAGTTTGCATTAAGTCTTCTCGGTTTCGGCCACGACTGCTACTAGAACCCGGTGAAAACATTTGAGGTGTAGGGGTTTGTTGGCTTCCTCCTCCATAATTAACTCTATAAATCTCATATAATTGATGAAAATCAGTATTAAATTGTTGTATGCGTTTCCTTGAAAAGCTAGATTTTGTAAGAGAATCCAAACCAAACGATACACATATTGCTTGTATTAAAACTTCGACACCCGTAACATTTAAAAACGGGTTTAATGCCGCGGCACAAAGAAAAGTGAAAAGGATCTTTTTAAAATATTTTACCAATTTTTCTTTCATTGGTTTCACCACGTCGTGAAAGTGCAAATCCTGTTCGTATTGAGCAATTTTACTTGCCAAAATATAAAGTTGATTTAAAAATAAAGGGCTCGTTGGATAATAAACACCGGATAACATAGTTGTTGCAGTTTTGAAATCGCCCAAAATATCGTGAAAGTCATGAATCCTTGTCCAATCATCCTGGGTTATCGTGTTATCCGGGTAATGAATGTTATAAAATGCTTGAATATATTGTTGTTGTCTTAATAAATTATCCATCATTTTCCAAGTCGAATTCCATCGAACCGGCATATCGTGCGCCGGTCCCAAAGCTTTAAAACCGACTTGTTTGCAATAATCTTTATATGAGTTTTGCATTTTTTTATTTCTTGTGAAAATTCGGCGTAACATAAGCCTAAACTTAATTAAAGGCTCATTAAGTTTACTTAAGCCGTCTTGAACGGCTAAGTTTATTATGTGTGCGCAACAACGTGTATGAAATAATTTTCCCTCTAAAATAGGGGATAAAGCCAAACGTAATCGGTCTACGCATGCCGTATTATTACTAGCATTATCAAACGAAATACTAATAACTTTATTTTTTAAATTATAATATTGAAGACATCTCATAATTATAGAAAACGGACGCTCACCCGAATGTGGCGAACCAAAGAGCTCAAACGTGATTACACGTTTGCATAATTGCCACGATCCCGGCACAATCCAATGTGCCGTTATGCATATATAAGAATCTGGCAATCCGCATGGTGCGCTCCATACATCACAAGTTAAAGAAACTTTGTTGGGTAAGTTTAAAAACATTTCTCGCACGGCTATACACGACTAAGTTTATTATGTGTGCGCAACAACGTGTATGAAATAATTTTCCCTCTAAAATAGGGGATAAAGCCAAACGTAATCGGTCTACGCATGCCGTATTATTACTAGCATTATCAAACGAATTACTAATAACTTTATTTTTTAAATTATAATATTGAAGACATCTCATAATTATAGAAAACTGACGCTCACCCGAATGTGGCGAACCAAAGAGCTCAAACGTGATTACATGTTTGCATAATTGCCACGATCCCGGCACAATCCAATGTGCCGTTATGCATATATAAGAATCTGGCAATCCGCATGGTGCGCTCCATACATCACAAGTTAAAGAAACTTTGTTGGGTAAGTTTAAAAACATTTCTCGCACGGCTATAAACGGCTCTATAACGACTATAAGGTTTTTGAAAAAAATCGGGTCGGGCCGAGAAAATTCTTAAATACACGAACCGGTCCCGGCTCTCGGGCTTGAAACCGGTTCTTGACCGGGTCGGGCCAGAACCGGTTCTTGGCCGGTTTCGGGTCGGGTCAGCCCGTCGGGTCGGTTCGGGTCAATTTGGCCACCTCTACTCATGGGTGTTGGATTATTTCTACTCCTTGTGGGGCATTTTAAATGGTAGAATTTTACTTGTGTCTACTTTATTTGGAAAGTTAATATTTATTCACGCTCAAGTGTGTTTTGGATTTAAACCCATTATTGAGGAATATTTCATTTTGGAGTTTTCGGCACGGGTTTTATGTGCGTTGGGAAAATGAGTTGTTCACATATTTAATTATAATCTTTTTTGGAAAATCATGATTTTGAGTGCATTCTTTTGGTTTAACGAACTGTTTTAGTCACGATGAAAACTTTTGAACTTACTAGACGTTAGCCTAACCTTTTTATTGGCGGCATGTGCAACAGGTTCAGTTGGAGAATAGTTCTGGTGACACTGTGAAGAGTGGAGAGCTAGTTGCGTGCTCAAGAAGTAAGTGACTTGGTGAAGTCTTCCGCATTTTGGGATTAGCAACTTTGGTTTGGGTTAAGTAACACCCGACTTTTGTAGTCTTGGTACAGGACTCATGAGATTAAATTGTTGAAGTTATTATGTTTTATTTTCGAGGTATTTCCAAGGATGTTTTGTAGAAGAAATATTATCTTTGTTTGTTGTTAAATCAAAATTTTTGTTTAGTTGATCTTTCCAAATTTTGGGGTGTTACACAAATAAATCTCATTTTTTTTGAAGAAACAAAACAATGAACTTGATTATGAAAAAATAAAATCAATGTTTTTTAACAAAAATATACAATTTCTCTCACTGACACAAAGTAAAATGAACCAATGAAACAAAGAAAATTATATCCCAAAAAATGTCAATCTCTTTATAAATTATATGTTCATCCTACTAACAGGAATATACCAAAAAATTATGTCCTTTGTATGTGCATATTTCATTCATTTGGTTGATGACATACATGAAAGTCATATGATTGATGAGACTCTTACTTTAGATTAAACATCACTTTGTTAATGAAAACGACATAACTTTTAGTATATTTATGTTACGAGTATGAACGTACCATTTAGGCGTTTTTTGTATATTTGTAAAGAGATTGGCATTTTTTGGTATATTTTGTAAAAGGATGACTGTGTTTTTTGTATATTTAGTGATAATGTTGAGTATAAATTTTGTATATATCTATTTATGTTTTAGGCATAACTTTTGAATGTTTCGAAATCAATAATTTTCTCTGTTTCATTGGTTCATTTTACTTTCTTGTCGGTAAAAGTAATTATATATTTTTGTTAAAAAATGGATTTATTTTATTTAAAAAAAAATTAAGTTCATTAAAGAAATTTGTTTACATGTTTGTTTAAGATTTAAGTTCGTAAAGAAACTTGTGGAGGTGGCAGTGGCGGATGGCCCATAGGGCTACTCAAGGCCATGGCATGTGGGCTTTTAAAAAAAATTAGTAGTAGTGCTAGTTTGGTAGGCTATAGTTAAACAAAATTAAAAACAAATGGGCCCCTCCACTAATTAAGTCCACTCTCCACTAGTCCAGGTCCAGCCGAGATCTCTCACTGGTTCGCTTCATGCTTTTCAGCTTGTGACTATCGATAAAAAAACCCCTGCTCTCTTAAGCACAAGTAGTCAAGCACTGAAGGTCTGAACTGAAGGCTGAAGAAGTGAATGGATTAGCGATTTAACGGAGAAGACAGCCAGTTAGCCAGATCGTCGGACGGCTGGAGAAGACAGCCGTCGCCTGAGGCTCTCGCTTGGCCTGGGGTTTCCTTCTCACTCAGGTTCGTGACTTCTCTTTCATTGTTTCTCTCTATCTCTCACTCTAGCCTAGGTCTAGGTAATTTGGATTTTGATTTTTGCCTTTGGAACTTGGAAGTCAGCCACTGCCACTTGCCCACTCAAAGTCTCAAATACTCAATTGTTTTTTTTTGGGGGAATTCGATTTTTAATTTGTATTTTGTGGAATTTGTGATTGTGAATAAGTGAATTATGATTTGTGAATTTACAACAGTGATTCTAAATTTCTCTACAGACTACAGTAAGTCAGTAAGCTTACAAGAGTGTCAATGATTGTGAATTTGTGATTGGATCCAATATGATATTTTGTTTTGAGTTCTTATACTAGTCTTTACCAAAAAAACCAAAATTTAATCTCGAAATCAACCAAAAAATCGAAAAATCTCTTGAAATCAATAAAAAAAACCCAATTTTTTTTTTCTCGAATCAACACAAAGATACCAAAAAAGGCCGTTGAATCAACACAAAAACTTAAAAAATCCCTGAAATCAACAAAAAAAATCTATCGAAATCAATCAAAAACTTAAAAAATCCTCCAAATGGGGAATTCGGCTAAACAAACTACTTGAATGACAAATTGGTCTTACAATGTACGTTTGAATGACAAATTGGTCTTACAAGATCCAACCCCTGCGGTTTTAAGGCTTGTGTTCCGTCCCTGGGAGTAGTGGTGGCCAAAAATCGGGTTCGGGCCGGGTCGGGGAACAAACCGGTTCTAAACAGTAACCATGAGAACCGGGTCAAGAGAGAACCGTGTCGGGTCGGACCGGGTTTAACCCGAAAACCCCTGGCCCGTTTAATGTTATATAAAACCGGGCCGGGTCGGGCCAAGAACCGGTTCTAAATCGGGCCTGCAATTTTTTTTGCTTTTTTTAACTAATTTCTTTGTATAATAATTAATTACTAAACTTTAACAAGTAAAAAATTGGATTGCAATCATTGGATCAGTAAAATACACTTCAAAAATACGTTTTATTTATAATATATATCACTAAAATACACTTTTACGTTTTATAATTTATATATAATTTTAAGTTACAAACTTACAAGTTACAATACATAAATTCTAAACACCCGAAGGTCCCGCTCCCGAACTCCCACCCCCATCACCCCATCCGTATGGATTGTATGGAGCGTAGTATGGATTCTGATCTGGATTGTAATCTTCAAGAGTATTGTACTTCTGCAGTCGTGTAATAGCCGTCCGATCGTCAAGGCGGTCGGTGTCTAGTTCTTCATCATCGTCGTATCGGGAGACGTCACCGACACTACTAACATCAGAATTGTCGGAAACGGTTCCCGGCGTACTTAGATTTTCATCGGCTTCGTTTTCGGCTAAGTTTTCTTCCACGTCGTCGAGATCATTCTCCAGGTTCGTTTGATTTTGAATGCGGTCTTCTCCATCCAAGTAATCCTTCAGACATATGCAACACTCCACCGATTGCGGGGTTAATCTTGTCCGACTCGCCGATATGATCCTGCCACTAAGAGAAAAAGCCGACTCCGAAGCTACGGTACTAGCTTGGATTGTTAGTATATCAAGTGCAATAGTCGCCATAATCGGGAAACTCAGTTGTTTATTTTTCCACCATTCTAATAAATCTAGTGATTCAACATCTAAGACGTTTGTGGAGGATGCCGTTATAAAATTAGTACATGTGTATTGATTGAATTCACCCAAATTATCCCCATCATATCTAGCCTTTTTAGTAGATTCCACGACAACCGATTGCATTAAAGTTGACATTAAGTCTTGTCGGTTTCGGCCACGGCTGCTACTAGAACCCGGTGAAAACATTTGAGGGGTTTGTTGGCTTCCTCCCCCATAATTAACTCTATAAATCTCAAATAATTGATGAAAATCATTATTAAATTGAAGTATGCGGTTCCTTGAAAAAGAATTATTTGTAGACGAATCCAAACCAAACGAGAAACATATTGAATGTATTAAAACTTCGACACCCGTAACATTTAAATACGGGTTTAATGCCGCGACACAAAGAAAAGTGAAGGGGATCTCTTTAATTTTTTTTACCAATTTTGCTTTCATTGGTTTCACCAGGTCGTGTAAGTACAAATCCGTTTCGTATTGAGCAATTTTACTTGCCAAAATATATATTTGATTTAAAAGTAAAGGGCTCGTTGGATAATAAACACCGGATAACATAGTTGTTGCATTTTTGAAATCGCCCAAAATATCGTGAAAGCCATAAATCATTGCCCAATCATCCTCAGTTATCGTGTTATCCGGGTAATGAACGTTATAAAATGCTTGAATATATTGTTGTTGTCTTATTAAATTATCCATCATTTTCCAAGTCGAATTCCATCGAACCGGCATATCGTGCGCCGGTCCCAAAGCTTTAAAACTGACTTGATTGCAATATTCTCTATATGCGTTTTGCATTTTTTAATTTCTTGTGAAAATCCGGCGTAACATAAGCCTAAACTTAGTTAAAGGCTCACTAAGGCAACTTAAGCCGTCTTGAACGGCTAAGTTTATTATGTGTGCGCAACAACGTGTATGAAATAATTTTCCCTCTAAAATAGGGGATAAAGCCAAACGTAATTTTTGTACGCATGCCGTATTATTACTAGCATTATCAAACGAAATACTAATAACTTTATTTTTTAAATTATAATATTGAAGACATTTCATAATTATAGTAAACTGACGCTCACCCGAATGTGGCGAACCAAACTGCTCAAACGTGATTACATGTTTGCATAATTGCCACGATCCCGGCACAATCCAATGTGCCGTTATGCATATATAAGATTGTGGCAATCCGAATGGTGCGCTCCATATATCACAGGTTAAAGAAACTTTGTTGGGTAAGTTTAAAAACATTTCTCGCATATTTTTTTTAGCCGTATTCCAAAGTTTTAAAGCATCACGCCGAAGAGTTTGACGACTTACCGAACCATTGTAGCGTGGTTGGAACCCTTGTTTGATCATGTTCGTAATGTAAGGATTGTCGAAATGTCCGAACGGCAACCCCATTTGAATGACACATTTCATTTGCATTTGTCGGGCGATATCATCATTATACGACCATACTTGACCGGAATTGTCAAGTATGGGTTGACTTGGATCGTCACCCGATTTCAACCTCTTGCATCTCTCATCGAAGTGCCGCTTTAACGTTGTATTTGACTCGGGTTTAAGGAAATCTCCACACCGTTTGCATTGCGCTTTTTTTGTACCGTCAAAAAACATCACCATGTTGAAATGCTCCCAAACCGATGCTTTTCGTCCATGCTCGGGAAGAACGGTGTAATTTTGTTCGGCCATTTTTTTGAGAGTTGAGACTAGAGAATTGTATGCGTTTTTTGCGAGAAACGAATATAGCGAGAGCCGAGAAATGAGAATTGTAAGCGTTTTTTGCGTTTTGTAAGCAATTGTAAGTGGTGAATCACTCCATAACATCCCTAGTATTTATATGGGGTTGGAGGGGGTATTTTTGAGCCAAAAAACGGTCACAAAGCACTCCAAACGGCTATAAACGGCTAGAAAAAACGGCTATTTTTTGAAATAATCCCGGGTCGGGCCAAGAACCGGGCCACGAACCGGTCCCGGGTCGGGGAAATTACTATATATGCGAACCGGTCCCGGCTTTCGGGCTTGAAACCGGTTCCTGACCGGGTCGGGCCAGAACCGGTTCTTGGCCGGTTTCGGGTCGGTTTAGCCTGTCGGGTCGGGTCGATTTGGCCACCACTACCTGGGAGGTGGTGTTGGTGTGGCTTGTTTACATGTTCGTAAAAGTTAAAACCTTTGTTTTTATGTTCGTTAAAAAATAAGAAAACATGTTCGTAACAAATTAAAAATACGAAGTTTGAAATATTACACTTTTCATTCCAGGTTCGTAATTGCAAACCTGTGTCTTTTATAAACAGATGCTGAAAGTGTAAAATATTCTTTTTCTTTTGCATGAGTTTGTAAATGCAAAGGTTTTTTTACAGAGGTGTAGGTTTCAATAAGAATATGGAGAAGGTAGCTAGGAGGTTAAACTAGGGGTGTAAATGATGTGAGTCGAGCTCGAGTATCAATATACTCGACTCGAACTCGAAAACCAATACTCGAGTTCGAACTCGACTCGAAAACTCGCGAGTAGTAAAAATCCAAACTCGAACTCGACTCGAAAGCCAATTTCCGAGCTCGAACTCGAACTCGTTTCAAGCTCGAATCAAGCTCGAACTCGAGCTCGAACCAAGCTCGAACCTATAAGTTTATCTCCAAAAAAACCTAAAATTTGAATCTTATCATGTCAGGTTTCATATTTCCAAATGTGAACTTAGTTCCCTATTTATAACTTCACCAACGACATTTGTTACACGATTCCATATAAAATTACTTAAGAATCAAAAATAAGAATCAAGTAATGAGCAATAATTCATGCAACAAATCTGGAAAGAAGAAAATAGCAAAAAGTATCGAGGATCAAAATCCAAAGCTATCTGAAGTGCTTGATTGATTGCAGTGTAGAGGTTTATGGATTTATAAGCACAAATTAACCCAAAAAAAACTAAAAATCAAAACTATCGATTTATAAGCGGTTAACCAAAAAAAAATCAAGAGAGAGAGAGTAGCATACTGTGAGAAAGAGAGAGAGAGTTTGTTGTTTGATGTCTTTGGTCGTCGTCGGCGGCGGCGGCGGCGGCCGTCGTCTGAGAGAGGAAGGAGGAGGGATTGATGGAGTAAATATCTTGGTCGTGAGAGAGGAAGGAGGAGGCGTAGACCTGCCGTCAAGAACAAATGGGAAATGGAAGAAAAGTTTAGGGTTTCTTCAATACTTTTAGTTAACTAAATTTTAATCAAAAATAAAAAGAATTTGTTTTTAAAATAACCCAACCTTTAGCAGGTTACGTACTTAGGGGGTGTTTGGGATTGCGTTTCAAACCTCCGTTTCTCCTTATTGCGCTTCCAGGAAGGAGGTGAGTGTTTGGATTGCGATTGAAAACTCCTTATCACGGTTCACGGCCGGAGATAAGCTATTTTTTGAGAAGTCAGTCCAGAGTAACTTTTCACGGACGGAGATAAGCGATAAGGAGACGTGATTTCAAAACGCAATCCCAAACACCCCTTAGTTACTTACATTTGAAATTTCAATTTCAATTTCAATTTAATTTTTCTACTAATTATAATTATTAAAATATATTAAGCAATAATATAAACTTTATTATATATAAAATTAATTCGAGTATCTCACGAGCTTATCGAGTCGAGTATCAAGTAGCTCGACTCGACTCGTTAGCATGTCGAGTCGAGCTCGAGTTCGAGTCGAGCATATTCGAGTCGAGTGTTAATCGAGTTTTGACCGAGTCGATCTCGAGTAGCTCGCGAGTTGTCTCGTCTCATTTACACCCCTAGGTTAAACAATCAACCAAAAAATGACTAAAACAATTAATTTCTCTTTTTTTAAATAGATTATTAAAAATTAAATTATTTAAAAAACTATTTTTAATTCAACAACTATTTTATTTTAGAGATTGTAATATTGATTATATTATTAAAATAATTAAGACATTAATAAAATATTATTTCTCTTTACTAAACATCTAACTTCAGTGTCTTTTAGGGTGCGTTTGGTTGCAGGACAGGACATGACAGAACATGACAGAACATAACAAGACAGCTGTTCTACGTTTGGTAACGCATGACAGAACAGAATAGGACATAACTGTGCAATTAACCAATTTACCCTTAGTGGGGCCCAACACAAACCAAACCCAATCTTGAGTCCAGGGAACTCTATTCATCATGAACCTGTTGAATAATAAAAAACGAAACCAAAACCTGCTATTGAATAATCAAAACGAAATAAATCTGCGGTTGGAATTTGTTTTTGGAATCCACCATACATAGAACCAAAACCAGTACCTGCTAATGAAATCTAAGCCAAATCACGGTTCATCGATTTGGTCGATTTCTCGTGCTAATCAAAAACGAAACCAAATCACGGTTCATCGATTTAGAAATCGACCAGGAGAAATCGATTTGGAAATCGACTAAATCTGTAGGAGAAATCGACCAAATCTATAGGAGAAATCGACCAATTCTGAGGAGAAATCGACCACGAGAAATCGACCAAATCTGAGGAGAAATCGACCACGAGAAATATGTAGGATAGATCGATTTGGAGCAGCGATTTAGTAGAAGAATCGATTTAGAGCAGCGATTTAGTAGGAGAAATCGATTTAGAGCAGCGATTTAGAAGGAGAAATCGATTTAGAGCAGTTTAGAAGAAGAAACATACCAACAGTGAGGGGAAATCTATTTGGAAGTGGAAGACGATTTAGAAGGAGAAACATCCAGACGTGAGGGGAAATCGATTTGGAAGTGGAAGACCATTTAGAAGGAGAAATCTGCTGGAGAAATCGATGAACATGAGGGGTATATTGGGTACATGAAGGCTGTTCTACTTAGTTCCAGGGGTGTGGGTGGGACAACCGTGTCCCATGCCTGTTCTAGTTAGTCCAAGCGTGTCCCATATATGGTGCCACCAAACGCAGGACAAATGTGTTCTGTTCTGTTCCACCCTGTCCACCATACCAAACGCACCCTTATTGATGAAAAATATTAAAATATTATTTATCTTTTTTAGATACTTTAAAAAAAAATTCAAATTCAGAGATTTTTATATTATCTCATTATTTTTTCCTACTTTATCATACAATAAAATAATACATTTATTGTTAAAGATGCTCTGAGTACACTACATATTTAGTGCCATACCTCGTTTATTGTTTTTTCTCTACATACAAAATAGGGGTGTCAATTTTGTACCAAGACAAACTAACCAATTCTTGTACCAACCATATCAATTTAATTGGTACCAATTTAGTTGGTACCAACTTAGTTGGTACCAACTAATTGGTTGTTATACCATACCAACTATCTAAACTTGATTGGTACGCGGTATTAGAGATCGTGTGTCACGGTAATACCGTACTGTACCGACTTATTTTTTTAATTATTTATTAATTGAAGTTTAATCAACAATACAACATATTTTGATTTATAAAGTTTTAAATTATCTTGTTTTACATTTTGTTAAATTGTAAATATTTGTAATACGAATTGATATCAAAAACTTGATTGAATTAATTCGCTTATCCTTAACAAATTTAATAACTCGCCTACACTTTCACTCTTCATGGTCCATTCTCACTCCTCAATTGTCGCTTGTGTTAGACTATTAGTGAATGTTTGTGTTATATGAAGATTATTTGAATATTTGTATAAGTAGGGGTAAATGGTACAACACATATCAACATGCTATTTAATGCTCAACGTGTTTATGTATCTGGATGTAGTTGGTAAAGATGCCAATTTTATTAAATCTTACTTCAAATTTTTGAGATGTTGGTACAAAAACGTACCAACATGTACCAACCGAAAAAAGTTGGTACCAATTTAGTTCGTACCAAGTATAATTGGTTGGTACATGGTATAAAATTTTGCATACCAATTGTAATTGGTTGGTACATGGTATATGGAAAAAGACATGGTACCGTACCATGTTCACCCCTATGATAAATGTAACATCTCGATTTTTATAAAGGATTGCGTTTGGTTTATTAAATAATTTGAGTATAATTATTTGATAAAGTTGTGATCGGTTATTTGATAGATTAATGTTAGAGTTTATCCCCGAATAAGTTACGTTATTTGTTTTACGGAGTTATAAGTTAAGGGGTAAACTTTAATTTTAATTTATAAGTTGGAGGGTATAATTTGTCATTTGACTAAAGTTGAGGGGGCTGTTTGGTTAAATGGTGAAACCACTTACACTTCCACCGCCTCTTTGATGGATAAGGAAACAAAAGTGAAACACTTTTGTTTACTTTTTCATTTGATATATTGTGTGTGTGTGTGTGTGTTTCGTTCGGCAAGAGAAAAGAGAGAAACAGAGAGAAACAGAGAGAAAGAATAGAAAGAATAGAGAGAAAGAAGAGAAGGGAAGAATCAAGTTCTTGTTATCAAGTTTTGATTTCTAGAATCAGTGTTAGCTGTTTGGAGTCTTTGAAGATTGATTGTGCAGAGAAGTGGGTTTTATCTCCATAAGGTGAGTTCATTCATTTTTGTCTAAATCCTTGTTTTCTGTCAAATTAAACATTAAGACATGTGTATAAATTGTTTTGGGACTGAATGAATGTGTTTAAAACAAGCTGAGTGGAACAGACAAGGATTTGGATTGTAATTTTAGGCTGCAGGCCGAAGTTACCGGGTAAAATGATAGTACCCGGTAACCTCTGTATGAAGGTTTTAGGATGGGGCAAAGTATCCGGTAAGTTCTGTTTATTTTGTAGTTACCGAATGAAATAGTTACCGGAATGTCATCCGGATTCAGTATAGTATCCGGTAAGATTTGTATCCGGTAAGTATAGTATCCGGTAAGTGTTTGTATCTGGTAAGTATAGTATCCGGTAAGATTTGTATCCGGTAAGTATAGTATCCGGTAAGTGTTTGTATCCGGTAAATGTTGTATCCGGTAAGTTATGTACCCGGTAAGTTGTGTATTACCCGGTAAGTGGTAAGTATCCGGTAACTTTTGTAGTACTCGGTAACTTTGGGTTTTGTTAACTTCTGAGCAGAGTATAAATGAAGAACTGAAAGTAGAATTGCTATTCATGTAGAAAGGAGGAATAGGCAAAGTATAATTGTTATTCCCGTGTATCCTTTGAAATGATTGAATAGGCAAAGTAGAATTGCTATTCATGTAGAAAGGAGGAATAGGCAAAGTATAATTGTTATTCCCGTGTATCTTTTGAAATGATTGAATAGGCAAGTAGAATTGCTATTCATGTAGAAAGGAGGAATAGACAAAGTATAATTGTTATTCCCGTGTATCCTTTGAAATGATTGGATAGGCAAAGTAAAATTGCTATTCATATATAAAGGAGGAATAGACAAAGTATAATTGTTATTCCCGTGTATCCTTTGAAATGATTGAATAGGCAAAGTAGAATTGATATTCATGTAGAAAGGAGGAATAGGCAAAGTATAATTGTTATTCCCGTGTATCATTTGAAATGATTGAATAGGCAAAGTAGAATTGATATTCATGTAGAAAGAAGGAATAGGCAAAGTATAATTGTTATTCCCGTGTATCCTTTGAATGATTGAATAGGCAAAGCATAATTGCTATTCATGTTGAATGATTGAATAGGCAAAGTAGAATTGTTGTTCATGTTGAAAGGAAGAATAATTGAATAGGTAATATAGAATTGCTATTCATATAGAAACGGTTGAATAGGCAAAGCATAATTGCTATTCTGGTTGATTGATTGAATAGACGGAATAGAGTTGTTATTCGTATTTGAGATGTGGAAATATGAATTAGACGAAGTATAAGTGTTGTTTTCCTGTGTTTTCGGTGGATTATAAATAGGCAATGTATATGTGCTATTTCTGCTTCTATTCTAAGGAGAAGGTATGGAGTTTGAATGTAAGTCTTTAGGCTTGATCGATAAACTAGAATCCGTGATGATTCGTAGTAGACTATTGAATATAGTGTTGTGACTTTTTGAATGATAGTCATACTCATGGGATGGGGTATGATTCTGTTATTATGAGATGGGTACGAGTACGGTAAGAGCGAGTGTAAGTCAAGCTTGATAAACCTTGTTTACATTGATTTAAAAGTATTATTTTGAAACTGAATGTTCTCACTAGGCGTTGGCCTAATCGTTTTAAATTATATTTTCTTACCAGGTATGAGCTCAGGGAAGTATTGGGATGAGTGAAGAGTTTATGGTGACGACAAGTTGATGTAAATTAACTCTTGTCATTATTATCACTAGTTGAGAACGTTTATGTTATGGATATTAGATGCGTAAATCATTGTATTCCACGACCAACAAGTGATATCAGAGCGGTTTGTTTAATCTCATAAACAATATCTGGTATGACTTCCACCATTAACGATGGTGTCTCTCTATCCAAACCTCCTCGTTTTCAAAAAGACAACTTTTCGATTTGGAAAAATCGGATGCTACTCTTTTAATAAGGAGTAGACAATCAAAACCTAGTTGTCTTAAAAAATCCATATGTTCCTACTACCTTTTGCCATGTGACAAGGATGAGAATGATAAGATGATTGGACCGGGATGATAACTCATCAAGACTCCAGATGAGTGGACATATGATGATAGGAAACAAATTGCTATTGACACAAAAGCAAGAACAATCGTAACAATGTCTCTTCCCGACGATGTTTACCATTCAATCATGAATGTCACCACAACAAGGGACATGTTAAACATGCTCACTTTGTTGTATGAAGAGGACATCCAAAGTAAATCAAATCAAAAATACCAGTCTCATCAAACAACATGAATTGTTTGTGTGCAACAAAAATGAATATGTTTAACATCTTATGTAAACCGTACCAGATATTGTTCGCTTTATCCAAACACTTGGACTCACTATTTTAAAACGCGTCTGATAAAGGAGTTATCAAGTCCATTATAAGGCAACCTTTGTTTCACTTCCTAATTAATGTGTGATCTTACAGTCTCTCACTGGGTATATAACAAGTTCGACTCTCTTCTAAATGGTCTTCAACTCCATGATAAATCTTTGATCATGTTGAACTTTTTTGTAAGTAGCAGCGGTAAATCGTATACGTCCACAATGTGGTCACAGTGGCGGTGCAAGTAAACAATAGACATTATGATTGCTACAAGTAATAAAGTGGTATAATACCGAGGTCATATCCATAAGGACCAGACTTCGGAGTTTCAAGTCGAGAATACATCGATTTCAATTAGAGAATAAGAAAACGCTTTGAGCGAGTTTGGTTATTTTAACAATCAAGTAAAAAAAATATAGACTATAGAAAAGGGTATGGGTGTAAGCACTATATAAAACATTTACAATAACCTCATGGTTGAAAACAAGTGTCACAAAAACATCTATAAGAGTTCCTTTCTCTCAAAAGTGACCTCTCACAAAAGTAGTCACGTACCCCCCCCCCACACAGAGTCACCACTTTTGCCAACTCAAGACTTCTCGATTTAACTAATTCGGCCTATAGAGATCGTAGTTCTACCAATATGGAAATAAATGCCCAACTCTCCAAGGACAAGTCGACCGACATTTGAACCTTAGTTGAAATAATGCAAAAAACTGTAACTCTACGTGGTCATGAAGAATTTTCTTAAATATTATTGCATCACTCAAGCCGTATTTCTGGATCCGTCCATTTCTAGGTCAAATATCTAATATTAACACATACAAACAACTTGTCCGCGTTGAATTAAAGTCCCGATTTCAAGTGACCAAGTCTATTAGTTAGTAAAAATGACAACACCCAAATGTTGCCTACTAGTCTTAGATTTAGTTCACACCCACATCCAATGGAGTGTTCATCTTATAATAAAATCAAAGAGCATAATGGAAGTGGAGTAATACTTAAGAAATACTTGTATGAATACAAAATGTAAAACTGCCCTCACAAGTCACAATGGTGAGACTGTGGACATAATTAGAATACTTGAAAGTAAAATACAAGAAACTAATGCTAGAATTTAAGCACTCATATATTGATCTAGATATTCCTTGGTGATATTTGAAGCTCTCCAATCGCATGTGATCGAATGAATGCAAGAGGCTTCATTATTGCAAACATAAGGTAAGTTTCACCTCCTTTTATCTTTTGGTTAAAGACTTCCATATGTCCCATGGGTACCTATACCTTATATTCCTGATACAACTTCAAGTATTCTTTCCCATAAAGCAGCCCCAAGCACCCAATCGTAGCCATTAAAATTATTTCCAAATCTTATTTGAACCTGCCCACATTAGCCAGTTTGTGGCCACAATCCAATAATAACGATTTTAACTCAGAAATGATGCGTCTAACCATAAAAACATCATCAACGATTCCACGTAAAAAAATTGTAAAAGGAAGAAACACAAACAAATTAAGAGGAAACATAACTAAAAGAGAAGAAAAACACACGCAAACGATATGTAAATAACTCGACATGTAAATCTAAGATAAACATGTGAATCAATAAATAGTTAATGCATGAATGACTTAAAATAGTTCATATGTGAATCATTCGGGTTCTTATGTGAATCAAGTCATATGTGAATCACCAAGGTTTACATATGTATATATAGTTTACATGTGAATAACACGCGTTCACATATGCACATATAGTTCATATGTGAATCACACGGGTTTATATATGCACATATATCGCATCTGTAAAAGTTACAAAACTATCAATTTATTTTCTGCATAATTGTTACACGTGACCGAATTATCTGGCACTGCACAATTAGCCCCTCAAATATTAAGTGTTAATTTTTAGGGGAAGTGCTAGAATTATTTATTTATTTCTCATATATTTAGTGATTCACAAATGAACCATGACTATATATATTTCATTAAAATATAATAATTTATAGATTTTTAAAAGAGAACAAAATAGAAGTAATAAAAAACCCAAAATGCCTCTCATTTAATGGGTAAAGTTAACAACCATATACGAGGGACCAAAACCAAGAATTTTTGTATGCCATAGGGCTTTTTGCAATAATTTTTTTGTAGGGGCCTAATCCGAGAAAACAACAAACTACAAGGATGTCTTTGAACATCCTAATATTCTACATGTACAAAGATGCAAATAGTCCATAATTTGAGGGGTGTGAGTGCAAATTACTCCTATAAATATTCATGTCCGCTATCCGTTCTTTATCCCATCGCACAAATATCCTCGCCCCTAAAGTTCGATAAAGCCTTCATTCACCATTACGGGTTTTTTTTCTTTCTCTATTCATAGCATCTCGATCTTCAAATTCATGTAAGCATTTCATATGATCTTTATTAGTCAACCAAATCATGCATCTCGTATCCGTTTGAATTTGCTTGATCTCTTCGGTTCAAGTCGAATTAGCGATCGAATCGATTATATCTAGGGTTTGGTGTTGATTCTTTAAGAAATTAGGGTTTGAAGAGCATCGGACAATGCATTCGGTGCCTTCACTGGCATTACTTTCCCGGCCTTATGCTACCTCTTTAAATGGCGATTGTTCGTGTTCTCATCGTTTAAAACATCGTCTCGAGAAAGGTGATCGTCGTGGTAATCTTAGTTAAGAATCACCCTCACCCTTAGCGTCTATAATTACTCTTATCGGTTTTTTCTTCGTTCTTTATCTCCCAAATTTTCGTCGTTGTCATCATAATTCTGTGTTCACGCGGCAAATCTACACGATTGTTTGATTGGATACCTCTTTGACATCCGGCATTTTTTGGTTCCACGTCTGCGCAGAAGTTTGTTTGGACTTTTCTATTATCTTCTTGGGCGGAAAAAGGTAATATTATATTGCACGTATAGACCTAATCCGTTTTGCAATTTTACTTCGGATTTATTATTCAAGTATTGAAACAGTTATGATAGTGCAGATGTGTTTCTGCATAGCCACATTGGATCCACAATTTACCGTGCCCGAAAGATAATTTAATTTTCCTTTTTGTTTATTGTGATTACATGTGTTCGCATTTTATAAATGACTGCTTAACAGATTTGTTACTCAATCTGCATATCGAATAATGATTATTTTGATCAGCAGAATAATGATTATTTTGATCAGCAGAATAATGATTATTGTGATCAGCAGAATAATGATTATTGTGATCAGGAGCGAAGTCAATGGAGATATATGGTAGCACCGTAGCAGGTTACTTCATTGTCTACTTCTATAAAGTCAAAATTGGATAGAAAAATTCGTAGTATGTCATATTCCAATACACTTTTGGGGCTCAAATCTCATACCAGTTGATTCAAAGCACTTTTGGGGATTGAATCTCATACCAGTTGTTTCAAAGCACTTTTGGGGCTCGAATCTCATACCAGTTGATTCAGATCAAGGTTTTAAAAAGCGGAATAGGGCCTTGAGGCGTTTTCCTTGACGATGCCAGGCGTAATCCCTGAGGCGAATATATATAATAACATTTATACAAAATACATATAAATACTAAATATTTACAAAGTGGGAGACTGGAGAAGAACTAGATTATATATGTCTACCATATACTCTTCAAAGTGGGTAATTAGAGAAGTGGGAAAGAATACACACACACACACACGCTCGTGCGTGATGCTCTTATAATTGGGAGACAGGCGAAGACGTTGGAGATGACAAATGAAAATTACAAGCAGCAAGAGAATAGGAGAAGACGAGAAGGAGAACAAGCTTATTTTATAAAAAAGTAAAATCAGTAAGTCAATTTTTAAACCCTAAATTCGAACCCACGCCTCAGGAGCCTCAAGGCCCGCCTCGGTGGCTCGAGGTGTACAACTCAACTTGCCCTCTAGAGGCGCCACCTCAGACTCAATTTTCCAGCACCTCGCCTCAAGTTGTGCCTTGAGGCATACGCCTCGAGCACTTTTTAAAACCATGATTCAAAGTATTTCAGTATAATATGTCATCTTTCTGTTAATGGATTGAAGGATTAAAAGCGTGTTAAAACATAGAAATGTGAATTTTAGAGGAAACAAAGGCCTTAAACTAAGATGGTGCAACCCAAAAACAATCATCTTGATCATAAAGATCAAGTTCACGATCGTTCAAAAGACCTAAATATGGTAAGTGTTATTCCAACCTGAATCATTGTACTGTATCTTAGTTCATACTGTTATTACTTGCATTCAAAATATACAATACCCTTGTTGCCAAGTAGACTAACTTCACCATATAATGGGATGATGACTTGATGATACATGGCTCGACACTGGCCTCCGTGCTCCTAGAATCATACTTAGAAATATATCATTATTCTAAATTTAAATATATGACTAGATATTCTTGTTTTTTTAATGATACTCTTTATACTTCACAAGTGATTTTTATATCGTCATCTAAGCAAGTTCACAATTCACATGTGATTATTCCTTAAGATTCAAGCTTGGTTTGTCCATACATATGAGAGTTGTGGGTGTACATAATTCAAAGTAAATTCATACTAATGGATTCATGAGGCAATTGGATTGTTTCTCTAATGTGCTCTGCCAGTGCAGTGCATTAAATTTCCATTGCCAATATTGGAATATGCCTGAGCTGTATTAGCTAGCATATGCTGTTTGTACAGCTTGTGCAGTAATATGCTCGTAGATAAATCCAAATGACGGATTCTTTAATTAAACATTTTAATTTAGTGTTTCGGTATTTAGCTTGCTATAGTCTGTAAGCTATGTAGATATTTATTACAAGATGTAAGTCATGTAACCTATATCCTCATGCTTTTACATTATACTTTATGCTTTTTAAACTAGGAGCAAAGAAATTCAGACAATTCAGTAAGACACGAAAGTAATCTTTTGGCTTGCCTTTTGGACTTTTTGCACTGCATCCCGTTGCTATGGATTCACAATTATTACATTTCTTTTGCAGTTCCTTTTTTGATACAAATGGACATTTGCTCTCACATTGGTTTCCCCGCTAATGATATTAACAGCCTTCATGGGATCTGTTTGGATCCACTTGGATCCACTTACGGAGTTGTGGGAGATTTTTCTGTGGATGAACTTGCATATGAAGCAAAGAAGTTTTTGAATATCCAAGACAATGAAGATGGGGTTTTGGGCTCCATACCACCACCCCATGAGAAAGGTGTATTTCAGATGAAAGATGAGTGTGGAGAGGCTCATCAGAGCGAAATAATCACCAAGGATCATAATGCTAAATCTATTAATCCTGATGATATAATAACCAGTGAAGTCTTGACACATGATGATAATGCTAAATCTATTAATCCTTCGTTCTCAAGTGCTCCATCTCTACCTGTAAGTATCAACTTCATTTGTCCTTGAATATTTAGTTTGTTATGTGGTTAAATAGAATCAAATGCAAGCTGTTATAAATTGTTACAGAAGCCTTTGAAGCTTGTATCTGCCATGAAAGGTAGCCGTGAGAAAGGTGGAGTGGGTCCGCCACCAAAACTGAGCGTGAAGTGGGCCCCGGACGTATACGATCCAGTGCCCACATCGGTGGTGAGCAACAGGGTTGGTCGTAAGCATAGTGGTAAGAAGAAGTCGAAGAAGAAGGGGACTAGAGAAAGTAAAGGGAAAGAGAAGAAGCAAAGTCGTAAAAGAGGCGGTAGCAGCGGGAGTTGTTTGAATTATTATAGTGAGCAGAAAGAGGAAGAAATATTTGCTTCAGCTATGGATTTCCATCTAGACTATTTCTGTGGGAGTAGCTTTGCCAATCGATATGGCTCGAGCTTGCAAATTGCAGAGGCCACCTAGCTAGCTAACCAATGACAACATAAGATGGTGATGAGAATTGAGATCCTTTAAAAGAGTTTTGTTGGTTTTGGGTGTGATTTCTACCTCCTTTTTGTAGATATTGAAATTGTACAAGTTTGGTTTTATTTGGTTATATGGCTTGAGTTTTGTGTAAGATAACTGGATTGTTCAGAGAATCTAAAATCCTTTTTTATTAAGCTCTCTTTTATATACCCTAGTGATGAGTTATCTAAACCGGATGATAGAGAGTTTTATCTTAGGGTTCGTTTTACCAAAATGGATTGTTGGTAAATGTCTCTTGCTTGGTAAGCGGTTAAGAGTCTTCTCTCTCATCGCTTATCGAGGGTAAGATTATCCGTCCTTGTCGCTTATCGAACTTGCATTGAATCGGTAAATCAAGATTTCACCCTATATCAAATCATAAAAATAAAGTAGATTCGAAAGACACCGGTACCAGGCGCTGAAGTAACCCATGCCACTTTTTTTAGGTCGAGGTTGAGAGCAATGTCTTGAATCAACTTATGTCTGTGATCAAGCAAATAGCTCGACGAACAAATGGATTGGATCGACTTGGAAAATGGAAAGATTTGTACAAGTTATACGTTTCTACACCACTTTGTGAATTCAATCTGCGAATAAAATAACTTTGACCACATGATTCTTATTAGTATTGCAAGTTAAATGCATGAACAATAACATGTAACCCAACTACCCAAGTTTCATTATAAAGAAGAAAGGCCTAACTTTCACAAGTTTTAAGAAGTCTAATTTCTAAGGATTATAATCTTTTGTAAGATCTAATAGAGATTTGGCTTTTTAAGGATTATAATCTTTTAACAGAGGTTTGGCTTTTCTAAGTTATTTGAAAGAATCGGATTCTTGTCATAGCCGTAATCAAAGGATCTATGGACACTCAAAGACACAAGTGGTTATTTGGGGACTGTATCTAGAAAATTCCATTCCCCATTTTTTTTCCTCGAAAAGATGGAAAATTCTCCAACAGCTTCCTCATAATTTCTCCAAAAATGGAGAACCAAAAGTTAAAATCCCTACAAAAAATTACATTAATCTCCAACAGATTCTCCATTTTAAAGAAAAAAAAACAATGATTGTAATATTAAAATATTGTATTTATCTATTAAAATATTATTTTTTAAAAATTTCTATTGGTGCTCTCACTAAGTAATCATTTTTAGGGTTAACTCCATATTTGGAGAAAAACTCATTCTCTCTACTACTTTCTCCATTTTAGAGATAAGTTTTGGGGAAACTGTTGGAGTAAAAAAAACAACCCAAAATCCACATATTCTCTCAAAATGGGGAAGCTGTTGGAGATGCTCTTAGAGATTGGCTTGCTATCAAGTCAGAATTAGAATATGAAAAGTGGAGAAAATGATATGAAAGGAGAAATATGATAAAAGGTTATGTATTTCATACAATCAAACCTATACACTCTTCTGGGTTTTTGCAATTACAAAAAAAAAGCTCCACACAACCCACAAGAATAACAAAACATACACCATTCATAAAATGGGAAAATACCACTCTTTTGAGCATAAATCTTGCTCAAGAACCAAAATGGTATCAAAATCATGATCCCACATGCTTCATGGATGTCTTATTCCAACCCCAAACCTGAATGGGAGTTCTTGTTGCTCTTTTCATACATGCTGCTCGACTAAACTCTGTCGATCGTATGAAATGTTAGGATGCAAATTATTATCAACTAAAAATGACAATATCATCCAAAACAAGCATCAAATATCGAGTGGAATAATATTAAGATGTTCAAATGAATTGTAGATATTACAACCATAGTAGGAGGCTCAAATAAGAAGGTTAAACATCGATTCACATATACATCTACAAATAGATTGTTTCAATGATTCACATATGAACCTTCATTTCCTACCTTCTCACGATATTTAGCTTTCTTATTTGAACCGGTCCCTAAGTTGCAACCACAAATTCAACATTTATTGTACAATTGCAAGACCTAATCCTAATGGTTTGGATCCATAAGATACCTTTATGTTGCTTCTATCAAAAAGAGTATTTCACATATTTGACAAAAAAGTCAAATATTTTACTTTGCAATTCCCATCGGAACAATGGAGACGGGATTAGAACATCTTTCAATAGTAGTTCTTTTGCTAGAACACAAAAAAGTGCTTATGTTATAAACTTAAAATACGTTCATAACATATTCATATGCAACCAAAGGGTCATTAGCCTAGCAGTATCCGGGTTAACGTGTTAATGGTTTGAGTGAAATCATCGGTCCATTTTATGTAATTGGATCCAGAAAATGATATAGGGTTGTTAGTTAAGCTTTAACACGGGCTAGGAGAAGTGACATGCACACTCGCGTAAGCTAGCTAGAACCTGGGATCGCTCGATGGCGCCATATGGCAGAAGTCAAGGGGTCGTGCCCCATTGCGGAACCCTATCAGGGTCCCAGAAGCCTTCGGAACTTAACTGTTCAGAAGCCTCTAAGGGGCCGTTTACCAAACACTTACCCGGATAAGCACTTACCAAGTCACATTATCTTACGGATGAATATGGCAACGACCAAGAATCTTACCCGGTAAGAGCCAAGGCAAGGACCAAGAGTCTTTCCCGGTAAGTGACGGCGAAGACTCTTATCACGCTTAGGTCTTACCGGGAAAATTGTTGCATACGATAGCGTTTTGGTGGACTAAAATCTTACCCGATAAGTAAGTGATAGTGTTAATTTTACCGATAAACGCTTACCAAGGTAAGCGTTTGCGTTTGGTAAACGGCCCCTAACTTGTATTATATCACGGTTTGAAACCCCATTCCCTAACTTGTATTAGATCACAGTTTAAAACCCCGTTAGCACTCTATGTTAATTCCAATTACACTTAATCACATTAAAATCACCAACATGTTTCATATCATCATATGCAGAGTTTTCAAAACTTTTAAGTAAGAAGGTGGGGTTATAAGATAAACCTGGAGGATCCAGTATTCATGTTGCGATGGAGTATCCGACCCGACCCACCATCCTCGCTTGACCCAATCAAATCCTTCAAACCCGAATTCTTGGTTTTCTCTTCCTCTTCCTTCATCTTCCCACCAGGCACAACTCTCAACCTCTCGAAATAATTCCCATAAATATACTCCGGGTCATACCCATTCTCATCATCAAACAACATAATATGCCCATGCCATTCCCATACCCGATACTCCGATCCGGATTCCACATGATACCCGACACAAATATGGTGTTCTCCGATCGTTACCGCCTGACCCGAATTAGGTTTTAAGGCGTCCTCCGTGTTTCCACTAAGAATGATTCTGATCACCTCCTTTTCCAGCTTCGATTCTTCTTTGGCCAGCCGAGTGTTGTTCCTCTTGTTTTCGTCATCATCATCAACATCATCATCTTCGGCATCTGAGATGTTGTTCATGGTGTCCATAAGGAGGTCTTCTAGGGTCTCGTTGAAAAACGGCGATAATTGGGGTTGAAGAGGATTTGGAGGGCGGATTTGGAGTCTGCCCATTAGGGATTGAAGGAGGAGGTTATCTAAATTAGGAGTATTCTTGTAGGAACTCATCTATATAAGATTTTGAAGGTTTTTGTGATTTGCGTAACAGGAATTAGGGTTTTTCTGAAAGAGAAGGTGTGAAATGGAAGAGAAAATGAGAGGGTTTATCAGGTTTATGCAAATTGAAAACAATTTGTGAAATAAAAGGTGGTCCCTGAATTATTCTTTTATCTACATTTCTAGCTCTAAGAATTTTAATTTGTACTTTTGACCATAATTTTAAAATCTTTTACTCCTTTCGTCCTTAAATACGTGTCTACGTTACTATAGAGTTACTTAACATGTTCAAGTCGTATAGGGTTGTGAATGGCCGGAGGACAAACGGAGTGAGTTTCTGACAATAAAAAACTCTGAAGAGTAGGCACTAAGATTATATATTTTTGAGTAAATTACGAATTTAGACCCTGTAGTATGTTGATTTTTACGGAATTCGTCCCTAAACTTCATTTGTTATGGATTTGGTACCAGATGTATGCACTATTTGTTTTTTCAATCCTTAAACCAAATGGCCGTCCTCAATCAACGGAAATGGGTGCAGATTACATCGACCCGAGAGCGTTAGCAGGAGTTCATTCCGAAATGGGTTCAGATACGATAGATAGGAGAACGTTGATGAGAGTCAATTATGAAGTGGGTTCGTTGGCGAATCATGAAACGACAAGGTTCAAACAGCTGAACGAATTAGTTGTTGATAACAACCTTGGGGTTGGCGAATTCGTTGAGAAAGAGAAAGGACACCGAAGGCTAATCAGTATTATCGGAATTCAGATTTTCTTCTTGGAAAATATAGATTACCGCCCGAGAATAATAAGAGGCTGAAATCTAATGGAGAGAGAAGATATAGCAGGGAATCAGACTACACATTGGTCTCGAAAGGCAAAAGAATCAGGTGTTTAGAAATTGTAGCAATTTGCTTTGTCGTACGTGTCTCGGCCAAAAGCTTCGAACTTTACCCCATCGGTTAGAACACTTGCACCAACGAAACCTAAAGCTAAAGATCCAAATAAGAGGAACATGACTTATGAAGAGAATCCACCACCCGATTTGCTCCCTCCATGAAAACACTGTGAGCTCACCACCTCCGTCAACCCATCGCCACTGTGAAACCATCGGACGAAGGTGAAGGTCAGGATCGATTCTTAACAAGAATTAAACTTCTTAGAAACAGAATTTAGAGAATCTTGCGGAATAGAACTCTAAATCAATTAAAGAACAATCAATATAATTCAACACACTGTATATATCAAACTGTATTACTCACAAGTTTTACACCAAACCTCAATCTTGTTGAACAGGCTTAACAAGACGACTTCTACTTCTCTAGAAATAGGATCTACGACCTTGAGGTTAATTCTCTCTGAATAGCTAAACAACTTTTTGAATAACTGTTCTCTTTATCGTGTATGTTCTATCATTCTAATAGCTATCAATACTATTTATACAAAAGTAATTACAAGATAACTATCAAAAGTAAATTGATCTTCTGAATCTTCGTTAAACATATCTTGATCAATTCCTTCTTTGTCTCCAAAAGTATCGCATACCAAACTTATCAAGTCAGCAGTATTAACAATGATTTGGCTCAGCAGCATTAACGACCTTCAGCAGTATTAACCTTCACAGTCTTCTAGCAGTAGTATCTCAGCTCAGCAGTACTAACCATGTCTAGCAGTAGTAATTTGGTCTAGCAGTACTAACCTTGTCTAGCAGTAGTAACTTCGTCTAGCAGTAGTAACTTGGTCTAGCAGTAGTAACGAAGAACTGGCAGTAGTAAACTTGTCTTGGCAGTACTAACCATACTTAGCATATCTTCAGTTCCCAACAATCTCCCCCTAACTTGACTTTTAGGAAAAGAAGTCAAGTTCTTCAGATGATGCTTCCAAAACCTAATCATACATGCCTAGATTAGGATTCAATCCCAGACTTTGATTGAGAATCCTTTTTACCAAGAATCTACCCATTGCTGAATCCTTGTTGCAGGTCAACTTAGCATGTAGCATTCCTTTCAGCCTCTTCATGCTGTGATTGTATATTTCATCCACCAGATAGTATTCTTGAGTCGCAGAGTCAAGGGAGATGACATATACTCCACAGTTTTCATAGAGCATCCAGTTGGTAATGGCTTGAAACTGTGTGTTTATCCTATGCTGAACTGCTTCAGGTTTGAACATTTGGCACAAGAATTCAAGTACCATTTTAGAGATTGACATCCCTTGCTCAGTCAGCATGTTTTCATATATCCTCATCCCAACTTTGAACATCTCTTCTAAGTCTGATCTTGAGCAAGTTCTGACAATTTTTCCCCAAGTTGAAAAGACTTCAAATTTTCCATCTGCTCTTTTTATCCTAATGAACTCCTTTCTACCATCTTTCAAAGTGTCCCAAAAGATGATTTCAGGAGCCTTAGATGATATTGGTTCAGCCTGAATTGGAATTGGGTTAGAGTCAACACCAGTAATATACAAATCACATTGGGCATCAGTTTGTGATTGTATATTGCTTGATTGCCCTGATGGAGTTGCCACTTCTTCTTCAGCAACTTTTGGATCAGATTTTTCTTTCACTGTTTCCTCCTGGGCCTCTTCTGCAGTTGGCTCCACCCTTGGCTTCTTTTCATTTTTCTTCTGTGAAGTTATGGGCTTGGTGCTTGGTCTTTTCTTTGACATCATCTTGGTTCTTTTAAGAGTTTTAACAGCTTCAGGAGTTGGTTCAGCTGTTTTAAGTTTCTCAGCAGCAATAACCATTTCTGCTGCTATGGCTGTTACTGCTTCTCTTAGAACATGTAATGATGCTGCTTCAACACTGTTCTTCACAATCCAGTATATTTCTTCATCAATTTCAGCTTGAGATGTAGTTACTGCTTCCTGCTCAGTTTCTGCTGCTTTTTCTGTTTGGCCTTCAGCAGCATTAACTGTTTCTGCTGCTTGTTCAAACTCAGCAGCATTAACAGTTTCTGCTGCTGTGGTTTCTGCTGCTGTTGTAGTTTCTGCTTCTTTAACAAGCTCTTCCACCTTTTCTGTCTCCCCCTTATTCTGTGCACTGGACTCCCCCTTAAACTGTGCATTATTAATTTCCATCTCAGTCTCCATCTGAACTGTCTCCCCCTCAACTTGTAGACCCTTCATGTTCAGTTCTGCTTCTGATTCTGACTCTGACTCCCCCTTTTTGGGAGCATCATCAGTTGGAATTCTTTTTCTCAGCACAAATCTTGCCTTTTTCCTTCTGTGCAACAACTTGGTGACCATCTTCTTGAGCTTCTCAATTTGAGACTGTTGGTAGGTGACCACAGTCTTCAGTTGCTCAATCTCCTTCTTTTGTGCCATAACATCCAAGTTGACATTTCCAATTGTTTCCATCAATTCATCATAGTTATATCTATCCTCACCTTGTTTAGAAGTGTTTACCTTCTTTAAAGGATCACTGGAAGTAGCCATCAATTCCTCTTTGTTATGTCTATCCTCACCCTTTTTAGAAGTTTTTACCTTCTTTAAGGGATCCTTGGAAGTTTTAGCAGAAGCCTTCTGCCTAGCAGAAGCACTAACTGCCCCCTTGGTTTCTTGGCACCTGGGTCCTCCTAATGATTTCTCATTTAGAGTTGCCATGGGGAAGGTCTTATTTATGTTACCACTGTCCTTCTCTGTGCTAGCAGAAGTAGTGGCAGCCTTAGCACCCATATGCTCATCCTTCTCCTTAGAGAGCACCTTCTTGGGGTTGGGAGACACCCCTGTGGTTTCCCTGTTGATATTCTCAATTGGAGAATGCTCCAACTGAGGGCTTAAAGGCTTAGGGCTCTGAGTAGGTACATCAAGGGAAGGAACCCTGTGCACCTTTCTTCTTTGAAACTTGTTGGATAAAGAAGGAGTGGGCTTTTGAAGTATGTGCTGAGGGATATTTATAGTGAGTGAAGGTGGGGTTTGGTCATCAGTGGGATGATCTAATGAGGGCCTTGATCCTGATGCCATACCTTCAGAGGGGTGGGACACAACCATCATTGTAGAGAACAATGGTGTGTCAACTCCTTCCGAGTCCCTAGGAAGTCTTTTCATATTTGAAAAAACCTTCCCTTTAGGGGATTTGGGTACATATACCTCAGTAAACTGAGGTAAGTCCATCAATTCCTTGTTAATAACTTCTTGCACAAACCTTGGATACATGTAACAGGTTGTATCTCAATTGTTCAACATAGTACACATCTTCAAAGGTCATCTTACCCTTTGAAACATCACCCTTACCACTTATCTTTCCACCAGCAGGATTATCCCCAAATGCAACATGTCCTCCATCAATCTTTTTGAAAATTTTGAGGCAGGCCATGTTACCTGTCATGTGCCTGGAACAACCACTATCAACATGCCAAATGCTCTTCCCCTTGAGCTGTTGGTTGCCCTGCACATCAAGATAAATCAGTTAGTTTTATTGGGAACCCAAGCCGAAGTGGTTTTGGGTCTCCCTTGCTCATCAAAGTACTTACACTTGGTTTTGATGAGATTTTCAAATTTAGGTACTGCAGTGCTGGAGTACTTTATCAAAATTATTGGTGTAGCAGCACTAGAAGCAGTATTAACCTCAGAAGTACTAACAGTGCTAGCAGTACTAATACTGGAAGCAGCAGTACTGTTAGCAGCAGTATCAGCAGTACTAACAGAGGTAGCAGTATTAACAGAGTTAACACTGCTAGAAGCAGTATTAACAGAGTTAATACTGCTAGCAGCAGTACTATCTGAAGAAACACTAAGAGTATTAGCAGTACTAACTTTGGAATGATTACTAGCAGTATTAACACTGCTAGCAGCACTAACTTTGGAATGACTACTAGCAGTATTAACACTGCTAGCAGCACTAACTTTTGAAGCAGTACTAACAGTGTTAGCAGTACTAACACTGCTAGCAGCAGTATTGTTTTTAATGCCTTTTGGAACCCACATAGTACCACATTCCTTTTCAGTCGTTTTCTTTATGTGGCTTTTGGGTTTATCTTGTTTCTTTGCCACATTTTTCTTTGCAAGCTTTTTATAGCCACCATTCTTTCTGTAACCACCAGGTTTTTGAAAAGATCTTTGAGCATTAAACCTTTGGTTAACAGGATTGAAATAACAGTGTTTGGCTAAATGATTTAGCTTACCACAGATGAAACAAGGTTTTGGCCTGTTGATTCTGTTCAGATCAACTCCTTGTCTCATAGCCCACTGGTTATTCCAGTTCCTTTGATTTCCCCTCTGATTATCATGTTTTTGAGGCTTGTTCTCTTTAGATTTCCTGCAAGAACACTGTTTACAGGTATTGGAGTTCACAACTTTGGGCTGTGTGGAATGAACTCCCTTTTTCTCTTCAGTCCTTTTGATCTCATTGTTCTTGACACATGGACTTTCACATTCCTCATCAGAGTCTACTTTGTCAGTCTCATCCTCAACAACTACTGTTTCTTAACAAGGATCTATATTAATCTTTAATTCAGGATCCTTCCTATCCTTGGTCTCTAACAAATCAGACTTAGGAGGTATGTAGTTGTTATTGTAGGGTGGAGGTGTGGCATTGTACCCTATCCCTACTTTCATCTTGTCATGGATTTGAGCCTTAATGATGGTATCCATGGTTTTAGAAGCACAGGTAAACTTTTCAACATCAAGTTTAACCTTCTTAAGCTCTTCTTTTAATTTCTCATTCTCCTCCCCAGACACTTTCAGCTTAATCTCATACTCATTCTTCTCCCACTTCCAATAGTTAGTATCATAGGAGTGTTGAAGTTCATTAGCTTGAAAAGCTCTAATTTGTTCCTCAAACCTTTCTACAATCCTAACATAATCTTTCACATCTTTCTCTAGCCTCTTAAGGTTATCACACATACCCTGATTGTGATCCCTATATCTTTTAACAGCATCAATGCAAGCTTGAGAACAGAGTTTAGATTGTACCTCAGTGGGAATATCAGATACTTCTGCCATAAGAGCTTGATTCTGACAGGCTTCCTCAGCTTGATCACTCCAATCAAATCTCATTCCTTGTTGAGAAACAAGGGCTTGAGAGGAGCTTCTGTTTTGGTTTCCATTTGGAGTCTGTTGATGTGATCCTCCACTTCTGCATTCTCTGGCAAAGTGTCCCATCTTGTGACACTTATAACACTCAACCTTGGACTTGTCAAAGCCTGCACCATCTTCTCTTCTCTGGGAAAAGTTGTTTCTCCCAGTCCTTTTGATGAATTTCTTCACCCTCATTGATAGCATAGCCATCTGCCACTTGATGTCCATCTCTTCCAGATCATCAGCATTAATTTGCTCTAAATCATCATTGATTAGAGAAGAGTGAACATGACTAGAAAAGAATGCTTCTAGTACAGAATCTGTAGTCTTCTCTTGATTAGTTCCACCAGCAGCATTAACAGAACCTGCAGTATTAACAGAATCAGGATTAGCAGCATTATCAGAGGATGAAGATAATAAAGCAGCATTATAAACAAATCCAGATGGCCTTTTCTTGGCTTCAACTTCAGCCTCAAATACTCTCAGATCATTGTAGAGGTCATCTAGCTCTTTGTCCTCCAATTGGTCATTCTGTCTGAATGAGACTGTGTACATGGTCCATTCTTCTCCCAATGATCTAAGGAACTTTCTATTGACATCATCAGCATCCATGTGTACACCCACAGTTGCTAATTCTCCAATTAACTTGTTAAATCTGTCAAAAGTTTGAGTCATAGACTCATTCTTTGCAGACATGAAGTTCTCATATTGTTGCCTGAGAATAGCCTTTTGATTTCTCTTTGTGCTCTTTGTGCCAGTAAATCTTTTCTCCAGAGCATTCCACAACATCTGTGCATCTGTGCAGTGTTGGAATTGATGTTGGTACTCATTAGGAATAGCCAAAAGCAGAGTGCTTAAGGCCTTCATCTCTGTTTGTCTGACTTTCTTTTCAGCATCTGTCTTGGGAGGAGGTCTCTTTCCATCTGCTCCAATCTTTCCTTCATTACATGGGCCATTTTCTATGATGTCCCATATTGCATAATCAGTAAGAAGAATGTACTGCTTGATTCTCAGTTTCCACATGTCAAATTCATTGGGTTTGAGCATGGGAACCTTTGAAACAAGAGTACTGTGAGTATCCATTGAATTGTCCATAGCTTCTAAGATACCAATGCTCTGATACCACTTGTCAGGATCGATTCTTAACAAGAATTAAACTTCTTAGAAACAGAATTTAGAGAATCTTGCGGAATAGAACTCTAAATCAATTAAAGAACAATCAATAGAATTCAACACACTGTATATATCAAACTGTATTACTCACAAGTTTTACACCAAACCTCAATCTTGTTGAACAGGCTCAACAAGACGACTTCTACTTCTCTAGAAATAGGATCTACGACCTTAAGGTTAATTCTCTCTGAATAGCTAAACAACTTTTTGAATAACTGTTCTCTCTATCGTGTATGTTCTATCATTCTAATAGCTATCAATACTATTTATACAAAAGTAATTACAAGATAACTATCAAAAGTAAATTGATCTTCTGAATCTTCGTTAAACATATCTTGATCAATTCCTTCTTTGTCTCCAAAAGTATCGCATACCAAACTTATCAAGTCAGCAGTATTAACAATGATTTGGCTCAGCAGCATTAACGACCTTCAGCAGTATTAACCTTCACAGTCTTCTAGCAGTAGTATCTCAGCTCAGCAGTACTAACCATGTCTAGCAGTAGTAATTTGGTCTAGCAGTACTAACCTTGTCTAGCAGTAGTAACTTCGTCTAGCAGTAGTAACTTGGTCTAGCAGTAGTAACGAAGAACTGGCAGTAGTAAACTTGTCTTGGCAGTACTAACCATACTTAACATATCTTCAGTTCCCAACATGAAGGTTTTGCTGGTGGGTGAAGGTGAAGGTTTTGCAGGTGAGTGAAAGTGGTTTTCATCTTTGTGTGTGTATATATATATATATTGTATATGTATATATATTGTATATATGTGTGTATATATAAAATATTGTTATATGTAATATAACTAGGTTCGAACCGTGTATTACACGGGGTAATTTAAAAAAATTAAATCATGCTTGAAAACTTATCAACTATTATACAAGATTAATTTAAAGTGAATTCACGGAAAACATAACAATTTGACTTTGAAAATATCATTAACTAACCATCTGTTGATAACTGATATTATGTAGTTCAATTAAAATTAGAGGAAATAATATAATCATGATTAAGAAAGTATAAATAATTAAATATACTATACTGAAATATTTACATATTTATATTTTTGAAAAAGGTTCGAACTCATAATCCAAAAGTCAGTTGATAAGTGATATTTTTTTTCCAAGTAATTAATTCTCTTATGATAATTCTAAGGGTGTTTCGTTGACATAATGGAATTTGATAGAATTGTAATTCGTCGGAGGAATTCAACTTTGAATTGATATGAAATTGCAAAAAGATAATCACGACAATTTAGTGATTATTTGTATCAAATCCCATACTAATTGCAACAAATCTCTTACTAATCACGACACATTAATTCATATATATTTAATAGTATAATTAAATCCAAAAATATTCAATATTGGGCTCATTTCAAAGGTATTGACGAAGCGATTACAATGATATAATTTGTAAAAAATAGAAATGTTTTTATTTTAGTTCATATACATTATTTATGTTAATATGGTAATAGTCTAAAATGAAAAATAAAAAAGTAAGAGATTAAAAGTAAACTATATACCTAATTATAAGGGTAGTAAATGTAACATATAAATTAAAAAAAATTGAATTAAGGAGAGATTTAAGGAGAAGTGAATGTGTGTTTGCTAATGAACTTATAATGTAAACTGCGTCCAGATACATGTTTAGGCGGAAAAATACTGAAGTCAGCTCACCAGAAGATGACACGTGGCATGCTAGTTACTTATTTATTATATGTATAGATATTAAAATTTAATTATAATATAATAAATATAGAAAACGGCAAACACAAAAGGACAAAAACGTGATTAAAAAGTTAAAAGACGAAAATGCCCTTAGAGTTAACGGATTTGTTGGACGGCTGTTTGGGCTAGGGACTGAAAAAACAGAAAGTCCATACCACTGGTACCATTTCCATAACAAATGAAGTTTAGGGACGAATTCCGTAAAAATCAACATACCACGAGGACCAAATCTGTAATTTACTCTATTTTTTTATAACGAGTTGTCGCTTAAGAAATTAATAAGAAATCATTGTAACATAGGGCAATTTCTAGAAAATCTCTAAAGTTGACATGACACTTAAAGAAATTATATTAGAAATTGCACTGTAGCGAATGGTTTGATACAAATTTCAAAAGTTAAATCTAAAAAAAACACGTTTGTTCCCTTGTTGGTTGTAGACTTGCAGTTGCAGACATGCATGGTCAAAAACCCGAACCATCCAACACAAAATTAGGGATGAGCATCGAACACTGTTTTCCCGAATCGAACCGGTACCGTACCGAACCCGAACCGATACCATGTATTCGGTTCCAAACATTCCTCACAATCGGTATTCGGTATCGGGATTTTCCCGAAATAACCCGAAACCGAACCGGAATTTTTAAAAGCAAAGTTTTTTTAATTTTTTTTAATTATGCTTATCATCACCTAAATAAAGTTTATTTTGACTGTTGTTAACATTAATTATTATTGTTTCTTGTTGTATATATAAAAATTGAAGAGTTGATAAACGAACAAAATAGAAAAACGAAAATCGTAAAAGAATATCGAAGATTGTTGAACTTTTGATTTGTTTTAAACTTTTTGATTGTTTGTGTTTGGTTTTGAAACACATTTGAATCACTATGAAGGTATTTTGGTTTACGATTGGTTTTGAGACACATTTGATACATTTTAAAATTTTTGGTCCTAAGTGGTCCTAGTACCGATTTTCCCGTCCCGAAACCGAACCGGTACATACGGTTCGGTTTTCGGTACCACTTTTTAGTCCCAAAAATTTTCGGTCCCGATCTCATCCCTACACGAAATAACCCAACCAGAAGCAACCTATTGTCTAATCAAGTTGTAGAATCTTCAAATAGTAGGTATTAGATTGAAACTGGGTTACCGTCATTTGAACCCAACCCAACCAGGTAAATCCAATATTCTTTTATTTAATGTATTTAATATGATTTGTAAGACCTTATCAATATGTACATTACACAATTAGACCATCACTTACCCTCTTCATAAGTTCATATACATATAGTCTCCATCTCTATATAACACCATGTATATGTAGAGTAAACATGAACATATCTATACTATATTATAGAACATTTGAGAAGAACTCTTAAAAACAAAATTTTAAGCATCATGTACTGTTTATTGATGCATATTACTTAAAATTCAGGATTACAAGTAAATGATGCATAAATACAACTTCTTAAAGCTACATATTTGAACTCACAACTAACTAACGGATAAACATAATCAGATACATGATAAACATCTCATTTTAAATACAAATAATCTAAAATATAATTAAAATAATTATTGAATTCTAACATAATACTAATTAATTTTTTCATAAAAAACATTATATTATTAAACTTAAAATCAATTACACCAATTAAACCTAAAAATAATTTTAAATTTTAAATTTAAAACTAAACAAATTTGTAAGAAAAACATTATTGTTTTTTCAAAACCATACAAAACTGTATAATAAAATTGACGAAGACAAAATATAAAACGAAACATTAATATCAAGATCTATTGCTCTACATTACACGAGTACATTTTTAGTATATTATATATATATATATAAATTAAGAAACGTAGACTATGCAATATATTTAAAGATTTAAGGGTATAGATAAGTTGTATCAAATGATTGATGATTAAAAGAGTTTGGCAGTTCAGGTTGTGGATGCCATTCACAACATGCATCTCGATGATTCTGAATTCGGAGATATCGTAGCGAGGTGTCGAACAATCCTTAGCCAAAATGACTCGTACTCGGTCCGTTTTGTTAAGCGACAAGCAAATGAGGCGGCACATATTCTTGCTAGGAGAGCGCGTTTTGTTACTTTTCAGAATACTGCGTTTCATATCCCAGACTTCATGTCGGCCCCTATGAATGTTGTTTGTAACTCCATTTGCAATTAATTAAAAGCCTTTATTTCAAAAAAAAAAGAGTTTGGCAGTTGCTGAATGATTTGATGCAGAATGATTAAGAGCATCCACGCACGTCTTGCAAGAGCTCTTGCAAGATGACATGACATGCCATGTGTCTTGCAAGGTCTTGCAAGACCACCCCTATCTTGCTAAACTTGCAAGGCCTTTCAACAAATTAAATATATTAAACAAACATATTTTTTAATTTAATTAGTTTGTTTGTTTGTTTAAACATTAATTATTATTAATATGCTTATTAAATTTAATTCATTTATTAGTTTATTTAAACATTATTTTTTTAATATTTTTATTAAAATTTCTTACCCACACTTTATTTTTAAAAAATGATATTTTTATGCAATGTTTTTTATTTAAACCGCTAAATTATATTTACACAAAATATAATAAAAGAAAACAAAAGTAAAATTTTAGTTATCTATATTTTATAATTAATTTATTAGTTATATTATAATTATCTATATTATTTATATTATAATTTATTAGTTTAGAAAGAAGTTTGGTCTTGCATGTGTGTGGAATGTGTTATTGCAAAGCTGATGTGGCACTTGTGAAAGAAGTAAGGTCTTGCAGTTGTGTGGATGGTCTAAGAGACTTTTATGATATAGTACAAAATGAAATATAGTTGTTTGATATTTGTTTAGAATGAAATTCAGGTGTTGAATGGTTAAGGAAGACCCAATATGCTAAATCATTTAGAGGGTTTTAGAACCATTAAGAGGCCACCTTTTTTTTGCCAAACAAGATTCACCTCGGAGTGATTCAGAGGTTGCCTAGATATTTTTGATGTACAAAGTATCAACCTAACTCATCCGACAAACCCGGTCAACCTGTACGGTCCGATTTGGGTTGAGTTGAAATTTTATAAACCAATAACATTGGATTAAGTTGTTCGATCAATATATCAGCCAAACCCACGAGTATCCTTAGTTGTAGGCGTAAATAAAGAACACAGGGAAGAACAGCAGGGAAACTATGAAGAAGATATGGATTTGTGACTCCATATATCTCTGCATCGTCTCCCTGAGCGAAGGAGTAGGTGGATGAGTTAAATCAAACCTCACCCAAAAAGTTTGTGATACAAAACTAAATCACCCAAAAGTTTGTGATACAAAACTGGGCCGTTTATCAAACACTTATTCGGGTAAGCGTTTATCAAGTATATTACCTATCGGATTGATATCGTTTGGACCAAAATCTTACCAATTAAGAGAGAATGCAAGGACCAATAGTCTTGCCCCGGTAAGTGAGCGCGACAACTCTTGGCACGGTTAGCGCTTACCGGGTAAATTGTTACATACGAAACCGATTTGCCAAACTAAAATCTTACCCATGATAGTGTTAAATTTGACTCGTAAGCGCTTATGACATCTCCAATGGGTCACACTATATTTTACACTAAATTTCAAAAGTAGTGCAAAAAACAGTGTTAATAGTAAATCTTCTCCGATAGGTAACACTATTTTTTAAAAGTGATGTAAAAGTTGTGTAAATGAATAGTGTTACACCAAATATAGTATAATACTATTCATTACACTAATTTTAGTGTGAAAAATAGAGACCGTGAATAATGTCATTTACACCAAATTTAGTGTTTAGTGTAAGATTTAGTGACCCCATTGGAGATGATCTTACCGGGTCGGTAAACGGCCAATCAAACCTAAAACCTTGTTTTAGTTTCGTTCATCGATGGGGTAGGGGGCCACTAACGATCGAAGATGGAGTTTTGTTCTTCGATGAAAACAATCCATCACCACCGATTCATCTAGCTTGTTCGAACAACAAAACGTCTAAGGAGGAGGGTGATCGAAATTAGGTTATCGGAGCGAGGGTTATCTGCGTTGGACTCCACCGTCTCCGGTTTCCCAACTTCAATATTCAACGCCAGATTATACCACCATCGTTGGATTACCATGAAAAACTCAACCAGAAGCACTCTGTGGATGTGGGGAGCGATTGTTCACGAAAAGCGACTCCACAGTCTCCGATTCCCCAACTTCAAAATCTATAAAGAGTATAAATACAAGAGTAAACTACGATTCTAGTCCTTATGGTTTGATGTTTATGATGATTCTGATCCTTGATTTTCAAAATATGATTTTCTAGTCTCTACGGTTTTTAGTTTGTTTTCATTTTCGTAATTTCATCCGACTCCATTAAGATTAGGAGTTAACTTATCTACAAAGTGAGTGAGTAATTATATATTTGGATCTTGTGGTTTATCATTTTTTACATTTTTATCCTTAAATTACATATTTTATATTTATTTACTTTTTAACTTTCTTTATTACTATATTACATCAAGATATTTATTTTTTTATTAATTATATTGTATATTTAATTAAAATTATTTATAAGTACTTGATATTTTTTTAAAAACTTTAGGTTGAAATCTTCTAAAATTGATATTTGTATCTACCGATTTATTTTATTTTAAATTATCTCTTGAAAAAGTTTAATAAAATTCGAAAAGAATAATAATTTTATTTTAGCGTAAACTCTAATTTTGGTCCTGTGGTTTATAAAATCTTTGAAAGTGGTCCCCGTTGTTTAGTAAGTCTAGAAATTGTCCTTATAGGTCTCATTTTGCTCTTAAAGTGGTCTTCCATTATTAACTTCGTTAACTTTCTTCTAACCGTGTTAACTTTCTTCTAATTGTATTAACTTTCTCCGTTAAAATAAAGGAAATTTTAGTCTTCTTATTATTTTTACACTTTTCTTTTAAAAACTAATAAAAATTCAATTATATATATATATATATATATTAGGGAAATTAATTAAAATACCCAAAGTCAAACCAACTGTTACCAAAATACCCTAAAATTTTTCAATTTTGCAAAAATACCCAAAATACCCGCGATGGGGTCCCGCGATCGCGGGATACGTTGACGTGGCACGTATTTTGAGCACAAATGCCCCGCGAAGCCCCTAAACTTTGGCCGCGGTGCACTTTTGGTCCCTGCCCGCGATCGCAGCCCGCGATGGACCAAAATTTACAGTTTTGGTCCCTGAAAATTTCAACTTTTGGTCCCTGAAAATTTACATTTTCAGCCCCTATACTTAGACGAATCTTGATGCTTTTACTGTTTTTTTTTCACAATTATTGCAATTTAAAGACCGATTTGTGGTTGAAATTCAATTGCATGTTTCAATCAATGTTAAATCAATGTTTTTGGAATATCAGTTTGTGGATGAAATGAGAGATTGGTTTTCTGATATGTTGGTTGTTTCATTCATAAATAGACGTAAAATTCAAGCCATAATTCTCACACAACGATTTCATTGTTGCAATATTTCTTTCTGCAATATTTTGTGTTTGAGATACTACTGAAAAAATGAGTTCATCTGTTGCAAAAGCTAAGCTATATTTCTGTTTTGATGGTGAATGGGTGCAAGATAACAATGAGTGGAATTTTGCTTATAAATCTAAGCATGGTGTAAAAGTGTCAATAAACTATACTTATCAGAAGTTTGTTGCATACGCCATGCAAAAATGTGGAATCAACTCTTCTGATATTTGCAAGTTAGTGTTTAAAAATGGCGATGGGTCATTTGTGGATTTATCCAACGATGGGGATATCTCTACTTTTCTGCACCTTGCAGTCGATTCAGAAAGACCCCCATTACTCTTTGTGTATCCCGGCGTATCCGACGGTGACGAGGATGGTGGTGACGACGAAGACCTCCAAATAGAGCAGCCTGATTCTCAACAACAACCACCACCACCACCATCACCACAACCACACGAATGGCGTACTGCTGGAGTTGCTGATGACGAAACCCACGTTTTCAGAACGGGTAATTCTGAAATAGACAGATTAGACACCGATAATGATGATCACGAAGAATATACCCCTAGTAGAAAATCATGTAGTCAGATAAATGACTTTTTTGATATGCCCCCTATTCTTCCAGACTCCCATACCCAGACAAAAAGCTACGAACCTACACCTTATATTCGTAGCGAAAGTTTAACAGCAGGTCAGATATTCGATTCGAAGGATCTCTTAGCAAGTCAGATCGGACTCAAGTTCTTGGAAGAGGGTTTCCAAAGTCGCATGCGGGCATCTGACAAAATCAAATACGTAGTTGAATGTACTAGAGAAAAGTGTGAGTGGAGGTTGTACGCGATTCACACGGGTCCCAAAGGAGGGGCGATAATGATTAGAAAGTTGCACGACGTACACACTTGTACGAGGACGCAACTTAATCCCCACCACAAACAAGCCGGCAAAAAGACTTTGGGTGCGATCCTGAAAAACAAATTTCTTGATGTTAGCAGGTCATTGCGTCCAAAGGACATCGTCCACGACGTTCACCGGCAGTTCGGCGTCACGATTGATTACCACCAAGCGTGGCGTGCGCGCTGCCATGCACTGTTTATGGTGAGAGGCACGTTCGAGGAGTCGTATGAACGACTCCCGACATATTTATATAATTTGCAGCTGCAGAACCCTGGTACTGTCACGCAGCTACAGACCGATTCACGTGGACGGTTTGAGATGTGCTTCGTGGCCCTTGGACCCGCGGTACGTATTTTAACACGTCATATGTTTACACATTATAAACTATAACATTTACACATTATAAACTATAACATTTTAACCTATGTTTTTGCAGATCCGCACATTTCTGGAAAATCTACGTCGTGTCCTGATAATAGACGCAACCCATTTAAAGGGCCGTTACTTGGGTATGATGTTCCTGGCGGTTGCCATGGACGGGGATAACTCCATCGTTCCAGTAGCTTTCGGCGTAGGCAAGTCCGAAACCGGGGACGAGTGGACTTGGTTTCTGTCCATGTTGAGACAAGCTATCGGAGACCCGCAAGGGTTGGTGTTTATGTCTGACAGGGCTCCTTCCATAAGCGCCGCAATCTCTGTCATGTACCCAAACGCCCCTCACGCCATATGCTGTCGACATTTGGAGATGAACGCCAAATCCAAGGACAAACGTATTACCATCTACAAGGATGTATATTGGGCGGCATGCAGAGCATATACGGATCGGGAGTTTAACAAGTACATGAATATGCTACGATACAGTGTCAAGGAAGCAGCCAAAGTCTTTGACGATGCTGGACCGGAGAGGTGGTCCGCGGCCCATTTTCCTGGACAACGGTATGACATTCTGACCTCGAATAGTGTAGAGTCTGTGAATGCACTCTCCCGTTTTGCGCGTAGATGTCCGATTGTTAATCTTATGGACTACTTTCGGGCCTTTCAACAAGAGTGGTACCAAATTCGACGCCTAAAAGGAGCTAAGATACAAAATGCACTCGCACCAACGGCGGAGAATATCGTTCAGTACAGGGTGCGCCGTGCGGCGACATGGCCGGTAAGAGCAATCGGGTATGGGAAGTACGAGGTGCATGATGACTATATTCACGCGATTGTGAATATGGAAGACCACCTTTGTTCGTGTCGCGAATGGGATAAATCTGGGTTACCGTGCGGCCATGCCATCGATGCATCAACATATATGGGTCGTACAGATTGCAGCGACTTGGCTGTACCTTTCTTCATGTCCGAATATTACCGGAAAACATACGTGGAGGTAATAAACCCAGTTGGACCCCCTGCAGCATGGGTGTATCCACCCGACCCGCTTCCACCATGCTATCCACCTTTAATGGATAAGAACAGGGCCGGGAGACCGAGAAAGAACGACCGACGTCCATCACGTGGTGAAAGTTCGATACAACGAAGATGTACTCGGAGCCAATGCGTAGGACACACTCGTGGAGAGTGTCCAAATCCCGCCCCTTCAACCGTGCCAAGGAGACATTCTGTCAGTCACACCCCGGGCCCGTCACAGCTTGAACCATATGGAACAAACCCATATGATACTGTTGATCTAAACACTGATTTGTAAATGATATATATACACACATACATATGCTTCTAAATGAACATTGATAACACAGCTAGTTTGTAAATGATATATATATATATTCGTATTATATATTTACACACATAAAGAAAATAGGAGACCTTCAATTTTTCTTAGTATTTTCTTGACCTTGTTCTTGCATCCATGGCAGTGAATGTTAACTCTGAGTACACATGTCTGTTTATATATTCATATTAGATACGTTTTAATTTTAACAAATTACACCATTATAGTTAATTATTTAATTTATGGTACATCTCATATTTTTTTTCAATTTTGTTTTACACTCCTATCGCATTAACATAATAATCATATATTAACTAATTCATTAAATCGTTTTAAATTATTATTATTTGAATGTGTTTATAGATATCGTGAATGGCAATAGGAGAAGGTAGAATTGTTTATAAATGGGGTTTTGACAAGTTGGTATCACTGGACTCATTTAAGAATTGTGAAAATGGGTATTTGGCGAATGATGATTCATGTGTGTTTAAAACACTTCAGCTCCAAACACACATGAATCATCATTCGTCAAATACCCATTTTCACAATTCTTAAATGAGTCCAGTGATACCAACTTGTCAAAACCCCATTTCATATTATATATATACACACACATACATATGCTTCTAAATGAACATTGATAACACATCTAGTTTGTATTCCATCCAACAAGCTCTTCATCTTCAATCTTTCTGACCCTTCTTCAACGGCTTCTGCTTTTGCAACCACGTATGGCCATTGTGTACCACAACCCGCACACACTTTAGCAAATGAGTTGAGGGTTGTCATATATTCTACAAGAGAAGTAGGCCCACGAATGAGGTAACCTCTGACTTGACCTTGCATGATGTATCCAACCTAACTGTGGTTCATCGGCTTAAAAACTACTTTTCAGAGAAATTAACAACAACAAAAAATACAAAACAACACAGTAAAAAAAATACAAATAACAACACAGTAAAAAAAATACAAAACAAAAAAAAATATAACCACCACCTACTTAAAAATTGATTTAGTTTCATCAATCCAAGCTTGCTTCTCGTTTACCTTCGCTTGAATAATTGCGAAGTCTTGCAGAATATGGTGAATTGCTTCTTGTTCTCGACGAACACGAGCCTCCCGAGCTTTTATATCCCCTTTCATCCTTTTGATCTCCCTGTCTTCCTCTTCGATCTTTCTCAAATGGACTGCCTTCCTGTCCATAATTTTTTTCCACTCTTCTGTTAGTTCATCTATCTCTTTTTCCTTTTTTGCTATGGCGACCTCGATTTGAGGTGACATTTTTTCAGGAGTAGACTTAGGGTTTGATGACGATGCCATTTGTGGATGAAATGGGAGAAGAGAGAAATCAATTCAAAGAAAGAAAGCAAGAGAGAAATCAAGAAAGAAAGCAAGAGGAAGTGTGAATTGTGAATTGCATACTACTGATATTTATGGATGAAATCTCAAACATGCAAATGAATTTCAACCACAAATCGGTCTTCAAAGTACAATAATTGTGGAAAAAAACAGTAAAAGCATGCAAGATTCGTCTAAGTACAGGGGCTGAAAGTGTAAATTTTCAGGGACCAAAAGTGTAAATTTTCAGGGACCAAAAGTGTAAATTTTCAGGGACCAAAAGTGTAAATTTTGGTCCATCGCGGGCTGCGATCGCGGGCAGGGACCAAAAGTGCACCGCGGCCAAAGTTGAGGGGCTTCGCGGGGCATTTGGGGCCAAAATATGTGCCACGTCAGCCCTAGCCCGCGATCGCGGGATCCATCACGGGTATTTTGGGTATTTTTGCAAAATGAAATTTTTTTTGGGTATTTTGGTAACAGTTGGTCAAACTTTGGGTATTTTAATTAATTTCCCTATATATTATATATATAAATATATCGTTAAAAATATATCTAATTCGTGTTTATATATATTAATATATATTTTTGAGCAGTTTATATATATATATATATATATATATATATATATATATATTTATATATATATTAACAGTATTTTAAATTTTTAATACTATTTTCATTATAACATTAATATTTTATTTTCTTGATCGATTTTGTCAACATCTTCATTTTAAAAATATATAACTTTAATAAGTATATTTTACAGATATATATTAATATGAAAGTGTTGACGAGATCGATCAAAAAAATAAAGTATTAATTACATATAAAAATATTATTAAAAAATTATAAATAAATATATATTAATATATAAAAACATGAATAGATAATATACTTTTATTTTTTTTAATGTTATAAATATTTATATATATATATATATAATTGAATTTTTATTAGTTTTAGTTCTAAGACCATCCACACATGTCTTGCAAGTTGACATGACATGCCATGTGTCTTGCAAGACCATCCACACCTTGCAAATTTAGCAAGCCCTGCAACCATTATTAAATTAATTTATTTGTTGTTTATTAATTAAATTAATTTGTTTGTTGTTTATTTAAACATTAAATATTAATATGTTTATTAAATCTATATTATTTATATTATAATTTATTAGTTTAGAAAGGAGTTTGGTCATGCATGTGTGTAGAATGTGTTATTGTAAAGCTGATGTGCCACTTGTGAAAGAAGTATGATTTTGCAGGTGTGCGGATGGTCTAAGGATAACGACAAAAATCATTATAAACATCAAATCATATAAACGAAAACCGTACTTTACTCTACAAAAATATTGTCTTCAAATTGCAATTTAGTTTGGGATGAAGTAACCTGTTGCAGATTTACCAAAAATATGTATTTCTTTTTTACTTTATCCTTTGAATTTTAGCTATTAAGTAATTAATATTATTTTAAATAAAAAATGCATATTTCTAAAATACTTTATTGTTCTTGTTTTTCATTGTTTAAAACTTTTAATTGGTAATCTTGATCATCAAATATTTGTTATTTTTTTTTGAATGACTGTCTTTGAGTTTTTAGGTAATAATAAAACTAGATTTGAAAAATTAAGTTATACTGTGTTTAATCTTTTTGGAAGGAAGATTGTATTGATTTTAGTGTCGTCGGGCATTTAAATGTAATTAGAATTAACACGAGTACCAATGAGGTTTCAAGTTGTGATCTAATATAAGGTAGGTGGTGCGGAATGCACACTTGTTATAAAGACGAGTTTGATCCCGATCACGACAAAATGGCAGGAGTCAAGGCAGCTCCCCTTGCGGGGTCCAAGGGGCAACGCCCCTGGTGGTGTTCCCGCTAACTGTTCAATGGCCCCAAAAGCTGTGCAGAATTTTGGACTTGTAATGCAGTGGAAAAACGTGACCAAAATGAAGAAAAACTTTAGTTCTTATCAGTTTTGAGCTTAAAATCGAGAAGTATGTTTCAGACTTAGTCCTGAAAAACATGGACCAGAGGCCTTTGGTTGGTCGGACCAGAGGCCTCTGGTTGGTCGAACCAGAGGCCTCTGGTTGGTCGAACCAGAGGATCTAGTTGGTCATGCTTCTTGTCGGGACACTGGTTGATCAGACATGAGGCTCTAGTTGGCTACTTCTGGTCTCGTGTAACCAGAGCTCTAGACCTGCACATCCAAAACTCTAGAACAGTTACTTTGCAATTATTGGGCAGTTATTTCCAACCCATAATCTTAGCTAAAACGGTTGTAACCGACCATTAATGCTAATAATTAACCATGATTGTCATTTAGTTATTTTCCTTCTTTTACAAATGGAACTAGTATATATATACCCTATATACTTGCGTTTTGGATATACAATTTTTGAACAACCATCAAATACTCTCTAGTAATATTGTTTTCGTTTTTGTGCCTAATTACGTAAGTGTTCTTGAATCTTAGCCCATATTGAATTTCGTGAAACTCAGACATAGAGTCGAAACATCAATCGGAAAGTGAACTAACACGATTCTCAAAAAATCTGGTTATTTGATCGATTTTTTACCTTGTTTTCTAAGGGTGCGTTTGGTACACAGACTAGATGGGACGCGACGGGACAGAAAAAATAGTCTTATGTTTGGTGTGTCATGAGACAAAAATGAGATGAGGCAACATGGGACAAAAATGGGGTTCCATGGGGCAAAACTTAAAATTTTTTGTTCCACCCAAAAAAATGGAACATGGAACAAACAGCCAGATTACAAAACTAGCCTTTGCATCAAAATTTGGAGACTAAACCTAAACCAAAAACTTATCCAACCTGAACGGCCTCCATCTTCTTTGCTTGCCTCCATTTTCTTTGATTCTAGCTTTGACTCAAATCAATTTCTTTTTTACTCAAATCGATTTCCATTGGGTTCATGAGAAGATTTCATTCAGATTTTCGATTTCATGAAGATTTCGACTTTGACTTCGACTTCAATTTTGTGAAGATTTCGTTTAGATTATCGATTTTGTACAACATATGGTTCAAATTATCGATTTCGACTTCGATTTTGTGAGGATTTCGACTTTGATTTCGTGAAGAGTCATGAGATTTCGTTTTGACTTCGACTTCGATTTCATGAAGAGTCATGAGATTTTGAAGATTTCAGATTATGGACCCCAACCTAAATCGATTTGTAGATTTGAACTATTGATTTCGATTCCACAGGTTATATGTTGGTATGCAATATTACAAACTGTTGAACTTGATGGAATCACTTGGTTTTACATTAAACAACGGTTAGGGGTAATCCAATCATTTTAACACATGACAAACAATTAGTCCAATCTTGTTCTAGCCCTACCAAACATAGGATAGACAATTAGTCCTGTCCCGTCGTATCCCGTCTAATAGTGTGTAACACCTCTTTCTAACCACACAAAACTCTAAAACCCACCACACATTTTCCTAAAACGAATCATCATCATAAATCAAAATAATATATATATACGATCAAATGAACCGTCAAAGAAGACCAAAACAGTTTATCGAATTTCAAAGTGCATGAAAACTTGTTCCCTTGTGAATACACCAAATTAAAAAAAATATTGAAAAAAATAGAATATATGTAACAGTTGTACCAGTCTTGTTCAGTACTATAAACTGCTGTTTGTTGTCGTCATCATCATATAGCGATGAGAATATTACAGAACATAAATTCGTAAGACATCCTCCTCTACCTCCTCAAGCTCTCCACAATGTAGTCCGCATACAGATCCCTTCAGGTCACCAAACACAAGGTTAACCTCACAAGGCTACACGTGTACAAGTATCATATATACATACATATATATATATAGGGTCTCCTTCTTTTGTTAACCAGTGCATATATGCACATCAGGCAATTGTAATATGTGCATATATCCAATGCCCCGATGTGCATATATGCAATACATGAAAAAGTTAACAAAAGAAGGAGACCCTATATATATATATATATATATATATATATATATTTGTGAGAGGTTCGGAGGAAAACCTCAAATAAATGAAAACTAAAAAACACCTTATCAACTGTGAGATTAGATAATCTATGAATGTGATTAAGGACGGTTACAACAATATTTTTTAAATTAAAAAACAAGGTTTAAAACCCCCTATTTTTTATTCGAAAAATACAAAAAAATGAACAAAATTCGAGCAAAATAAATTACCAAATAAACAATCATATTTTTCTCGTTAATTCGACATCCATATTCATATACCTTTTCATTCGTTTTTTTGTGGTTTTTCCATTTATTTAGAGTTTTCCCACGTGACACTATATTTGTATAAAAAAGAACTTGTAGGCCAAAGCCCATTATAGTAATTTACTAATTAGTACTAGGTAAAAAGATCATTCTCAATTGGAATCTTGCACAAGATATGATAAAGTGTGCAATTGTGCATATACTCCCTCTATAAGATAACACTACATTTTTTAATTGACTGTATGCTAATTTTATTCATAATTAAGGGTAATTTTGGAACAACCTAAAATAGAAATATGCACATTTAATTTAAGACAGAAGACTTTTAACACACACATCCATAGGAGAAAGTGTTTGCATTCAATATTTATGATTTCAATATCATAGTGGGTCCTACTTAGAAGGCATAAATAGGAAAAAGAATGGCATAGAAATCAAGCAGTTTGATTCTCCACTTACATGGAATGTTTGACCACCTCAATTGCTTCCTCAGCCGGCAAGAAATCATTGACAGCAACCTCCTTGTTCTCATTCTTCTTGTCTAATTAGTTGTCAAGATAAACAAGATTGCATCTACCAAAATGGTGATACAGATTCCAACACTTATATAATAATAATTGAGTTATATGAAAGGATACAATCTTCAAAGAAACGGCGGATTTCAGCCAAGCGATGTGGTGGGAGCTCCTTGATGTCACTGTAGTGTCTATACTCGGGATCATCAGCACACACTGCAATTATCTTGTCATCCTTCTCTCCCTGATCCATGGTATTCACCAATGTCAGCATATTTGTTAAAAGAATTTGTAAATCTTAGAAAACAACGATATCGTACCTGATCAATCATGGGCATGACACCAATTGCTCTGGCACGAAGAAAACAACCTGGCAGGATTGGTTCCTGCAAGTGTTTTCAAAACACCACAATTAGTCAGTGACATTGCTGTATCTATATTATATTATAAAACATTTATGAAAAACAACCCCTAATGCTTCATGTACCGCTATTTAATGCTAATTACTTAAAATCTCTTAAAAACAACTAATGAAGCTTTATGTACCGCTTTTCTAATTAATACTTATCTCTAACAACCTTCAAATCCTTAAATCGTGGACTCTTATTAATTAATCCTCATCTCTAACCACTTTCAAATTCTCAAATCATGAACTCCTTAAAAAGCGTCATTCTTTAAACAAATTTATAAAAAAACATGACCGTTTTCTCAAAACCACACATTAAAATAAATTAAAACATTAAAATTGAGATATATCGGGCTGCATTGCGCGAGTAGACTTCTAGTATTCCATTAAACATAAGAACTTCACAAGTTTAAATGACAAAAAAATGAAGTGAAAAGTAAATCTATAGTTCTATATATGGTAAATCAAACCACTAGCTTATGGTTTATTTCTTCGTTTTTCTCATCTACGATTTGTGGGTTCATCTTCATTTATCCTCACATCATGAAAATGGGACCCTTCAATGAAAAATATGAATAGAATAAATGTAAAATTAAGTGGCATACCTGCATGATAACCAAGACATCAAGTGGATCGTTGTCCTCACAGAGAGTACGAGGGACGAAGCCGTAGTTGTGTGGGTATACAACTGATGAATATAGGACACGATCAACCTGATAAACCACATATTAGAAAATACCCAAACCAATATAAGTATATAACCCATCATTTTTCACCGGTTATCATCCTCATTTACCTTGATAAGTCCTGTTTTTTTGTCGAGCTCATACTTTACCTTGCTCCCCTTGCTAATCTCAATCACCTGCAAAAAAGAGTGGTTTTATGATAAATTATTTCTCTTATAAATGAGCACCTAGACGGGTACTTCCAGGCTTCCAGCAATGCATACAATATACATTTATTTACAATCAAATACTGAGAAACTTAGGTGAAAAGAAAATGTGAAGCTGCTTGTATCACCCAAACCTTTTTAAAAACTACACACACATACACACACACACAAATCCTAAAGCAAGGATGGTGATTTCAATTAATTCGGCTTTGATCAATATTGGTTCTACATCCTTACACAGTTGAATATTGTTGGTGCTCCTGGTCCTGCATTGGATCATTACAAAAATCAGATGCTTAAATATCACTACATCATTATACAGAAATTTTTATTCAATGAATTCAAGAAGGACAGAAATTAAATAAAGTACCTATCTCAAGATCATGCCAAGGATGGGCAGCAACTGATCTTCTCCTCATGGATGAAAGTATTCTTTCATTAAGAGGAAGATGCGGATGATGATGAGAGTTCGCAGGTTTGTTTGGAGTCTCAATAGGTGGAGTCATTGTTGTAATCTGCACATGTAGCCTATACTCAGGAAAAAACACTCCTACTGTTTTCAAAGAGCTAACTTGCTATGAAAACAGAGTAATAAATCATGAGAAAGAGAATCTCGACGTCGATATCAACATTCAAGTAAAACAAACAGAAATACTAATTAAATGGAGTATGTTGAAATTTGCCATATGCACTCCCTTGTGCTCTATACTTATTCAGAATTCAGTAACATTTTATCACATAGGACCACAGAAGGAAATAAGATCAGATTGACTGAACTGCCTCCAGTGCATGAGACACAAGGGAAAATGCATATTCTTATATCATCTTTAATTGATTCCTTAAGCTTCTGGTTGTTGTAAAATCATTCTGCAGTTTATTGTTATTGACACCTAGTGAAAGTTAACATATGGACAGCCACATCATGACATCAGCAAATAAGTCACTCTATGAGGTAATACGTAAATGATCCTTCATGCTTGAAAAGATCCAAGGGGCTTACTGATCAAAGAAAACAGACCTAACTAACAGTGATAAAGGTCAGGAATATAACCCAAAATAAAAGTAAATCTTCCGGCAAGCTATTAACAGTAGACTTTGATAAAAGAAACAAAATGTTAATCAATCATGTCATAGGTCTCAATAAGAAATAGAAAATTAACACCAAATATAAAAAAAATTAATCCAAGATGCTGCCAACGGTAGAGTATCAAAGTGTGTACAATAAGAATGCAATGAGATAAATAAAATACCATAAAACATAGTGACCCATGAGATCCATAAAATGAGAATAAACCAAGACAAAAAGACTACAGATGCAGCAAGGGAAAAAAGCTGATTTGGTGCAACAAATTGATCTTGTAGATCAAGTGACACAGGCATCACATGTGATAGATACACAAATTACAAAATAGCATACACACAATCCATTTCACCTAAAGCGTTTGTAATGACAGTGATCCGACATTGATTGCAATTAAGAGCAATGTTACTTTGATAGAATCGCATTCGAGACATTCATGACTCGAATGAACAGAATCATAGCATCATAGGTCTCAAACCACATATTTCACCATTTTCATAAGCTGTTTATTCACTATTTCAAACATCTCCTTGAACCCAGTGAAAATACCTAAAACAATCCAGATCTCATAAAACTCAAAAGAAAATTCAAAATCGAAAACCAATACTATGATAAAATGGATCACCTAAAATCAAAATTTAAAAAGCCTTAAAAACATCAAACACAAACAACCTGTGAAGCATTAGCCGATGTGTATCAGTGTATGCTTATAAAAATACATGCCTCAAAAACCACTTACGAAAACGCATAAAAGTAAAATTTATGTTACATTTCGCCAAATCCAAAACTGACATTTAAAAGAAAAAGAAAAAAAAACTCAAAACTAAGAAGGCCAGCAGAACAACACTCAAATATGACAACGTAAACCTCAAAAGGAAAAAAAAATCAAAACTCATAAATACTTAATGGTAGGCATGAGCGTGCATCTTCTGCAATACATTGTCGAATCGAGAACTCTGGTGATGTAAAATCTCACAAACACAACGAAACCGGCAACAGAAGAACAAATCCAGCAAAACAACACTAAAACGTCACATCACAAGTCAAATAAATTCGATAACAGCCTTAAAAAGAACAATTCAAAACGTATAATATGAAGTAATGTGTATGTAGAAGTTGAGCATCATCAAATGTACTACAGTCGAACTTTAGAAACAATATGCGAGCAAATGAGTTAAGAACAAACCTGAAATGATCTATGGACCTGATGCAGAGAAAAATGGACTGCAGATCTGGATATTTAACAACAACAAAATCAAAGAGCGTAAGAATCAAGCCAGAGATATACATACAGGTACCTATATGTATTGATAGAGAAAGATAAACGTACCTAAAGAGAGAGAAAGTAGTGGAAGCAAGCTAAAGGCAACACAAGGCGGAAGCTACACGCTGTTGTTGTTCCCGCTATCTTCAGCTTTCGCCATTTAAAGCAAAGGGAAAAGAAAGTTTGTGTGTTACGCGTTTCAAAGATCGGACCTTTTCCATGACGGAATTGTTTAATTTCCAGATCAATGTACAAGCATCAATGCGAGAGGTATAAGTTGTGGTGGGATCGTTGTTGTGAATTTAATAATTTATGATGGGGAAAAAAGTTTTCACCGTTTCGAATGGAGAAAATTCCATATGGAATTATGGAATCAGAAGAAGATGCCTGCTTAGGAGATGAGAATGAGATACGTGTGACACGGTGGCGTTCGGTGGTCGGGTCGAATTGTGGGCCACCACTACTACCCGATCCAACCGAATGACTAATTTGAGTATGGTATCGTAGGGATGAGCATCGATGACCGTTTTCTCGGATCGAACCCAAACCGGTACCATATATTCGGTCCGGTATTCGGTTCCAAACATTCCTCAAAATCGGTATTCGGTACCGGGATTTTCCCGAAGAAACCGAACCGAAATTTTTAAAAGCAAAGTTTTTAAAAAAAATTTAATTATGCATATCATCTCCTAAATAAAGTTTATCTTGATTGTTGTTAACATTAATTATTATTGTTTCTAGTTGTATATATAGAGATTGAAGAGTTGATAACGAACAAAATGAAAAAACGAAAATCATAAAAACATACCGAAGATTGTTGAACTTTTGGTTGGTTTTGAACTTTTTGATTGTTTGTGATTGGTGTTAATGAAACACATTTGAAACATTATGAAGGCATTTTGATTTGCGATTGGTTTTGATACACATTTGATACATTTTAAAATTTTCGGTCCTAAGTGGTCCTAGTACCGATTTTCCCGTCCCGAAACCGAAACCGAACCGGTACATACGGTTCGGTTTTCGGTACCAATTTTTAGTACCAAAAAATATCGGTACCAACCGGTTCGGTACCGGTCCGGTCCCGACCTCATCCCTATGGTATCGTGTTCTAACTTTCAAGAGCATCTTCAACACCTATGTTAAAGTTTTTCTAAAATAGAATAAAAAAATTTACATCCAACTCCGGCAATAATGTTCTTTTTACAACTTTAGTATTTGTTATTTTATTAAAATATTCAATATATGAAAAATTGGAAGAACAGAAAGTTTGTTTTTTTAGGGATAATGATTAGTTTTGGAAAAAAACCATTTAAATAAATATTTCTCTAAATTTAGATATTTTTACAATCTCTATCGTCTTTTCTTTGTTTTAGCATAGAGGATGGCATGGCTGTTGGATCAACAAAAATGCTAAAATCTTACTTTTTTTCCATTTTAGCATAGCCGTTGGAAATGCTTTAAGTCTTTTGATATTATTTTTTACTTTTAAGTTTTTATATTATTTTTTTGTTACACGATTAAATGGAAAGAACATAGATGTGCTTGGTTTCGTGGGATTTCGATAAGATTTCGAAAAGAATTAGAATGATTAGTTTCATTGATTAAATTCTATTTAGGTGTTTGGTTCATTTTTTAGAAAGGAATTGAATTCCATACATTCTATTACTTACGAATTTGGCCATTCTATCACAATTGAGAAGAAATTCAATTTCATTTCATCTCATTTTCTCAAAAATACAAAATTATTCTCATCTTTGCTACTTGATTTTACCTAGACCACCGATGTCGACCACCACGAGTTTGAACCACGGTCGACCTAAACCACTGCCCATCTAAACTATCGATCTGAATCACCGTCGACTACCTTTGCTATGAACCACTGCCGACGACCGTCGATCTGAACTACTGTCAACCACCACCGTTCTGTACTACCACTGATTTGAATAACAATAGTATGATTTCGGTTTCAAATTTTCTAAAAAGAGTATTTTGACCAATATTTAATTTCAATTCCAAAACTACACTAACCACACAGAGAGATTCCATCTCTATATCTATCAACAAAATAAGTGATAAAACCCGATAACATTTTATTACAAATCCTTCAGGGTGCGTTTGGTACGCAGACAGGACGGGACGGGACGGGACAGGACAGTTGTTCAGTGTTTGGTAAGACATAAATAGGACTGGACAGGACAGAACAGGACCGGATAAATGACCAATTTACCCCTGAACAATCTACCATAAATCGATAACCAAAAACTGATACCAAGTCGATACCAAAGAACACCAAAACAGGAACACCAACAGATACCAAATCGATACCAAAGAACACCAAAACAGATACCAAATCGATACCAAAGAACACCAAAACAAGAACACCAATCTTCAAAAACAAGAACACCAAAACAAGAACACCAACAGATACCAAATCGATACCAAAGAACACCAAAACAGATACCAAATCGATACCAAATAACAACAATCTTCCAAAAACACTAGCTTAGGGCAAATCTGTATGAGAAATCGCTAGCTTAGGGCAAATCTGCAGAAATCGATTAGGGCAAATCTGCAGAAATCGACCTGGTATGAGAAACGACCTGCAGAAATCGTTTGGTATGAGACGATTGATACGTTTGGTATGAGAAATTGCAGAAATCGACCTTGTAGAAATCCACCTGCAGAAATCGACCTGGTATAGGAATCGATTGAAGGTGAGAACGAAGGAGAGAATCGATTTCTTGAGAAGATTTCTTGAAAAGATTTCGGTTGAAGGTGAGAAGTGGAACGAAGGTGAGAACGATGGGTGAGGGTATATTGGTCCAAATAGCCTTGTTCCACTTAGTTCCAGGGGGTAACCATGGAACAAGCGTGTCCCATATGAGTCCAAGTTAGTTCCACTTAGTTCCACATTTGGTCACACCAAACATGGGACAAGTGTGTCATGTCTTGTCCTGTCCCATGCTGTCCACCGTACCAAACGCACCCTCAAAGTCAAATTCATTTGACAAATTTCATTTTATCTAGAAACATTTTGCACCAAACACCCCCAATATACTTAGAAGGTATATCCACTTAATTTGAAGGGTATCCTAAAATGTTATAAACCATATTTGTAGCAGAATTTAGAGATGACTAATTCGTCTTAATCGCTGGTAGCACTTGCCCTTCTAGAAATTGTGGTTTTGACTATTATTTTTTACGGGTATCCAATTTTTGACTTTCTAAAATTCGAATCCTAATACTTTTGTGATAAAATTGAAGAAAACTAGATATATTGCAATCGAAAGTTTTTTTTTAACAAAAAGTTGATATCGGCAACCCCAACCGGCTCACAATCGGTTGCCTATCCATAATGTGGAGGGCATACCTGACTCACTCAGCAGTTGTGGCTATGAGGGTGTCTTGGATTCAAACCCGAGACCTTCTGCTTTTTGTACAAAGATGTCTTCATCCATTACCAACTGAGCTACACACCATTAGCTTGCAATAGAAAGTTTTGTTATATTATTTTTTTATTAGTAATTTTTTTAAATGACCAATTGCTTTAGATATAAGGCCTTCGGTACCGCGTACGGGATGGGGCTCGGGATGGGCGGGAATGGGGTACGGGTCATGCGGGGATGGCGGGGCGGGGATGATTCCGGGGATGGGATCCCGGATCATCCCGAAGGTTTTTTAAAAAAAAAAATTTAATTAAATTTTTAAAAATGTAACCGTTGAACGGCTATTTGTAAAAAAAAAATTTATTTTTCTCAATTTAATCCCACTATATATTTAACCCTCAACCTCTTATTTCTCACACCTCTCAACCTCTTATTTTTCACACCTCTCAAATTCTCTCAACCTCTTATTTCTCACACCTCTCAAACTCTCTCAAATTCTCTCAACCTCTTATTTTTCACACCTCTCTCATCATGAATTCAAACAGAACACATACATCCCGTCGTAACCGACCGAATACACCACAATCGCAAGAAGATCAAGAGCTTGGTTTCCAAGCGTTTACACAACAAGGTTATCATCCGCAATTTTCGCAACAAATTCCGCCACAATGGTCGCAACAAAATCCGCCACAATGGTCGCAACAAAATCCGCCACAATATCCGCAACAATTTCACCAACAATTTCACCAACAAATTCCTTAACAATTTACACGTCCCGGGTTGATTGAACAAGGTTTTACTCCGGCCAACTTCAATCTCGACGACGACATTGTTCCGGAAACCCAACCTTCTACCCCGAACACACCACAATCTATCCCGGCACAACAATCTAACCCAGAACCATCAAATCCGAGACCAAAGAAAGCCGCCAAACAAACGTGGAGTAAAGCCGAGGAACTCGCGTTAGTGTCGGCGTGGGTTGACGTTTCGGAGGACCCCGTGGTCGGTAACGCACAAAGCGGTGGTAATTATTTTTATTGTTATTATTATTATTATTATTATTATTATTATAATTATTATTATTATTCTTATACTTAATTTTACATAAATGTAGGAAATTTTTGGGGCCGAATCGGGCATGTGTTCTTTACTCGCATGGGTCGTGAACCAGGTTATAGATCAACCCATCAACTCAATAGCAAGTTCAACGACCTCAATAAAAGAGTTAATTCGTTTGGCGGCATCTACAACAACTTGCTCAATAATAGATCAAGCGGGATGAGTGAGGCCGATATATCCTGAACGGCACACGAACGGTATGTAGCACGCCATAAAGTTGCTTTCACTCACGAACAAGCTTGGGACGTCCTAAAAAATGTCCAAAATGGGGAGCCGTTCCAACGATGACGACAACTTCATCGCGGGGTTCAAAACGTACCCAACCTTCCGATGATGACGATGACGAGCAAATTCAACGACCCATCGGGAGAAACAAGGCAAAAAAAATCATCAACGAGTAATACGTCCGGGGCGAATACGGACGAAAGTGTTACTCAGTTGTTGACGACGTTCAACAACAAGATTGATGATACAATGGAATACAAAATGAAAAAACTCGATCTCGAAATCGAACGCTCAAAACTCGAACTTCAAAGGTTAGAACACGAACGAGAAATCGAATGAGATAAACGATTTGAGAAAGACTTCGAGTATTTCATAACCCCGCATGATAACCTTACGGGAAACGCTTTGAGGGCTACTTTAGCGAGAAAAGAGCAAATCCAAAAATTTCATAATTGGTAGTGTTTTGTATTTTGTAATTTTTATTTTTAATGAATGATATGAATTTTAATTTTTATTATTTATCTTATTTTTATTTATTAAAAAATATATAAATATTTTTATTTTGTTAAATAATTAAATGTATAAATAAAAGAATTAAAATAAATGAGGTGGCAAAAGGGTTTGAGGGAATGGGGTACGGGTGTTTAGGGATCGTTAGGGATCGAGTGAGAGACGCAAAAAAAGCTGATGTGGAGTGGAATCTTTGAAAGATGCTGTCCATGGGGTACTGATGGCGCCTAATCCAAAATCAGATTTTAGAAATTTAATATATATTACCGAAGAAAATTAGGAAGACGATGACGGGAGGCCGACGTGCAGTGCAGCTTTCACATCACAGCTTAAAGGGACGTGTGATTAATTGCCATAATCGGTGGCAATAAATGTTTTACTATTTATAATATCCTTTCTTTATTTGGTATATTCTATTGAAATAAAATAGATAAATAATTAATCAATAAAATGTTATATATCTGTCATGGGTTAGGTTCACGTAAGACCAACCTGTTTTCGTGAGACCATAAAATTAACACTAAACTTTCACAGTGATTCATTGTGAAGGTAAGAAAAACAACAAATCTTCACAGCAAAAACACTGTGAAGGTTTACCATCACAGTACCTTCACAATTTTTTGCTGTGAAGGTTTAATGTTAATTTTTTGGTCTCACGAAAATAGTCTGGTGTTACATGATCTCAACTCTATCTGTCATTACTAAAGGTTGATAAAAGGGTTATTTGGTAAGTATTGATTAAAAAAAATTAGGTATTCGATCCAAGTACAATTTATTGAAATGTAAAATATTGTATTTAGATTTTATCTCGACAAAAAAATATTTTCAAATAAGTTAGTTTAATATTTTTAACATTACATCAAAGATCTATAAATATTTTGTATATTCTAGTGTTGAATCAAAGACATAGCTCATTTTTTTAAATATATTTTTTCAAGATTAAAATAACATACATTCATTTTCATTTAGGGTGCGTTTGGTACACTTGACAGAAAAAGAACAGAACATAACAGAGATCATTGTCTCATGTTTGGGAGGACTTTTATGTGGAACAGACAGGAACAGAGTGGAACAAGCTGGAACAGGCATGTTCCATCTTCACCTCATGAAACAAGCTGGAACAGATATGTTTTACCAATATAATCTCTATATAAAATATAATTCTATTCTAAAACTTTAAATACACGTATTTTATATTTATTTATTCTTTAAATTTTATTTATTTGTATTTTATCTAATGTTATTTGTTATGTTCTGTCTAGTTCTGTCTGTCAAACGCTGAACAATAGTTTTGTCCTGTTCTGTTCTATCATGTCTGCGTACCAAACGCACCCTTAAAATCCAAAGATATGTATGATTTATGATTTATTATTTAAATTCTGTTAACTTCATCGTTGGTTTATTTACGTAACCTTAATTATGGACGCATAACATTACATCGTATCTTAAAATCTTATTTAGGGGGTGTTTGGGAGTGCTTATATTTTTAACTTATGCTTATTTGCGTATGTGGTGAGGAAAAACAGTTTTTAAAAAATGTTTGTTAAAAATTGAGGGTAAAAAGGTAATTTGGATAGATAAGGAAATAAGGAGAAGTAAATAAGTAGGTATGTAATGACTTATCAAAAATAACTTATTTGTGGTGAGGAGAAACAAATAAGCACTTTTGATTTTTTTTCTATCCAAACACTCCAAATAACTTATTTGCGGTGGGGAGAAACTATAAACAAATAAGTCAAAAATATAAGCACTCCCAAACACCCCCTTAAATAAGTATAATTTTATATGTTATTTACATACAAGACAAATCCTTGGGCAAATTTAAATATTGTATTTTGTCAACCACTTGGATTGGAGTGGCCTAATTTTGAGGAATATCCGTTTATACCATGATAGAAAAAGACGACCATGACTTAAAAGACACCCTTTAACGTCTAACTTCTAAGAGGGACACACTCTAGCCTAGAGGTGGCCAAACAGACCCGACCCGACCCGACCCGACGGGTTGACCCGACCCGAAACCGGTCAAGAACCGGTTTCAAGCCCGAGAGCCGGGACCGGTTCGTGTATTTAAGAATTTTCTCGGCCCGACCCGGGACCGGTTCGTGGCCCGACCCGGCCCGACCCAATTTTTTCAAAAACCTTATTGCCGTTATATAGCCGTTTGTGACCGTTGGGAACCCATTTTTGACCGTTTTTTCACCCAAAAATACCCCCTCCAACCCCATATAAATACTAGGGGTGTTATGGAGTGATCACCACCTTACAATTGCTTACAAAACGCAAAAAAACGCTTACAATTTTCATTTCTCGGCTCTCGTTATATTCTCATTTCTCGGCTCTCGTTAAAATAAGTGTTATAGTTTATATTATTGTTTTAGTTTGTATTCGCACTTTTATTTTATACGTCTCAAACTAGATGTCTATTTACATCATTATTTTAGCTTGTCTTAAAATAAATATTTATTTTATTATTTTATTCTTAAATATGCAATAGATAAGTTCTTTCTCTCCAATTAAGAGTAAAATTGTTAGTTTATTAATTAGAAAGTGTAATAACCGGTCCCGGCCAAAATACCTAGTCTCGGGCCCAAATTGGTCCTGTGTATTTTATTTATTTTTAAAATCAATTTATAATATATAAAAATTATGTTTTGAATATCTTTTAATAATATAAAAATAATATTTTAATACACTTTAAAATACACTTAAGTGGAAGCCCGAATATCCCGGGAACGTGTGTGTGTGTGTGTGTTAACTTGCCGTTAAAAAAAATACACTTTAAAATATGTACTTGGGTCAATCAAATACATTTTTTTATAAATTAGTAATTGATATTCAATCAAATACACTTAAAATATACATTTAAAAATACATCAATGCAATCCTAGAATTTTTTTCTTCAACTGAAGTCTAACAAAAGCATCGACGTCATCAAGGTCATCAATATCGGGTTCATCATTCTCGTCTGTAACGACCCAAACAAAGTAAAGCATGCAATTCTTAAAAAATAAAGTGTCCCAAAAACGGGTCTCAAAATTTTCTTACATTATAACAAGATCTGGTTGGCGGAATCAACCTACACAACTGAGAATAATGTCTAAACTAAATATTAGTGTCGCTACACTACCGAGCTTCCTTGCTAAACGCCCTGCTCACTTGCCAGAGCCTTTCATTTCCTGCTTCCCTGAAAATGTTTTAATTTGAAAATGTGAGGGTTAGCCCATGAGGCCTAGTGAGTCCCTCTTTACAGTTCCCGAAACATTTAAAAACAGTTTATAATTTTCAATGTAATCATTCATAATTCTGTTCATATAAAATCATTCACGGAAAAAGGTCTGCCCCTTCGTAAATTGGCACCCTGAAGTCACCCTAGGGTGACAACGAGTCAGTCTCATGCTGCCTTACAGGGTCACACCTCCCTTGACATAAACGGGTCACACCTCCCGGCACGAGCTGGCGGGCCACACCACCCGACTTAGCCAGTTTACATCTCAAACAATGTATGCATACATCCCATATAAAACTTTAAACAACTTTCATGCAGTTAAAAGCATAAAAATAAACATGGCATTACTCATCATGTCTTGCTTTAGAAACACATTAAAAGTCACGCATTTTAGTTAGAAAACTCACCTGAATCTCTTACTTCTCTTTTCTAATCTGTTCCCGACTCCCAATTGATTTTCCTGAATAAATAGACAGAACATAAGATGATCACTTAACTTTCCGGACACAACTCCTTTCCGGACACCCACACTTTCCGGACGACACCATATCCCGGACAACCACACTTTTCGGACGACATAACATTCCGGACATCACTAATTCTCGGGTACTTCTTACTTACCGGACACTAGACTCACCGGACACTTATACTTACCGGATACCCCTCTCATCCGGACATTTCCCGCATTCGGGAACCTTCAACCGATTCAACGTATCCGGACGTCCAGAAGACTTTCCGGACGCCGACCTGACCCATTATTGAATCGAAAATCACAGATTAGCTTAAGGTCCCACGAATTAAACATTGGAAACAATAATAAGATCACAAAGCCCAACAAATACTGAAGCCTTAGCCGCAAAACAACCGATTTGACGCCTAATCTCTCTCATTTAGCTTCAAACTCAACTTTTAACAAAAACCCCAAAAGATAATCATCTTAACAACATTCCACAGATTAAGGATGAAGAGAAGAGGTTACCTATTTGATTGAGGATGAAGAACACCTTCCTTTCTTCTCCAATAAGCTGGAATTTCTTTCTTCTTACTTGACCTATCTCTCTTTCTTCTTTCTTTCTCCCTTTCTCCTTCTTGTTCTTTCTTTCTGTAACAACCCATTTCCATATATACAAATAACATACATTTCATAACATAGTTTTATAAAAAAGATATATCATGTTTCATATTCGGTCCCATAGTCTTGCTAAACATAATAAGTAATTCAGTACAAACTGTAACACCCGTAATTTCGAATAAGTACGACTTCGAATCAGTGTAGAACCGATCTTTAAGAAAAATATGAAAAATAAGATTTTGGGTCAAATCTTAGATTTAATGGTCTTGTTGGATGAGGAATTCAAATACGAGTCCAACGGTCCTTTCCGGAGCGAAAACAGAGCTAAAACGAGAAAGTTATGGCCAAAACGAGTTTCGGTACACTTTGAGCTATTGTGCCCGACGATAGTGACACTGTCACAATCGCCGTGTCACTATCGCCCATAATGTACCGAGAGTTGGGGGACGCGGGCGATTGTGCCCTGGCGATAGTGACACTGTCATTATCGCCGTGTCACTTTAGCCGACGGGCTCCAGGGTGTTTTAAACCCCTTTTCTTCTTTCTTCTTCCCCATTTCACTCATCTCTCTCAACTCTCTCTCTAAAAATTGTCTCTCTCAAGAAACCCTAAACCTCCCCTCTCCTTCCTCATTTCTTCACCAAATTCAACCCATTTTCCACCATTGATGAAGATATGAGAGCTTGGAGCTCATGTGGATGGTTGGAAGCTTTTAGTTGGAGGTTCATACGATTAAGGTAACATTTCTTAACCTAAATGCTAGATTATTGTGGATTTCCTCTTTCTTCTACCTTGAGGTTATTGTTAAATGATTTTGTTGGTGATTGGTTGAGATAATCTTCACCTTCTTCATTATTGAAGATTAGGGTTTGGAATATTTGGGGTTTTTGGATGAAATTGTTTAAGGAATGATTTCTTATGGTTAGACTTCGGTATTGATGGATGGAAACTCATAAATCTAGGTTTTGGAAGTTTTGGCTTGAGGATGCAATCTTCATCAAAGGAACTTACGTTGGAGAAACTCTAGATTTAGCTTAATCTAGCAAAGGTGAGTTCAAGTTACTTTGCGAAAACTTTGTACATGCCAAAATGTTATTTTTCCAAGCAATTATGTGTTTTACCTGAAAATTATTAATGTTGAGTTATTTGGTGGATTTTACCTTTTGAGGTATTAATTGTGGTAAACATTGTAAAACACTACTTTTGGATATTTTGGAAAAATGTGATAGATAAATCTTATATGAAAATGGATTGTCGATTTATGTGATAAATGGAGTCTATTTATTATGAAAATAAATTTTGTGGATATTTGGAAATATGCATATAGTACATCATGAGATGTTTTAAAATGTAAAGGTTGAGTCCTTTTGGAAATGAGGGTTATCCCGATCCAAGGTTTTATTTCAGGTTTCCACGGATTTGAAGTATTTACTGACAACCGGTGTGTGTTGTTATACTTAATGCCATTTTACGACTTTCATGAACTATCTTTCGAGTTAGTTGAGCTTGTGGCTCGGTATTGGGTTTTATTAAGTTTTGGGGACATTTGTCCGGTTTGATAACTCAAAGTTGGTGTTCCGTCACGTGCGATGTATACGGGTCTCCCCCGTCACCGAAAGGTGTTGTTTTGGGTATTTGTTACTACTCATGTTTTCGGTTACGTGTTCTATTTATATGGATTGTTTTCCATGGTACGTAAGTTATGGTTTATATCTCATCCGTGTATTTGTTTTACCTCCACCTTCAACGGATACGGGTCTTCCCATTTATGGTATTTGATCTTTATTACCTTTTACGGTCGCAATAGTATCGCTTCGTATTGTGTTTTAATAAAGAGTTATATTTAACGGATGGTTTCTATGTTCTGCGGGTTGAGTATGTATTGTCAACCGTGTTAGAAGGTTTTGCCTAAACTAGACTTATTCACGTATTTGGGTGAACTGGGATTTGTAACTCATTTTGGAAAACGCATTACACTTTTCGGGTATGGTTTCCATGGATTTGAGTGTGTTGGAAAATGAGTCGTTTATGCCGTTTGGGAAATCTTTTTGGAAATGATAGTCTTTGTCGCAAGCTTTCATTTAAAGATTTATTTAAATCATGACTATAACTACTAACCTCCGATTTATGATTTTATATAGTCATGATAAAATGCTTGAACTCACTAGGCGTAAGCCTAACCCTTTTTATTTGTCGGCATGTGCAACAGGCTCAGGTTGGGGTAACTCTAGCTACATTATGAAGTGGCGAGTGCTAGTTAAGTGCACGAGAGGTGACTTGTTTAGTGAAGTCTTCCGCAATAGTTTGGACTGGCAACTTATGTTGTATTAAGTAACACCCGTACTAAGTTACAAACTGTAGAATTTATGATGTTTTAATTCCGAGGTATTTTGAGGAATGATTTGTAGAAATGAATTTATCTATTTTGGTGGATTTATTGAATTTTAAAGTTAGTTGCTCGTTCCAAATTTCAGGGTGTTACAAGTTGGTATCAGAGCATAAGTTTGAGAGATTTAGGTGTTGATTTTGGATACCTAGACTCAAACTAGCGTTTGTTTAAGTAAATGATAGTGAAATTCACCTTTAGGCACTTTAAGATGCGATGTTTTGAAGTTGATGAATGTTGTAGAAACGAGAATCACGTCGAGAGTAGCAAGGATAATCATGTACGGTGCGTTCATAGTGATACTTGGCCAGTGTCATGGTGAATCTACTAGTATATGTGCATACTTGAATTACTTTCATGTGATGATCGTTGGGGTAGTGAAGAAGGTTCTAAGCTAGTAGTCGTTGGAATAGATGGACGATTCTAGTATTAGTCACTTGGAGTGACGATAAGCATGATAATTGCTTTAAGTAGACCGTTTCGGGTCGAGATTGATGGTTGTATTAGAACCATAGGCTTATTGAGCCGACTTTGATTTGAGGAAAAACCGTAAGGTTAATTGATGTAATTCCCAACTTGCCTTAAGAGGTCTGAATATCCGGATGACAATAGTGGACCAGAGGGATTTGGAAGGGTATGAGTTGAGACGTTGAATGCCGACTAAGTCATGCACAAAGTTTATTTCGAAAATAAATTGCACCAACTAGTTCTTGTGTTTCAAATCCTTATATGGATTTTGTTATGAAATTTTGAGAAATGTTTAGCACACACACAAGATTTCAAATCATGTTTTTGAACGTGCATGAAACCATTTTATTGCGGGAGTTGCAAACTCCGTCGGGATTTGTTTTGCCTTATTTCATTGTTGCTCAACATTTGTTTTGGATGTAATGACAATCGTATTTTTATGATGTTTGAGATGTTGGGCAATAACTACGGCTTGTGACTTTAACATTGGATCTCCTCCACATATGTTAGAGTTTGGACGGAAAGTTATTTTCCATTTTGTTTATGTGAAGTTATTTTGGGGATTTTGTTTAATGAGAGTTGTTAAACAATGTGGATTATGTGGTATTACCCTAGAAGGGGATTTTTAAGATTTTGGCGTCTCATTTATGATTTTGCTTATAGCAATTTGGCTTTGGAAGCATGGTGTTTAGCGCCGTTTTATTGACTTGGAGTCATTGGGTCCATGGAGGTTCATGGAGCTTTATTTTACGACATGTTGAGTCGTGTGAGTATAATTTCACAAGGTGCAAACTTTAATTACTTATGTGAAAGGTTTATAAGTTATGTTGGGCATTTGGTCTCACTCGAGTTTTGTTGAGAAAAGTTAATTTTATGCCATAAGACGACTAAAAAAAGATGAGTTTGGAACTCTAGTGTCACGTAACTTTTCTTTCAAAAGGTTTGTGTTATTAAGTATTTCATTGAAAATAGTTTAGTGTATGGATTGATTTATACATGACTTAAGTGATGCATGAAAGAATATTTTGGTAACATTTCATAATGATTTACTTGGTGCGCTTTTGGTCAGTTAAACGTTTTATTATCATTTCATGAAAATACGTTATATCGACTTAGGGGTATGCATAGCTTGGTAACCATTATTTCTCGTCACTTGTTGAACGAATCGTGAATTACATTATTTTATTAACTCATTGTACAACTGATGACCATTCGGTCAAAGGGTGTTTTGGTGTTGTGGAAATTATGCATAGTTCGCATTATTGTACATTTTGAAAACACAAATGTGTTAGCCATTGACATTGGTCAATTTTGATTTTGCCAAGTGTTTTGGAAAATGGAAAACCTTTGGTTTGGAAGAAATGTGTACGTGGAGTATTTTTGACAAATACATTTTAAGCATCTACGTTTTGACGTTTTGTGTCCCAAGTACGAAACCTTGAGGAAATGCTTCGTGACGAAGATTTTAGAAAATTGTTGCATAAAACTATGGTGCGTGTAACTTCTTATGTTTTGAACATTGACGCGCACCGTTGGTACAATTTGGGATTTGAAAATAAGTTGAACCCTTTTGATGTCAACCAATTATTAACACTTATTTCCTCATATGTTTTAGAAAAATGCATTGTTGTGTGCAAGTTTGCGAAAGACGTTTTATTTAAACGTCATCATAGGACCGGATGAGATATTTTGGAGAAATTGATTTAAAGAGCTTCCTCTTTTGGAAATTTGGTTGTGAACCGTTTGATGCATGTCTTTTCGTTTCAAGAAAATTTCTAATGGGAGTGTTACAAGCTTGCATGCCTACCCCAATTTGTGGTTTTGTGATGTTTTAGTCGATATTTTCAAATGATGGAAATGTATGGGCTTTGTTTTAAATATGAAATTTATACAAGTCATTTTGTGTTGACTAAGGTGTATGTGCAAACCGTTTCATCATTTAGTATAAGAAACTGACGTGCGCAAAATTTTGTTGGTGATCCATGTTTCATGTCGTTTTATGGTTGGCAAGGAAATGTTGAAGTCAAATGTCATTTGGATCGCTTTTGAAATACGTGCACGCCTTGTGTTGCACCCGTTTTAGGTCGAGCTGTCACTTTACATGCATGTCATGAGTCAATCCATACTAGAACCGTGGCGGTTCGTTTTTTTTAAGAAATTGTTTATTACGCTTTTGCGTTTAGTGGGTAAACTGAACTGCAATGAGATTATTTTCAATATGATTTTCATATATGGGACGAGCGTGTCCAATTTTACGTAACTACCGACTGATAGTAGCAGTTTTATGCGTACGGTGTATTTGATATAAAAATCTTAGTATTGAAAATATTTTGTGAATGGTTTTGATTTATTGACATATTTATTGAATAACACACTCGAAAACCTTGAACTCGTTAGGACCTTGGAATGAGTAAGTAACCCCGTCAAGGGTAAGTGAGTGTAGCACTTCGACGGTTGAAGGTTGAGTATTCCACGTGTGTTGGTATTGGGCTGAATGATATTGGTAGCGAAGTAAAAGTGGTTGTGGTAATTGGATGGTTAGACTTGCGGTAATGCATTTCGAGGGTGGTGTAGCCGCTTTGTTGACAACCCTAGTTTTGTAGAAACACTCGGTAAAGGAACTCATGTGTGAAGTCCTATTAGAGTTCAAAACTTGGTGATAAAACTAGGTCAACCTTTGTGGGTTTGAGGTCGGAAACCGTTGGTGTTATCGGGAATCGTAGTCCGATTTTAAAAGAAATACGGTAATGGTAGTTGTAACCGTAATATGCTCGATTGTGAGGAGTGGCTTTGGTAGAATAACCTTCGTGTTTGGTTAAGGGACTTGTCGGTTTATGATTGTATTTTGATGGACTCTTGGAGTATATTAGAACTCGTTGGATGTGGATGGCCGTGAACGATATGGGCAATTGAAACTAGAAATTCGGTTGGTCTCAGTATTAGTAGGCCTTGAATTGACTTGGAGTCTGAACTGAAATCGAGAAGTATGGAACGCTTTAAGGTTGGGAGACAACCGAAGTCGTCCGACTATAAATTATTCCAGTTGTCGGGGTGTTCTCCCGGACATGAGTACAGTGTACGTGAATGGGCTTTGTTGATAAACAGTTGTTCGAGGATTTGTCTTTAAGGCTGTGTGAAAAATTTAGATTACAATTAGGAAGTGATAAATTATAGTCGGCGTAGAGTCGATTAGCCTTGGGTTGCAAAGGATGTAGATTTCGAGGACGAAATCATCCTAAGGTTGGGAGGATTGTAACACCCGTAATTTCGGATAAGTACGACTTCGAATCAGTGTAGAACCGATCTTTAAGAAAAATATGAAAAATAAGATTTTGGGTTAAATCTTAGATTTAATGGTCTTGTTGGATGAGGAATTCAAATACGAGTCCAACGGTCCTTTCCGGAGCGAAAACGGAGCTAAAACGAGAAAGTTATGGCCAAAACGAGTTTCGGTACACTTTGAGCTATTGTGCCCGGCGATAGTGACACTGTCACAATCGCCGTGTCACTATCGCCCATAATGTACCGAGAGTTGGGGGACGCGAGCGATTGTGCCCTGGCGATAGTGACACTGTCACTATCGCCGTGTCAGTTTAGCCGACGGACTCCAGGGTGTTTTAAACCCCTTTTCTTCTTTCTTCTTCCCCATTTCACTCATCTCTCTCAACTCTCTCTCTAAAAATCGTCTCTCTCAAGAAACCCTAAACCTCCCCTCTCCTTCCTCATTTCTTCACCAAATTCAACCCATTTCCCACCATTGATGAAGATATGAGAGCTTGGAGCTCATGTGGATGGTTGGAAGCTTTTAGTTGGAGGTTCATACGATTAAGGTAACATTTCTTAACCCAAATGCTAGATTATTGTGGATTTCCTCTTTCTTCTACCTTGAGGTTATTGTTAAATGATTTTGTTGGTGATTGGTTGAGATAATCTTCACCTTCTTCATTATTGAAGATTAGGGTTTGGAATATTTGGGGTTTTTGGATGAAATTGTTTAAAGAATGATTTCTTATGGTTAGACTTCGGTATTGATGGATGGAAACTCATAAATCTAGGTTTTGGAAGTTTTGGCTTGAGGATGCAATCTTCATCAAAGGAACTTACGTTGGAGAAACTCTAGATTTAGCTTAATCTAGCAAAGGTGAGTTCAAGTTACTTTGCGAAAACTTTGTACATGCCAAAATGTTATTTTTCCAAGCAATTATGTGTTTTACCTGAAAATGATTAATGTTGAGTTATTTGGTGGATTTTACCTTTTGAGGTATTAATTGTGGTAAACATTGTAAAACACTACTTTTGGATATTTTGGAAAAATGTGATAGATAAATCTTATATGAAAATGTATTGTCGATTTATGTGATAAATGGAGTCTATTTATTATGAAAATAAATTTTGTGGATATTTGGAAATATGCATATAGTACATCATGAGATGTTTTGAAAATGTAAAGGTTGAGTCCTTTTGGAAATGAGGGTTATCTCGATCCAAGGTTTTATTTCGGGTTTCCACGGATTTGAAGTATTTACTGACAACCGGTGTGTGTTGTTATACTTAATGTCATTTTACGACTTTCATGAACTATCTTTCGAGTTAGTTGAGCTTGTGGCTCGGTATTGGATTTTATTAAGTTTTGGGGACATTTGTCCGGTTTGATAACTCAAAGTTGAGTTTTGACCATGATTTATGATTATTGGGGAATTGCATGTTTTGAATGCATTTGTTTATTCATTTGGGGTGGTGTAATGTTTTAGACCTTGTTAGCTATGGATCCATAGGCATTTGAGTTTCCCTTAGTCTCGCGGGTAAGAGGTCGGAATTGATTGAGCTCAGTTTACGAGACGTTAGTTTATTTTGTAGCACGGAATAGGCATCGGGTTCCATGATAAGTAAGGCGTGGACTTAGATGGTCGGGCGTCGTCTCATGGGCAGTAAGGTGTAATTCCATATATGTGCTTAGCACGGGATAGGCGTCGGGATCCATGATAAGTAAGGCGTGGACCTAGATGGTCGGGCGTCGTCTCATGGGCAGTAAGGTGTAATCCCTAATGTGCTATTGTGGATTTGGTGACCCAATGTATAGACCTGGAGTGGTTGAAGTTGGGGGCATCCTAGTCTCGTGAGCAATAGATCTGGAGTGATTGAGCTCAGCTTTACGAGAGTAATCCACGTGGGTGTTTTTTTAGTACATAGTAAGTGACCCACTTTGGTGTTCCGTCACGTGCGATGTATACGGGTCTCCCCCGTCACCGAAAGGTGTTGTTTTGGGTATTTGTTACTACTCATGTTTTCGGTGACGTGTTCTATTTATATGGATTGTTTTCCATGGTACGTAAGTTATGGTTTATATCTCACCCGTGTATTTGTTTTACCTCCACCTTCAACGGATACGGGTCTTCCCATTTATGGTATTTGATCTTTATTACCTTTTACGGTCGCAATAGTATCGCTTCGTATTGTGTTTTAATAAAGAGTTATATTTAACGGATGGTTTCTATGTTCTGCGGGTTGAGTATGTATTGTCAACCGTGTTAGAAGGTTTTGCCTAAACTAGACTTATTCACGTATTTGGGTGAACTGGGATTTGTAACTCATTTTGGAAAACGCATTACACTTTTCGGGTATGGTTTCCATGGATTTGAGTGTGTTGGAAAATGAGTCGTTTATGCCGTTTGGGAAATCTTTTTGGAAATGATAGTCTTTGTCGCAAGCTTTCATTTAAAGATTTATTTAAATCATGACTATAACTACTAACCTCCGATTTATAATTTTATATAGTCATGATAAAATGCTTGAACTCACTAGGCGTAAGCCTAACCCTTTTTATTTGTCGGCATGTGCAACAGGCTCAGGTTGGGGTAACTCTAGCTACATTATGAAGTGGCGAGTGCTAGTTAAGTGCACGAGAGGTGACTTGTTTAGTGAAGTCTTCCGCAATAGTTTGGACTGGCAACTTATGTTGTATTAAGTAACACCCGTACTAAGTTACAAACTGTAGAATTTATGATGTTTTAATTCCGAGGTATTTTGAGGAATGATTTGTAGAAATGAATTTATCTATTTTGGTGGATTTATTGAATTTTAAAGTTAGTTGCTCGTTCCAAATTTCAGGGTGTTACAAGTTGGTATCAGAGCATAAGTTTGAGAGATTTAGGTGTTGATTTTGGATACCTAGACTCAAACTAGCGTTTGTTTAAGTAAATGAGAGTGAAATTCACCTTTAGGCACTTTAAGATGCGATGTTTTGAAGTTGATGAATGTTGTAGAAACGAGAATCACGTCGAGAGTAGCAAGGATAATCATGTACGGTGCGTTCATAGTGATACTTGGCCAGTGTCATGGTGAATCTACTAGTATATGTGCATACTTGAATTACTTTCATGTGATGATCGTTGGGGTAGTGAAGAAGGTTCTAAGCTAGTAGTCGTTGGAATAGATGGACGATTCTAGTATTAGTCACTTGGAGTGACGATAAGCATGATAATTGCTTTAAGTAGACCGTTTCGGGTCGAGATTGATGGTTGTATTAGAACCATAGGCTTATTGAGCCGACTTTGATTTGAGGAAAAACCGTAAGGTTAATTGATGTAATTCCCAACTTGCCTTAAGAGGTCTGAATATCCGGATGACAATAGTGGACCAGAGGGATTTGGAAGGGTATGAGTTGAGACGTTGAATACCGACTAAGTCATGCACAAAGTTTATTTCGAAAATAAATTGCACCAACTAGTTCTTGTGTTTCAAATCCTTATATGGATTTTGTTATGAAATTTTGAGAAATGTTTAGCACACACACAAGATTTCAAATCATGTTTTTGAACGTGCATGAAACCATTTTATTGCGGGAGTTGCAAACTCCGTCGGGATTTGTTTTGCCTTATTTCATTGTTGCTCAACATTTGTTTTGGATGTAATGACAATCGTATTTTTATGATGTTTGAGATGTTGGGCAATAACTACGGCTTGTGACTTTAACATTGGATCTCCTCCACATATGTTAGAGTTTGGACGGAAAGTTATTTTCCATTTTGTTTATGTGAAGTTATTTTGGGGATTTTGTTTAATGAGAGTTGTTAAACAATGTGGATTATGTGGTATTACCCTAGAAGGGGATTTTTAAGATTTTGGCGTCTCATTTATGATTTTGCTTATAGCAATTTGGCTTTGGAAGCATGGTGTTTAGCGCCGTTTTATTGACTTGGAGTCATTGAGTCCATGGAGGTTCATGGAGCTTTATTTTACGACATGTTGAGTCGTGTGAGTATAATTTCACAAGGTGCAAACTTTAATTACTTATGTGAAAGGTTTATAAGTTATGTTGGGCATTTGGTCCCACTCGAGTTTTGTTGAGAAAAGTTAATTTTATGCCATAAGGCGACTAAAAAGAGATGAGTTTGGAACTCTAGTGTCGCGTAACTTTTCTTTCAAAAGGTTTGTGTTATTAAGTATGTTGGTGCAAGTGTACCCAGCTTTAAATATTGTGATATATTTTTGGTACACATAAAATCACATCTCCATATTTATTTTGATGATTACAAAACACACCGCATTATTTTGTTATCTAATATTTTATCTGAGTGTGCAGATATTTAAATGATCTCGATAAATTTTTTTATCTGAAGAATCCAAGTCTGAAGAGTTTCGTCATTTTTATTTTAAAATGATAAACACCCTAAAATATTTTATCACTTGGATATATATTTTATCTATATAAATATATTTGAATCAAATATATATAATATATATATGTTTTTATATATATATAAATCACTGATATATATATATTAATATGCTGTCTGCTACTGTTCATCAAACTGCAAAAAGAGTTTCAGCCGAAGTAACCCTGCGTTGCCATGCTCTCATTGGACAAATCTTTAGGCGGTATACCGCCAAGGTTCACGCGGTATACCGCGTCACTGTTCACCATCAACTGTTCTGCATATGGAGCTTCGTCTGTCAGGAAATATGTCAGGCGGTATACCGCCATGTGCAACGCGGTATACCGCGGGTACCTTGTAGCCGTTGATCTTTTGCAGGTTGACCTTCTCCTTACAGTACCTTTTTCTGACGCAGGTATACCGCGATGGTTTGGCGGTATACCGCGAATGCCTCAAGCCTGTTGATCTTCCAGTATAAATACAAGCATCCAGCAGCATTCAAGTCCACACCAACTTCAGCAATAAATTCTCCCTCAGCATTTTATTATTATTCTGCTGCTTTCTTACTCACACTAAATCACTTAAACTGATAAAATTAATTTTTGAGCAAGAAATCTTGAGTTGATAGCAGATTAAAATCTCTCGATTAGTTGAATCAGCAACACAACTCAAGTGATCAAACTCTCTAAAAATATCCAAGTGATAAACCTTATTCAAGAGTGATTATTCATATTAAAATCTATACCCTCTTGTAAGTGTTTGAATTAGAGTGAGTGATCCACATTAATCTCTCAAAGAAGAGTGTTTCGCGTTTGTTGTATTAAGGTTTGTGTTTCTACCGTAAAGAACACGTTTCGTATTGGATCTCCGAGAAGTGTTATTTTCTCGAGGTGGACTAGCCAACTTTGTGTTTGGTGAACCACTTTAAAAATACCGTTGTCAAGTATTCTCTTTCCCTTATCTATTTACATTTCCGCTGTGCATTTAAATTATATCTGTTTATATAATTGTTGTATATTTACTTGTTTATACTCTGCTTTATTTTTACTGTATTGTTTGTACTGTATTTATTTGTTCAAAGAATTTTTGAAAGAAAAAGATTTTAAATACAACCTTACCCCCCCCTTAGGTTGTCCAACATTTGGTATCAGAGCAGGTCTTTCAAAATATTCTGCATATTTTTCTCTTATTCTTCTAAATGGCTCAACAAACTAATATCGTGTTTTCAAAACCTCCTTTGATAGATACTGAAAAGTTTGGCATTTGGGCCGAGCTATTTGAATGTCACGTGCGTGGCAAAAATCAAAAGATTTGGAATATCATAGAAAAAGGAAATTTTAAACCCACCATTGTGAAAGATGATGTTTATATTGATAAACCTATAGATGACTGGACTACTTCTGATGAAGCTCATTTTTGTTTAAACTTTGAAGCTAAGAATATATTATATGCTGCTTTAACATCTGACGAAATTGAAAGAGTATATACTTATAAAACTGCAAATCAAATATGGGAAAGTTTAAATAATACTCATCGTGGAAACACGGAGGTTAAATCTAGTAAAGTAAATATTTTAGTTCACGATTATGAACTATTCGAAATGAAACAAGATGAGTCAATTGACTCAATGTTTAAAAGATTTAACCTTATTGTGACTACTTTGAAAGGTTTGGATCGCACTTATCCTAATGAGGACTATATAAGGAAAATCCTACGAGCTCTCCCTTCGGAGTGGATGCAAAAGATAACATCCTTAGAAGACTCCCGTGACCTTTCCATAATGAAGATAGATGACTTGATCGGTAATCTTAAAGTGCATGAAATTGCACTTAAAAGAAACAAAGATCGGGAGCAAGTTAAAAAGAAATCAATCGCTCTCAATGTCTCAACACCAAAAGATGAGAAGAAAAAGGAGAAAGCTAGCTCCTCGAAAGATCCATCCGAAACTCTCGATGAAGTCGCCATGTTGGTAAGAAACTTTTCCAAATTTCTTAATAATAATAATAAATTTTCTAACAATGGCAGATTTCAAAGAAACGGTAACTACCGTCGTGGTGGTGATAATCGAAGTCGTAAGTTCCATAAACGAGACGAAAAAGTTAAGAAAAATGGCGACTCGAGTGAAGACGATAAAGCTAAGCCAAAGAGAGGCTTTTGCTACTCATGTGGTGACAAAGACCACTACGCCAATGAATGTCCGAAAAAGAACAAGTTCCAAAAGAAGAAGGAGAAAGCCTTCATTGGAGGCGCGTGGAGCGAGAGTGAAGAAGAAGATGACTATCAAGCCATTTGTCTTATGGCCGATAGCGACGACGAGGTAAAATCTTCTTACTCGGATTACGATAGTGATTATGAAAGTGATAGTGAAAATAATCTTGAAGAATTATATGAATCTTTTCATAAAATGGCCGCTCTTGCAAATCGTTACCAAGATGAGAATGCTATGTTAAAAGAAACTGTAAATGCATGTAAAAAGGAAATAAAAAATGTTAAACAAAAATCTGAAAATGATATGGATATAATTGCTAAATTAGAAACTAAATTAGGAGAAAAAGATTTTTGTAAATCTTGTGATGCTTTAAATAAAGAAATTGCATGCTTAAATAAAAAATCACATGAAAATATTATTTGTACAAAATGTGATATTCTTGAGAATGAGATTACATGCTTAAAGGCTAAATGTGCTTCATATGAAAAAGATAACATGCTAGCTAAAGCTTTTGAAAGTAGCAATGAGAAAGTTCTTAACATGCTTAATATGCCTAACCGTATAAAATGTAGAAAAGGCATTGGTTCCAATACTTGTGTTGATAAATGTTCTTGTATACCCATCAAAAGATTTTATGAATCACCTAAAGTAAATACAAGAAATCAATATGTGCAAAAACCTCCGTATGTGCGTAAAATAAATAATGTAAATTATAATACGAGAAAACCGTATGCTCGCATGTACCATGATAAATATTCTAAACCTAATAATAATGCGAATGTAAATGCTTGTTTTTATGTGTATGATAAATATAATCGCAAAATTAAAATGGTAAATAAATGGATTCCAAAAGGAATGTTTAGTAATGATAATCCCGGTGGTATGCGTTTATGGTTTTAAATGTGTTATGTATATATATATAGTTTAAATATATTTTGTTGTATATATTATATATATAAGTAATATATAATACTATTCATATATATATACATACGTACTGCACATATATATATATATTTTATTTAATTCTTTTAATTCTTATATATATATATTATGTTTGTTTAATGTGTTATATATATATATATTAATTTGGTTTGATGTATTATATATTGTGTAATGTATTATATATATATATATTCTGTTTGACTTTATATATATGCATGTTGGTTGACTTTTGAAACTAATTGTCAAGGACCCACGAGAAATGGGGACCATAAAAGTTACATCTTCATTATTGTAGATTGACCTTGATATGGACTGGATACTCGATAGTGGTTGCACACGTCACATGACCGGAAACAATAATCTCTTTTCATCATATAAGTCATGTGATGGTGGACAGGTAATTTTTGGAGGAAACTCCAAAGGAAATATAATTGGTAGAGGTACAGTCTCTTGCAATAATGTTCAATTTCTTAATGTGAATCATGTTGATAATTTACATTTTAATTTGTTAAGTGTTCGCCAATTGTGTAAAAATAATACAACTGTTGTCTTCGAAGAAGATTCTTGTAAAATCATAAAAAATGGCAAAGTTCTTTTAAATGGTTTTGTAAAAGGAAATTTATATATTTGTAAAACTGTTGTATCTGATAATGTATGCTTATCTTCTATTAATGATGTTTCTACTTTATGGCATAGGCGTTTAGGTCACGCTAATCTAAGATTAATGCAAAACTTAAAAAATAAGGAGCTTGTGAGTGACCTGCCAAAATTAAAGTTTGATAATCATTTTTGTGATGCTTGTCGTGTCGGCAAACAACATCACGTTTCTCATAAATCAAAAAATGTTATTTCTACTCAAAGAGTTTTAGAACTTTTACATATGGATCTTTTTGGCCCGATGGCTATTCAAAGTTTTGGAGGAAATTTTTATACTTTGGTTATTGTGGATGACTATTCCCGTTATACTTGGACTTTATTTTTGAGACATAAAAATGAGGCTTTTGAAAAGTTTAAAATTTTGGGAAAAAGAATTCAAAACCAACAAGGTTGTACGATTGTTTCCATACGTACGGACCATGGACGAGAATTCGATAATGATGTACAATTTGGTGCCTTTTGTGATAAACATGGTATAACTCATAACTTTTCGGCTCCTCGAACTCCTCAGTCAAACGGGGTTGTTGAAAGGAAAAATCGAACGTTGCAAGAAATGAGTAGAACTATGCTAAACGAACATCAAGTTCCCCAAAAGTTTTGGTGTGATGCCGTTGCTACCGCGACCTATGTGCTTAACCGTGTCCTAATTAGAGGTATCCTAAATAAGACACCCTATGAACTTTACCGAGGTAGAAAACCTTCCCTAGCTCACCTAAAAGTTTTTGGTTGTAAATGTTTCATTTTAAACACCAAATCTTACCTAACCAAATTTGACCCCAAAGCCTATGAAGGAGTTTTCCTAGGTTATTCTTGGAATAGCAAAGCCTATAGAATCCTAAATAAGGAGACCATGGTAGTAGAAGAATCCCTTAATGTTAGTTTTGACGAAAGTCCTCCCAAACCGAGTGCATCCTTAGCAAATGATAATTTCCGTGAAGGAGATGTCTTAGCCCAACAACTTAGTACCTTGGATTTAGGTACCCAACCTTCCACAAATAATATTGAATCTAGTGATGCCCCTCCATGCTTTATTCCACAAGGTATAGATGATCCTAACCTTAGAACCGCTCGAGGCCATCCCGTAGATCAAATTATAGGTGACCTAAACCAAAGGACAACTAGATCACAAATCCTTACCCATTGTGCTTTCCATGCCTTTATCTCAACCATAGAACCTAAAACCATAGATGAAGCTTTAGGTGATGAGGATTGGATATTGGCCATGCAAGATGAGTTAAACCAATTTACTAGGAATGATGTGTGGGACTTAGTGCCTAGCCCTAGTAGTCAAACCATTATTGGCACAAGATGGGTCTTCCGAAACAAGGTAGACGAAAACGGTGGAGTCACACGAAACAAGGCACGTTTAGTTGCCAAGGGGTACAGTCAACAAGAAGGTATAGATTATGACGAAACCTTTGCACCGGTTGCAAGGTTGGAGTCTATTCGAATGCTTCTCGCTTTTGCAAATGCTAAAGATTTTAAGTTATTTCAAATGGATGTTAAAAGTGCTTTCTTAAATGGTATTATAAATGAGGAGGTATACGTTTCTCAACCTCCCGGTTTTGAAAGTTTTGAAAACCCGACACATGTTTATAAATTGAAAAAGGCGCTTTATGGTTTAAAGCAGGCTCCGCGTGCGTGGTATGATAGATTAAAAACCTTTTTAATTGTTAGTGGTTATATTATGGGTAAAATAGATAATACTTTATTTGTGAAATATGTTCAAAATGATATTGTGGTTGTGCAAGTATATGTTGATGATATTATTTTTGGTTCCACTAATGAAAAATTGTGTAATGAATTTTCTGCAAAAATGACAAGCGAGTTTGAAATGAGCATGATGGGAGAGTTAAAATACTTCTTAGGATTGCAAATAAAACAATGTGAAACTGGTATATTTATTAGTCAATCTAAATATTGTAAAGATATGTTGAAAAAGTTTAACTTTGAAAATGTCAAACCCGTTGAAACTCCAATGACCACAAATTTGCAATTATCTCGTGACGAGGAGGGAAACGATTTTAATGAAAAGATTTATCGTGGTATGATTGGCAGTTTATTATATTTAACTGCTAGTAGACCTGATATTATGTTTAGTGTATGTTTATGTGCTCGTTTTCAATCTTCACCTAAACAATCTCACTATGAAGCTGTCAAGCGTATTTTTCGATATTTACGAGGTACTACTAATCTTGGCTTATGGTACGCAAAGAAACCCGAGTTAGAAGTAACATGTTTCGCCGATTCCGATCTTGGTGGATCTATTGTTGACCGAAAAAGTACTAGTGGGGTATGCGCCTTTATAGGTCTCTCACTTGTATCTTGGTTCTCTAAGAAACAACAATCCGTAGCTTTGTCTACCACCGAAGCGGAATATGTAGCCGCCGCAAGAGCATGTGCTCAAGTCCTATGGATGAAACACACACTTACCGATTTTGAGGTACACCTAACCAAAATTCCAATTATGTGTGATAACTCAAGTGCCATAAACTTAAGTAAAAATCCCATTTTACATTCTCGTACCAAACATATTGAATTGAGACATCACTTTTTACGAGATAATGTTCAAAAAGGCAAAATCGTGCTTGAAAAGGTTGATTCGGAAGATAATTTGGCCGATATTTTCACTAAAGCTCTAAACAAAAAAGCGTTCTTTAAATTAAGACTTGGTTTAGGCATGCTTGAGTATAACCCTTGATAAATACTAACTCTCAAATATTTCATATTTTGAGGGGGAGCATCTTTCGAGGGGGAGCATAAGCGGTTTTCTTAAACCCTTTTTGCTTCGACAAAAGGGGGAGAGAAACCGAGTATGCTCTCGTGTTTAGCGTTGTGTTTGTCATCATCAAAAAGGGGGAGATTGTTGGTGCAAGTGTACCCAGCTTTAAATATTGTGATATATTTTTGGTACACATAAAATCACATCTCCATATTTATTTTGATGATTACAAAACACACCGCATTATTTTGTTATCTAATATTTTATCTGAGTGTGCAGATATTTAAATGATCTCGATAAATTTTTTTATCTGAAGAATCCAAGTCTGAAGAGTTTCGTCATTTTTATTTTAAAATGATAAACACCCTAAAATATTTTATCACTTGGATATATATTTTATCTATATAAATATATTTGAATCAAATATATATAATATATATATGTTTTTATATATATATAAATCACTGATATATATATATTAATATGCTGTCTGCTACTGTTCATCAAACTGCAAAAAGAGTTTCAGCCGAAGTAACCCTGCGTTGCCATGCTCTCATTGGACAAATCTTTAGGCGGTATACCGCCAAGGTTCACGCGGTATACCGCGTCACTGTTCACCATCAACTGTTCTGCATATGGAGCTTCGTCTGTCAGGAAATATGTCAGGCGGTATACCGCCATGTGCAACGCGGTATACCGCGGGTACCTTGTAGCCGTTGATCTTTTGCAGGTTGACCTTCTCCTTACAGTACCTTTTTCTGACGCAGGTATACCGCGATGGTTTGGCGGTATACCGCGAATGCCTCAAGCCTGTTGATCTTCCAGTATAAATACAAGCATCCAGCAGCATTCAAGTCCACACCAACTTCAGCAATAAATTCTCCCTCAGCATTTGATTATTATTCTGCTGCTTTCTTACTCACACTAAATCACTTAAACTGATAAAATTAATTTTTGAGCAAGAAATCTTGAGTTGATAGCAGATTAAAATCTCTCGATTAGTTGAATCAGCAACACAACTCAAGTGATCAAACTCTCTAAAAATATCCAAGTGATAAACCTTATTCAAGAGTGATTATTCATATTAAAATCTATACCCTCTTGTAAGTGTTTGAATTAGAGTGAGTGATCCACATTAATCTCTCAAAGAAGAGTGTTTCGCGTTTGTTGTATTAAGGTTTGTGTTTCTACCGTAAAGAACACGTTTCGTATTGGATCTCCGAGAAGTGTTATTTTCTCGAGGTGGACTAGCCAACTTTGTGTTTGGTGAACCACTTTAAAAATACCGTTGTCAAGTATTCTCTTTCCCTTATCTATTTACATTTCCGCTGTGCATTTAAATTATATCTGTTTATATAATTGTTGTATATTTACTTGTTTATACTCTGCTTTATTTTTACTGTATTGTTTGTACTGTATTTATTTGTTCAAAGAATTTTTGAAAGAAAAAGATTTTAAATACAACCTTACCCCCCCCTTAGGTTGTCCAACAAAGTATTTCATTGCAAATAGTTTAGTGTATGGATTGATTTATACATGACTTAAGTGATGCATGAAAGAATATTTTAGTAACATTTCATAATGATTTACTTGGTGCGCTTTTGGTCAGTTAAACGTTTTATTATCATTTCATGAAAATACGTTATATCGACTTAGGGGTATGCATAGCTTGGTAACCATTATTTCTCGTCACTTGTTGAACGAATCGTGAATTACATTATTTTATTAACTCATTGTACAACTGATGACCATTCGGTCAAAGGGTGTTTTGGTGTTGTGGAAATTATGCATAGTTCGCATTATTGTACATTTTGAAAACACAAATGTGTTAGCCATTGACATTGGTCAATTTTGATTTTGCCAAGTGTTTTGGAAAATGGAAAACCTTTGGTTTGGAAGAAATGTGTACGTGGAGTATTTTTGACAAATACATTTTAAGCATCTACGTTTTGACGTTTTGTGTCCCAAGTACGAAACCTTGAGGAAATGCTTCGTGACGAAGATTTTAGAAAATTGTTGCATAAAACTATGGTGCGTGTAACTTCTTATGTTTTGAACATTGACGCGCACCGTTGGTACAATTTGGGATTTGAAAATAAGTTGAACCCTTTTGATGTCAACCAATTATTAACACTTATTTCCTCATATGTTTTAGAAAAACGTATTGTTGTGTGCAAGTTTGCGAAAGACGTTTTATTTAAACGTCATCATAGGACCGGATGAGATATTTTGGAGAAATTGATTTAAAGAGCTTCCTCTTTTGGAAATTTGGTTGCGAACCGTTTGATGCATGTCTTTTCGTTTCAAGAAAATTTCTAATGGGAGTGTTACAAGCTTGCATGCCTACCCCAATTTGTGGTTTTGTGATGTTTTAGTCGATATTTTCAAATGATGGAAATGTATGGGCTTTGTTTTAAATATGAAATTTATACAAGTCATTTTGTGTTGACTAAGGTGTATGTGCAAACCGTTTCATCATTTAGTATAAGAAACTGACGTGCGCAAAATTTTGTTGGTGATCCATGTTTCATGTCGTTTTATGGTTGGCAAGGAAATGTTGAAGTCAAATGTCATTTGGATCGCTTTTGAAATACATGCACGCCTTGTGTTGCACCCGTTTTAGGTCGAGCTGTCACTTTACATGCATGTCATGAGTCAATCCATACTAAAACCGTGACGGTTAGTTTTTTTTAAGAAATTGTTTATTACGCTTTTGCGTTTAGTGGGTAAACTGAACTGCAATGAGATGATTTTCAATATGATTTTCATATATGGGACGAGCGTGTCCAATTTTACGTAACTACCGACTGATAGTAGCAGTTTTATGCGTACGGTGTATTCGATATAAAAATCTTAGTATTGAAAATATTTTGTGAATGGTTTTGATTTATTGACATATTTATTGAATAACACACTCGAAAACCTTGAACTCGTTAGGACCTTGGAATGAGTAAGTAACCCCGTCAAGGGTAAGTGAGTGTAGCACTTCGACGGTTGAAGGTTGAGTATTCCACACGTGTTGGTATTGGGCCGAATGATATTGGTAGCGAAGTAAAAGTGGTTGTGGTAATTGGATGGTTAGACTTGCGGTAATGCATTTCGAGGGTGGTGTAGCCGCTTTGTTGACAACCCTAGTTTTGTAGAAACACTCGGTAAACGGAACTCATGTGTGAAGTCCTATTAGAGTTCAAAACTTGGTGATAAAACTAGGTCAACCTTTGTGGGTTTGAGGTCGGAAACCGTTGGTGTAATCGGGAATCGTAGTCCGATTTTAAAAGAAATACGGTAATGGTAGTTGTAACCGTAATATGCTCGATTGTGAGGAGTGGCTTTGGTAGAATAACCTTCGTGTTTGGTTAAAGGACTTGTCGGTTTATGATTGTATTTTGATGGACTCTTGGAGTATATTAGAACTCGTTGGATGTGGATGGCCGTGAACGATATGGGCAATTGAAACTAGAAATTCGGTTGGTCTCAGTATTAGTAGGCCTTGAATTGACTTGGAGTCTGAACTGAAATCGAGAAGTATGGAACGCTTTAAGGTTGGGAGACAACCGAAGTCGTCCGACTATAAATTATTCCAGTTGTCGGTGTGTTCTCCCGGACATGAGTACAGTGTACGTGAAGGGGCTTTGTTGATAAACAGTTGTTCGAGGATTTGTCTTTAAGGCTGTGTGGGAAATTTAGATTACAGTTAGGAAGTGATAAATTATAGTCGGCGTTGAGTCGATTAGCCTTGGGTTGCAAAGGATGTAGATTTCGAGGACGAAATCATCCTAAGGTTGGGAGGATTGTAACACCCGTAATTTCGGATAAGTACGACTTCGAATCAGTGTAGAACCGATCTTTAAGAAAAATATGAAAAATAAGATTTTGGGTCAAATCTTAGATTTAATGGTCCTGTTGGATGAGGATTTCAAATACGAGTCCAACGGTCCTTTCCGGAGCGAAAACGGAGCTAAAACGAGAAAGTTATGGCCAAAACGAGTTTCGGTACACTTTGAGCTATTGTGCCCGGCGATAGTGACACTGTCACAATCGCCGTGTCACTATCGCCCATAACTCACCTGTTATGTATATATTCCATTTGAAAACATTTTAAGTAAAAACTCACATGTTTCGTTTAATTTTCAAGATCTTCCCACGCTATTATCAAGTACTCCAAATTCTTTAGTCCCGTTTCACGGAATCTGTACCACATGAATACAAATATTTCTTTTAAAGACTAAAATCTCTAAAATCCTGAAATCCTCGACTCAAGTCGCAATCAACTACTGAAATACCCCATGTCGCAATACACTACACTAAGTCGCAACCAACTACTGCGACACAGTACCAAGTCGCAACCAACTACTGCGACTTCTCCCCCATGTCGCAACCAACTGTTGCGACAACCCTCTCAAGTCGCAACCAACTATTGCGACATAGTACCAAATCGCAACTCACTATTGCGACTTCATGAGCAAGTCGCAACTCAAGGTTGCGACATTCATGAAGATCATAACATTCAACCATGTCGCAACCCACTGTTGCGACTTGCTTGAATGTCTCTATCTACTGTTCTTCCTAAAACCCAGAATTTTAATCTTTTTAAACTATGCATGTTGCTGTAAATGGGCAGATATGTTTAAGACTATTAACCTAACCTACTCGTGTGCTCAGATTTTCCAAAACATCTCTAAATCATTAAAACCCACTTCAAACTCATGTAAAATCTAATACACATAAAAGTAAGGATTTGCATGGATTAATACCTTTGTTTTTCTTGCTGTGAATCCTTAAATACTCAGCTGAATCTTGCCCTCTTCTTCTTCTTCTTTCGATTTTTCTACCTTTCTTTCTTCTTTCTCTCAATCGAACCCACACACACTTTAGATTAAGATTTTTGCTAAGATATCCATATGGAGGACACCTCCTCCTAGTGTGGTGTCTAAGGCGGTGGTGGTGTGGCTTTAGGAAAAAAGTCCATACACACCCTAGGGTTTACTCACTTGACAAAACACACCCTTGTACTTCCATATCAAAATTAAAACTTACCCCTTAACTTCTAACCCCATAAATTACTCAACTAATAATTATAAAACTAACTCCAAACCTTTCTTAAATTAAAATATTAACACTAAATAAATTAATGACGTACCTGGTTATTACAACATCTCCCCCTTAAAAGAATTCCGTCCCGGAATTCAGTTAAGTGAACAGATGAGGGTATTTGGTTCTCATTTCTGTCTCTGATTCCCAAGTAGCATCCTGGCCTCTATGATGTTTCCACTGTACTTTCACTTGTCTGATTTCTTTATTCCGCAAAACTTTGACTTTATGATCAACAATGGCTTCCGGTTCCTCCACATAATTCAACTTTTCATCAACTTGAATATCTGGTAGAGACACTGCCTGATCTGGGGTGACCAAACACTTTCGAAAATTCGACACATGAAAGGCGTTGTGAATCCTGCTTAACTCTGTAGGTAAATCTAGTCGATAGGCTACTTCCCCAATTCTTTCAGTAATTGCAAACGGTCCAATATATCTCGGACTAAGTTTACCTTGCTTTCCAAATCGAATGACTCCTTTCCAAGGCGAGACTTTTAACATTACAAAATCTCCAACTTGGAACTCTAACGGTTTCCGGCGTCGGTCGGCATAGCTTTTCTGTCTGTCTTGAGCCACCTTCAATCTATCCCTAATCTGAGTAACCTTATCCGCTGTTAACTGTACTATATCTGGTCCTGCTAACTGTTTCTCTCCCACTTCATTCCAACACAGAGGCGTTCGACATTTTCTACCATACAAAACTTCAAACGGTGCCGCTTGTATGCTGGAATGATAACTGTTGTTGTAGGCAAATTCGATCAACGGTAAATGCTTATCCCACGATCCCCCAAAGTCCACAATGCAAGCCCGGAGCATATCTTCTAATGTCTGAATCGTTCGTTCACTCTGACCGTCAGTTTGAGGATGATAAGCTGTACTTAACTTTATCTGTGTCCCCATCTCCTTTTGAAAACTTCTCCAAAACCTTGAAGTTAAACGACTATCCCGATCTGAAATAATCAAGATTGGAACTCCATGTCGAGTTACTATTTCATCAATGTACAATTTGGCTAAGCGTTCCATCGAATCAGTTTCCTTTATCGGTAAGAAGTGAGCAGACTTCGTTAATCTATCTACAATCACCCAAATCGAATCAAATCCTTTCGAAGTCTTTGGTAACTTTGTAATAAAATATGTGGTAATCTGATCCCATTTCCACATCGGTATTTCCAATCGTTGTAACTGACCAAACGGCTTTTGATGTTCAATCTTTACCTTCTTGCAAGTAGTACAATCTTCCACATACTGCGCAATGCTTCTTTTGATCCCCGGCCACCAATAAAATTGTTTCAGATCTTTATACATCTTATTCGTACCTGGATGTATAGAGAATCGAGATTGATGAGCTTCTTGAAGTACCCGGTCACGTAAACTACCCAAACGAGGCACCCAAATTCTGTCTCCCAAACACAACAACCCACGATCATCCTTTACTAGCAATGCTGATAACCCCACTAACCGTTCTGATTTCAAATGTTCTTCCTGATAGGCTTCTATTTGACACTTTAGCAATTCATCGAAAATGTTAGGTAGGAACTCAGCTCTTAGTGCAATAACCTTTATTGTTCCACTTCTTTCTTGACGACTCAATGCATCGGCTACCACATTCGCCTTTCCCGGATGATAAAGAATTTCACAGTCGTAATCATTCACCAGTTCTAGCCATCTTCTTTGCCTCATATTTAACTCCTTCTGATCGAAAAGATGTTGGAGAGTCTTATGATCAGTATAAATTTGACATTTGGAACCATACAGATAATGTCTCCAAATCTTCAACGCGAATACAACTGTTGCAAGCTCTATGTCATGCGTAGGATACTGTCTTTCATGATCTTTCAACTGACGAGAAACATAAGCTATAACTTTTCCACGCTGCATTAGCACACACCCCAATCCCAGTTTGGAAGCATCACTGTAAACAACAAAGTCTTCGGAACCTTCAGGTAATGACAAAATCGGCGCGCTGCAAAGTTTCTCTTTCAACCTTCGGAATGCTTCATCCTGTTCTGCTTTCCATTCAAACTTCAGATTCTTCCGAGTTAGCTTGGTCAAAGGCGTTGCGATAAGAGAGAAGTCTTTTATAAACTTTCGATAGTAGCCGGCTAAACCCAAAAAACTTCGTACTTCTATTGCTGTCTTTGGCGGTTCCCACTTTTCAACTGCTTCCACTTTCATCGGATCAACTTGTATACCTTTTTCGGAAACTACATGCCCCAGAAACTGAACCTCCCGTAGCCAGAATTCACATTTTGAAAATTTAGCATACAACTTTTCTTTCTTCAATAATTCTAGAATCAAACGAAGATGTTGAGTGTGCTCTTCCTTGGATCGGGAATAGATAAGTATATCATCGATAAATACAATTACGAATTTATCAAGATACGGCTTACATACCCGATTCATTAAATCCATAAAGGCAGCTGGAGCATTCGTCAAACCAAACGGCATCACTAAGAATTCATAATGACCATACCTTGTGCGAAAAGCAGTTTTCAGAACGTCTTCTTCTTTAACTTTCATCTGATGATAACCGGATCTTAGATCAATCTTGGAGAAATAACAAGCTCCAACTAATTGATCGAAGAGGTCATCAATTCTGGGTAACGGATACTTGTTCTTGATCGTACGCTTATTCAATTCGCGGTAGTCGATACACATTCTCATCGAACCGTCCTTCTTTTTCACAAATAAAACTGGTGCTCCCCACGGCGAAGAACTCGGTCTAATGAAGCCTTTATCTGAAAGATCCTGCAGTTGAGTCATCATCTCTTTCATCTCTGGAGGGGCCAAACGATATGGTGCACGGGCAACATGAGCGGCTCCAGGAATCAGATCTATACCAAACTCTACTTGTCTAACGGGTGGAAGACTATTCAAGTCTTCAGGGAAAATTTCTGGAAATTCATTAACGATAGGAATATCTTCCAACTTAATTTGTTCAGGCCTACTATCTATCACATAGGCTAAGTAACTCGGGCAACCTTTGCTGACACATTTACGGGCTTTTATCATAGATATTAGGCTAGACTGATGATTCTTACGATCACCATAAATCACAACTGACCTCTTATCAGGTAAAACGACATTGATTATTTTCTTATCACAAATTATGTTAGCCTGATTCTCAGCTAACCAATCCATCCCTACTACTACATCAAACTCGATCAAGGCTATAGGAAATAGTTGTATCGGTACTCCACACCCCTCTATATTTATCACACAGCGATCAAAAACTTCTTTAACTGACACTTGGTTATCATTTGCAGTGTCTACCAGTAAAGCATGTTCTAACATTTTAGGCTCTAAATGCATGTGAGCAGCAAATGAAGGAGACACAAAAGATCGGTTTGCACCAGAGTCAAACAACACTTTAGCACGTGTAGAGTTTATGAAAAATGTACCTGTAACCACATCCGGAGTTTCCTCCGCCTCTTTAGCTGTCATTTGAAATGTACGACCCCTTGTTCTCGGCGGTTCTATTCTCGGAACTACTGGTCTAGCAATTGATGGTTTCCCTGATGTGCCCCCCTGTTGTATTCTGCCTCGCGGACAATCTGACTGAAGGTGGTCCGAAGAATTACACAAGAAACAAAACCGCGTTAATCGACAATCTTTAATAACATGCCCGGTCTTCCCACACCTATAACAAACCCGCGATTCGATCTGACAGTTTCCTTGATGGATACGGTGGCACTTCGGACAAGGTCTTTCCGTTGGTCGGAAAGGTGGACGATCATCGAACCTCTGAAACCAGGACTTCTTCAGATCATGTGGTGGCCCTTCCCATTTTCTTTTCCCCGTACTCTTATCACCGGCATCTCTTCTGTTATCTCGTTCTACATTTTCAGCAGCATCCACTGCGACTGTAAAGGTATCTGGCCTTGTTGTTGTCACTAATCTTCTGACTTCTGAATTTAGCCCATAGATAAATCTATCCATCTTCAGTTTCTCCGTAGCAACATAATATCCCGCAAAACGAGATTTTTCTAAGAAACGAGCAGTATAGTCTCTAACTGACAAATTCCCTTGTTGTAGGCTCATAAATTCTTCTTCCAATTGTCTAACGGCTGCTTGTGGACAGAATTATTTTGTGAAAGCTAAAACGAATTCTTCCCAAGAAAAAGTAGAATATATGTCTGATCCTCCCGATTCAATATGAGCCTCCCACCAGTATAAAGCATCGCCCTTTAACATTGCAGTTCCATAAAGTACTCTATCCTCTTCAGCACATTTACTTGTCTTGAAGATAGCTTCTATTTCTTTCAGCCATCTCATCGCTTTTACTGGATCCCGATCTCCTGAGTACGTAGGGGGCTTGCAACTAAGAAATATTTTGTAATCACACTTTTTCATTACCGGTAAGACATCAGAGGTAATTGGCATTTCGACTTCAGGTTCCGGATCTGGTGTATCAGCTTCATTATGACGACTTCGTTCAAACATGGCTTGTATGCTAGCCTGTAGTCTTCCCATTTCAGCAGTCAGGTCATCCCGTGTAACAAATTCTGTACCTTGTGGTTGTGTTCTACCCCCAATTCGGCCCCCGATTCTACCTCCAGTTCTGCCTCTACCACGATCTCCTCCTCTTCCCCCTATTCCTACTGGTGGGTTCTCTCCACCCGAATTCTTTCCTCCCCTTCGATTCTTTTGTCTAGTGCCACTTGTCATTCTATAGATTCAAACAATGTTAATATACACATAAGCACATACCCCATATAACAAGGTATTCCAGTTCAAACATGTACCTGTAAGATCATAATTACACTGGCCAGGTGTAATCTGAAATTACCTTACATGACGTTCCTTCTACCTTTTATACTTAGCATCCCCCAGGTTCTAAAATAATAGGGACACCCTACTTCACATGCAGTTTAAGTCTAGGTACAAGTACTAATACCTAAATCTCTTAAACTAGGGCTCTGATACCATCTGTAACAACCCATTTCCATATATACAAATAACATACATTTCATAACATAGTTTTATCAAAAGATATATCATATTTCATATTCGGTCCCATAGTCTTGCTAAACATAATAAGTAATTCAGTACAAACTTTTCGCAAAGTAATTTGCATTATGGCTAACAACAAAGTCATAAGTACAAAAACACATCTATATCTTCATAACAAAAGTCTTCATCAAAGCTATCCATCAATTATCCTATTCACTGGTTCTTACCCGATCCTTCACCTGGAATACATATTTTTAAAACAACAATGAGGGTTAGACCTAATGGTCTAGTGAGAAAATCCCTGTTAGTTTAGTAAATCTTTGTATCAAAACCAATTATATAAAACTTTTCATATACATCCATATACTACACGTATATCAATATCATTCAAGACTCGTATGTCTCGTCCCACCTTATTCCTCCACAACTGGCCATATTAATTGGTAGCAAGCCAACTAATAATTAATCAACGTTATCGGTCCGCACACCGGAACCCGGCTACTCACCGGTCCGCACACCGGAACCCGGCTACCCATCGGTCCGCACACCGGAACCCGACTAATGTACACTTGTGTATTGTAATGCACATATGAATATAATATCTTACTGTTGGTGCAAGTGTACCACATCTCAATATATTTTATATATTTATTTTGATGATTACAAACACACCGTATTATTGTTTATCTAACAATCCTATCCAAGTGTACAGTTCTTGAAGAACACGAAGATTTTATCTGAAGAGTTCAAGACGGAAGTTTTACGTTGTCATTAGTGTTTATAATTTATAATGATAAACACCCTAAAATAATATACCACTTGGATATTTCTAAAAACCATAAATGATTTTAATTAAATAAGGTTTATTGAGAAGATCCAGCAAGATTGGTTGCGTCCTGGAAGGTGTCTATTCTGACGCCGGTATACCGTGGAGAATGCCCGGTATACCGCGGGTACATATTGGCCGGTATACCGCGAAGGTACAGGCGGTATACCGCGGCAGGCGTGGTGTTTGTCTCTGATTGGTTGGAAGTTCTTTTTCTGACGCCGGTATACCGCGAGTCCTAGCCGGTATACCGCGGGTACGTATTCCAGTCAACTTTGCATGAGAGCCGTTGGAGTGTCAGTGTACTTTTACTGCACGGTATACCGCGTGCATTTGGCGGTATACCGCGAATGCACATATCCGTTGGAGATGCTGATATATAAAGAAGCATGCTGGTGATGAAGAAGATAGACTACACAAACAAACAGCAACAACAACAATCCAAACTCTCAGCTCTCTCACTCTCACTTATTTTATATATATATATTTTATAAAACATTTTTTATAAAATATCCAAGTGTGAGATATTATACAAGAGTGATTACCCATTGTGAGTTATACTCCTCTTGTAAGTATTTGAATAACGGGTGTGTGATCCTGTTTATCTCATAGCAGAGGCTTGAGAAACTATTACAAATTCCTTTGTATTTGGTTTGTGTTCTACCGTAAAGAATACATTTATTGGATCGTGTCGAGAAGTGTCTCGGCTGCTGGTTTATCACAGTTGGTGGTAAATCAGTAAATCTCCGTGTCAAGTATCTCTAACCTTTATCTCTTTATTTATTCCGCTGTGCATTTTAATTATATCTGTTTATATAATTGTTGTATATTTATTATTTGTATACTCTGATTTATTTATACTGTTTCTGTACTGTATTTATTTATAAAAGAATTTTTGAAAGTAAAAGATTTAAAATACAACCTTACCCCCCCTAGGTTGTCTAACATTTGGTATCAGAGCAGGGCTTTCAAAAATCGTCTATTTAATTTTTTTTTAAAAATCCGTTTTTGTTATGGCTCAACAAAATGCTTGGTTTTCTAAATCTCTTCTTATTGATTTCGAAAATTTTGATCTTTGGGCAAATTCTTTTGAACGTTATGTTCGTGGGATAAATCAAAAAATTTGGGATATTATTATTAAAGGAAATTTCAAACCCACAAAATTTCAAAACAACAAAGTTGTTGAAAAACCTAGCTCGGAATGGTCCGACGAAGATGAGGCTAATTATTGTTTAAATTATGAAGCCAAAAATTTTCTCTTTTCGGTTCTTACTAACGATGATATTGAGCGTGTTTATCTCTTTGAAACTGCTCGTGATATTTGGGAGAACTTGAACATCACCTATGGTGGAAACTCAAAAGAAAAGAGAGACGAAACCCGAGATCAAAGAAATGAAGAAACGTGTCTCATGGCCGACCATGATAATGAGGTATCTTCATCATGTCCTTTTAAAAATAATTGTGATAGTAATTATAGTGATAATTATTATAGTGACGATGAAAATAATCTTGACGAATTATATAAATCATTTCATGATATGGCCGCTCTTGCAAATAGGTATAAAGATGAAATCTCTAATTTAAAAGAAACCGTATCCGCATATAAAAAGGAAATAGATGACGGTAAACAAAAATCTGCTTATGATTTAGATATTATCACTAAATTAGAAAATAAATTAAGTGAAAAAGATATTTGCAAATCTTGTGATATTTTAAAAAATAAAATTGCATGCTTAAATAAAAAGACACATGAAAATGTTGTATGTACAAAATGCGAGATTCTTGAAAATGAAATTGCATGTTTAAATGCTAAATGTAAATCGCATGAGAAAAATGACTTATTAGCAAATGCTTTTAATAGTAGCAATGATAAAGTGCTTAAAATGCTTAATATATCAAATCGTATAAATTGCCGAAAAGGCATTGGTTCAAATACGTGTATTGAAAAATGTGATTGTATGCCAATTAAAAAGGTTTTTGAAAAACCTAAATTTGTTGTTAAAAATAAAACGCAAAAACCTCCGTATGTTCCTAAAATGAATTATGTGAATTATATGTCGAGAAAATCACATGCGTTTATGTATAATAATAAGTTTGCGAATCCTAAGAAAAATGTTAATCCACATACTTCTTTTTACGTCTATGATAAATACAATCGTAAAATTAAAATGGTTAGAAAATGGATTCCGAAAGGAATGTTTAATGTTGACAATCCCGGTGGGATGCGTTTATGGTTTTAAACCATTTATATGGTTTTGTTTGTTTGTCGTGTTTGTTTTATGTCGACAACATATTTTTTGCAGTTTATGTTTTATACTAACTGTTAAAAGGACCCATAAGAAAAGGGTACCACGAAAAATTTTCTTTGCCTTTTGTAGGTGTTTCCTGGCGAGGATATAATACGTGCTTCCTGGCGAGGTTATAATACGTGGTTACCTGCCGAGGTTATAATACGTGGTTACCTGCCGAGGTTATAATACGTGGTTACCTGCCGAGGTTATAATACGTGGTTTCCTGACGAGGATATAATACGTGTTCCCTGACGAGGTCATAATACGTGGTAATTTTTGCTCACATAAAATTAACCGAAAAATCGAAGCCTTAAGATCCTTTTTGGTGCAAGTGTTCCTTTTGGTTATTTTGTTTCATGTCATTTATTATGCTTATTTTATCCCTCAAATTTTATAAAATCATCAATTTAATATCGTTATTAATTTGAGGGGGAGCTTTTTATCTTTTACCCATGAGATTATGCTCTCTCAAATATATGCATATTTTGAGGGGGAGCATCTCTCGAGGGGAAGCATACCGTCTTTCTTGACCCTTTTTGTTTCGACAAACGGGGGAGAGAAACCGCATATGCTCATGCTTAGCGGTTGTGTTTGTCATCATCAAAAAGGGGGAGATTGTTGGTGCAAGTGTACCACATCTCAATATATTTTATATATTTATTTTGATGATTACAAACACACCGTATTATTGTTTATCTAACAATCCTATCCAAGTGTACAGTTCTTGAAGAACACGAAGATTTTATCTGAAGAGTTCAAGACGGAAGTTTTACGTTGTCATTAGTGTTTATAATTTATAATGATAAACACCCTAAAATAATATACCACTTGGATATTTCTAAAAACCATAAATGATTTTAATTAAATAAGGTTTATTGAGAAGATCCAGCAAGATTGGTTGCGTCCTGGAAGGTGTCTATTCTGACGCCGGTATACCGTGGAGAATGCCCGGTATACCGCGGGTACATATTGGCCGGTATACCGCGAAGGTACAGGCGGTATACCGCGGCAGGCGTGGTGTTTGTCTCTGATTGGTTGGAAGTTCTTTTTCTGACGCCGGTATACCGCGAGTCCTAGCCGGTATACCGCGGGTACGTATTCCAGTCAACTTTGCATGAGAGCCGTTGGAGTGTCAGTGTACTTTTACTGCACGGTATACCGCGTGCATTTGGCGGTATACCGCGAATGCACATATCCGTTGGAGATGCTGATATATAAAGAAGCATGCTGGTGATGAAGAAGATAGACTACACAAACAAACAGCAACAACAACAATCCAAACTCTCAGCTCTCTCACTCTCACTTATTTTATATATATATATTTTATAAAACATTTTTTATAAAATATCCAAGTGTGAGATATTATACAAGAGTGATTACCCATTGTGAGTTATACTCCTCTTGTAAGTATTTGAATAACGGGTGTGTGATCCTGTTTATCTCATAGCAGAGGCTTGAGAAACTATTACAAATTCCTTTGTATTTGGTTTGTGTTCTACCGTAAAGAATACATTTATTGGATCGTGTCGAGAAGTGTCTCGGCTGCTGGTTTATCACAGTTGGTGGTAAATCAGTAAATCTCCGTGTCAAGTATCTCTAACCTTTATCTCTTTATTTATTCCGCTGTGCATTTTAATTATATCTGTTTATATAATTGTTGTATATTTATTATTTGTATACTCTGATTTATTTATACTGTTTCTGTACTGTATTTATTTATAAAAGAATTTTTGAAAGTAAAAGATTTAAAATACAACCTTACCCCCCCCCCCCCCCTAGGTTGTCTAACACTTACTATATTATAAACACATAATATTCACATCTTAATCATATATCCATTCCACACACACACACATATATATATATATATATATATATATATATATATATATATATATATATTCCATTTGAAAACATTTTAAGTAAAAACTCACCTGTTTCGTTTAATTTTCAAGATCTTCCCACGCTATTATCAAGTACTCCAAATTCTTCAGTCCCGTTTCACGGAATCTGTACCACATGAATACAAATATTTCTTTTAAAGACTAAAATCTCTAAAATCCTGAAATCCTCGACTCAAGTCGCAACCAACTACTGAAATACCCCATGTCGCAATACACTACACTAAGTCGCAACCAACTACTGCGACTTCTCCCCCATGTCGCAACCAACTGTTGCGACAACCCTCTCAAGTCGCAACCAACTGTTGCGACATAGTACCAAATCGCAACTCACTATTGCGACTTCATGAGCAAGTCGCAACTCAAGGTTGCGACATTCATGAAGATCATAACATTCAACCATGTCGCAACCCACTGTTGCGACTTGCTTGAATGTCTCTGTCTACTGTTCTTCCTAAAACCCAGAATTTTAATCTTTTTAAACTATGCATGTTGCTGTAAATGGGCAGATATGTTTAAGACTATTAACCTAACCTACCCGTGTGCTCAGATTTTCCAAAACATCTCTAAATCATTAAAACCCACTTCAAACTCATGTAAAATCTAATACACATAAAAGTAAGGATTTGCATGGATTAATACCTTTGTTTTTCTTGCTGTGAATCCTTAAATACTCAGCTGAATCTTGCCCTCTTCTTCTTTCGATTTTTCTACCTTTCTTTCTTCTTTCTCTCAACCGAACCCACACACACTTTAGATTAAGATTTTTGCTAAGATATCCATATGGAGGACACCTCCTCCTAGTGTGGTGTCTAAGGCGGTGGTGGTGTGGCTTTATGCAAAAAGGCCATACACACCCTAGGGTTTACTCACTTGACAAAACACACCCTTGTACTTCCATATCAAAATTAAAACTTACCCCTTAACTTCTAACACCATAAATTACTCAACTAATAATTATAAAACTAACTCCAAACCTTTCTTAAATTAAAATATTAACACTAAATAAATTAATGACGTACCTGGTTATTACACTTTCCTTCTTCCTCTAATCAGCCGCCAAACACAAACAGGAATAGAAATGCTACTTAGGGTTTTGTGCCCAATTATACTCTACCCCTTACTTACCAACTAGCCCCTCAACTTCCATTATTATTAAATTCCTCCACAAAACTAGAAACTCTAACAATTGGTCTCGGTTATTACAACACTCCCCCCTCAAAAGAATTCTGTCCCCGGAATTCCATTTTCAAAAAGATAAGGGTACCTGGACTTCTTATCCGATTCTACTTCCCACGTTGCCCCTCGTCCCTTATGATGCCTCCACTGGACTTTTGCTAGCCGAACCTCCTTGTTCCTCATTTTGCAAACCTTACTGCTCACGAATTCAATCGATTCTCCTACCTAAGCCAAACTCTCATCTACACTGGTGTCTCCTAAAGGAACAGCCACCTCGGCATCTGACAAACACTTCTTTATCATCTGTATTTCTTGCAAGGTCACCATCACCTCATTTCCGTATCGGTTCTCCACAAAAAGACGTACCTCAAGATCGCGCACTATCTATTCAACTTTCATAACTTCGACGGATTCACAGCCTTAGTCCACCTCACTTTTCTCTCAAACTTCAAGGCTCAAAAGTCTTATGTTTTCAATTCATCTAGCTCAGTTCTACTCGGTTACTCCAAACCGTTCTAATGGGAAACATAATCGTACACCACACATTGGAACCGCCCTCGACGAGTCACCTCTTTGCCATGTTGTGCCATCTTGTATTATTTACTTGCAACCTCTCCGAATACTATACTCGCTTACATACCACTAGTAAATCCAAGGCCAACCGCGCCTCCATTCGCTCGCTTCTGTCCCCACATCGGGACTCACGGTTTTACAACACGTCTACTTACGGTCTCTCGTACCTCTTTACTTCCTTGAAAGAAGGAACTTGGCGGAAATTCCCCGCCACTACAACGAGAATCAAAAACCAGGACAATCACTCACTTGACCACTTGGCACAAGATCACCCTTGCACATCCCGACGAACTCACACCTAAGGGTTCCCTCCTCGGGTTACATGTAATTCTAGATCACCTCTTCCAACCGACATACGCCTATGCAGATCATATTCCCTTCCCGAATCACATCGGCTACAACTCGACAACTAATTCGTACATTTTCACCACTTCATCCTTTCACACTTAACGTGCCTAAAAGTAGGAAACTTCCATAATTCCTCATTGAAGTGCCCACCTATCCGAATTGACTTAACTTGAAGGCTCGCCAATTTCTCACTGCTTGCCACAAGCGTCCCGTCATATAACATAACTTCGGTTACTCCCACTAAACTAGGCGGAGTAACCATGACCACACCCTACTGTTCTCAATAGCTTACACCGAACGACCAGTTCGTTTGAACAACATCACCAACTTAGCTCATTCAACTGCCCTTTTCCACTTCTTTCCCGCACAAAGACATGCACGCATCCTTTCCTCTATACTCTTTCTAGGAGTTCGCACACTTACTGATGACAATCCACACACACTAATCCATTTCTCGATGTTACTGTCAAGCTTACTACTTCCAACCTACTCACTTATTCCGACATACGATCTTCACCTCCCCACGCTAGAGTGGAGCACCGCTCACTAACATTACTTGTCCCTCTTTTCCGACCTTTCCACATGCTGATAACACTTCCTCATACTAGGCATAACCAAACAGTTGCACCAAAGTTCTAACTTAAGGCCTTCAACCAAGTCATCTTAAAACGACCCCAGTGATCGAAGTTACTACACATTCCTTGATCTCCAACTATTACATTCTCGGATAATTCCTTCACACTTAAGAACCAATTCACATCCTTTAAGGATTTCGCACCTACTACCCCATATATTTGACTAACTATCCATCATCTTCTTTAAACCTCCAAAGATTCCAAAAATATACTTACTTAGCGACTCACACAACCAAAAACACTTGGTTTCTCATTTGGGTAACCATTTACTATCGCTCCGACATTCTATTCCGATAACAGACATATCACACGACCACTTACAAACCACGTACCCCAACAGCCGGATTAGCAAATCGAACACCTCAACCGAAATCTTTGACAAGGCTTTCCCTTTCTAACATCACATTACTACAACACTGACTGACACATTTACCTTGGCAATTGATGCCACTACTCATCCTTACAATCTCCACCCATAACATTTTACTGCAGACCAGGTCTCCCATGGTCATTCGTACGCAACTCAAACTTACTCTCATGATCTCCCGCATAAATAACCGAGTCTATCTCGCTACTCTGTCTCTCTCTAGCTCTAGTTGAATCACAACTTACAAGTTCCTGATTAACTCTAACATACTCGTTTCTTGCTAGCTCCTTGAGATCCCAAACCATTACATAGACAGGGCACATTCCCTCACAGATAGACATAATCTATACACTTACTTTGTTCGTGCTAAATACTACATCTTTTACGAACCAACCACCTCGTAAGTAAAACGCTTATCTAATGCAACAGTCTTTCGCTAGATTAACACCCCTACAGGGTGGTCCTTCAACTTTCAACCTTCTGATTCTAGTCTTCGGTCTCATACACTTTACACCACTGCCGACTCCGACGTCAATAGTTGACCTGTTGATACTTCCTTAACTTATTCTTCAACAAGGGTCCCTTACGAAACCTAATCCTCCCGACATATCATTATCGAATTTACATCTCGTCTTCCTCATTTCGAACTCACTCAAGCAATGTCAATAATATAAGATCACATTAAAACTCTTATTCGACGTCGAGGATATTTCATTTCTACTTCACCCCACTACTCATATCAAGTTGCTAAAACCAACACCTTTACGACTTCTAGTCCTTCCCCTGAACACAACCGTCCCCCGGCAACTGTATTTTCAGTCACCGCACAAGGGTACAGACCCTCATACAACCGACACTAAAGTCCACTTCTGACTCTTCCACTGCTCACCTCTCCCCTTGAACACAAATACCAAAACTACAAACGTTCTCCCCTGATTTGTCCAACACCTCCCCACTCTAGGAGTTCTTCCTTAGCTTAGAATGTATACCCTACGACCTAGTGAGTTCATAGCCTTCATGCATGACAACGCGGTAAATAAATCATTTTTTTTGCAATTTTATCAATTTAGAATGAACAACACATGGAACAACTTGGAGACACAAGACCCCAACATTTTCATGACTTCAATGCCCTGCTCAACGATTCGAGAATCGTTTGCATGCATCTTCCCGTGAACCTTAATCTTACTCAATCCGAACGAGGTTATTACGATAGTATTACATTGAATGAAAATCCTTTCATACCATACAATTCTGAAAGAAATTATCGACACCAAGTAAACCAGTCGGTTCTCGCACTCTATTATATGTCATCAACCGGTCAATTCTCATTTTGATTATAAAAGTTTTGCTGGTAACCGTTTTCTTGACTTTTTTGTAACAATTTAACTTGTCATGAAAAGTGTGAAATACTTTACAAATCGTTAAGCTCAAAATTTCTTTATGCAATGTGAATGAAATTACCTTTTCTTTAAACATACGTTTGCACATTCTGACTCATTTTCGATCAAAATTGATATTTACATATTCACCTTAAATCGTGAAAACTTCATGTTACATATAAGAACGCCATGCATGAGACTCCACTTGCAATTGAAGGCTACTCACTCTAACAAGGTCAACCGTTTTACTCAAGCAACTTATCTTGGACACTCTACCTTCGACCATTGGTCGCCTTCCCGGTCATGCAATAACTTGTTGTACGTACGTTCCACATCTCACTTACTCGACCATTTTATACTATTTTCGCTTTGATCGACTATCTCACTTTCTACTCCTCCATGCTTTCCATTCACTATAGGTATCTTATTTCATTGACCCTGCCATTGAAAGCTCGACTAAGAAGTCAGGACTCCATTAACACTTTCAAGATTTCTACCCTGTCCTTCCTTACCATCACAACTGATCTACCCCACGATCTCCAGAACTGGGACTCTCCTGAAATAGGAGTCTTACTCAGAATCAATCATTCATCCTCTTTGAATCCACGAAGATTTACCTCTAGACGACTCATAACATACTAAACAACATTTCGTCTCTTTGATGTATACATACATCACATCATAAATGACCTCTCAAGAACCTTCCCCAACAAAGGGTCTCGGTCTATCCCTCAGGGATCTTGCTGACGTTCTAGATTACTGGAACACGACATATAAACTTCGGAATAACAGGGCAGGTCAAGCACATACATGTACCTATAAGTTCACAATTACACTGGCCAGGTGTAATCCCAAACTTACCTTACATGACTGTTCTCGGTACCCTATTAATCCTACATTTACAATAGTGCCATCCTAACGCATTTCCTGATTCTCAGTTGTGATTTCTACTTCAAAGTTTAAGTTTAGGCCCGTCCGGTCACCTAAATCCCTTAAACTATGGCTCTGATACCAATTGTAACGACCCAAACAAAGTAAAGAATGCAATTCTTAAAAAATAAAGTATCCCAAAAACGGGTCCCAAAATTTTCTTACATTATAACAAGATCTGGTTGGCGGAATCAACCTACACAACTGAGAATAATGTCTAAACTAAATATTAGTGTCGCTACACTACCGAGCTTCCTTGCTAAACGCCCTACTCACTTGCCAGAGCCTTTCATTACATGCTTCCTTAAAAAGGTTTTAATTTGAAAATGCGAGAGTTAGACCATGAGTCTTAGTGAGTCCCTCTTTACAGTTCCCGAAACATTTAAAAACAGTTTATAATTTTCAATGTAATCATTCATAATTATGTTCATATAAAATCATTCACGGAAAAAGGTCTGCCCCTTCGTAAATTGGCACCCTGAAGTTACCCTAGGGTGACAACGAGTCAGTCTCATGCTGCCTTACAGGGTCACACCTCCCTTGACATAAACGGGTCACACCTCCCGGCACGAGCTGGCGGGCCACACCCCCCGACTTAGCCAATTTACATCTCAAACAATGTATGCATACATCCCATATAAAACTTTAAACAACTTTCATGCAGTTAAAAGCATAAAAATAAACATGACATTACTCATCATGTCTTGCTTTAGAAAAACATTAAAAGTCACGCCTTTTAGTTAGAAAACTCACCTGAAGCTCTTACTTCTCTTTTCTAATCTGTTCCCGACTCCCAATTGATTTTTCTGAATAAATAGACAGGACATAAGATGATGACTTAACTTTCCGGACACAACTCCTTTCCGGACACCCACACTTTCCGGACGACACCATATCCCGGACAACCACACTTTCCGGACGACATAACATTCCGGACATCACTAATTCCCGGGTACTTCTTACTTACCGGACACTAGACTCACCGGATACCCCTCTCATCCGGACAGTTCCCGCATCCGGGAACCTTCAACCGATTCAACGTATCCGGACGTCCAGAAGACTTTTCGGACGCCGACCTGACCCCTTATTGAATCGAAAATCACAGATTAGCTTAAGGTCCCACGAACTAAACATTGGAAACGATAATAAGATCACAAAGCCCAACAAATACTGAAGCCTTAGCCGCAAAACAACCGATTTGACGCCTAATCTCTCTCATTTAGCTTCAAACTCAACTTTGAACAAAAACCCCAAAGGATAATCATCTTAACAACATTCCACAGATTAAGGATGAAGAGAAGAGGTTACCTGTTTGATTGAGGATGAAGAACACCTTCCTTTCTTCTCCAATAAGCTGGAATTTCTTTCTTCTTACTTGACCTATCTCTCTTTCTTCTTTCTTTCTCCCTTTCTCCTTCTTGTTCTTTTTCCTTCTTCCTCTAATTAGCCGACAAACACAAACAGGAATAGAAATGCTGCTTAGGGTTTTGTGCTCAATTATACTCTACCCCTTACTTACCAACTAGCCCCTCAACTTCCATTATTATTAAATTCCTCCACAAAACTAGAAACTCTAATAATTGGTCTCGGTTATTACATCGTCAAACTGTGAGTAAGAGCCGTTGGTATCGGCAGTTGAAGGTGTTGTTAAGTTTATGGCGTATTCGTTTTCTTTCACCCAAAACCGGTTCGGGTCGGGTCGAGCCTTGTTTTAATCTGAATAGCATAACCGGTCCTTAACCAACGGTCCCAAACTGGTCCCAATCGGTCCCGGGCTGGGCCAAACCCATTTGACCATCTCTAATAATTATACATACCTAAACATGTTTATCTTTATTTATTACGAACATTTATTTTAGGACAAAATAAGTATTATATATTTTTTGGATGTGTATTGTATTTAGACATTGTTTGGCAAAAAAAAACTAGCTTTTTGTTGGGTACATGTTTGGATGACCATAAACTAGCTTATAAGCTAGCTTTATGAAACGCTGCTTAGAGTAGTTTTTCAGTAGTTTTTTGTGAATATTCCAATATTACCCTTATTAATATCAATTATTATTTATTAACTATTATTATAAATAAATATTAATTTTTTATATTGAATTATTATTAACTGAAAATTATTAAATTAATATTAATTTTATTTATTTAGAGTTATTGTGAATCATATAATTTATTTTTAAGTATCAATCAATATATTTTAATTATCACTATTTATCTTTTCAATTATTTTTTGATTATTTTTTGTATATTGTATGTAGCGGTTAATTAAAATCATAAATTAATATATTTTTTTTCCAAAACTTGTTTTAACTAATTCAAAATTTATAGTATATGTGTAGTAATAAATTTTAAATTCTTTTAATTAGCATGTTATGTTATTTAATTTTTTTTACTACATTGGTTGTATTAATTAACGTATTATAATGTTATAAATTTGTTTTAACTATATAATTAAATATTGAAATTGATAATATATTGAAGATACCCTTTTTGGTCATTTTACATGTTTATAAACTAGTTTTGCCAAACGTGACTTTTTCATCAGCTATCAGTTAGCTTGTCAGTCAACAACTAACTTATCAGCTAGTTTGCCAAACATAGCCTTAGATGTACATAACCTCGGTATCAAAGTAAGGTCATTTACAGTCAAATCATATAATATAACCGAATGTTATAATACAATAGGTTTTTTTTTATGTTAATAAAGAGTGAATCAACAATTTTGGTGGAATATTGTTCATCAAATGGTAAAAACATATGTATGGTATTTTGGTTTTCAAGTTTGTGGGTAACATTGTTTCTTTAATTGTTTGTCTAGTTTTCAAGTTTGAAAAATATATATTTAAATGATGGAGTTAGGATTTAATCTTGAGTACTTCTCTGAAAGGTCTGCTCAACAAAAAAATTCAAGATTTCCCTTAGAATTTTGAAAGCACTATTATGGATTTATGGTCCACTTTTTATATGTTATGGAAATTCAAAAACACATTTGTTTTTTCTAAGGATAACCATTCTCACCATCCATATTTGATCTTGAAAATCCAGTTAGTAACATTTGTGTGGATTCTATGAGGACCAAACCTTTTTTGAGTTTTAGGACTTTCACATTTCGAACGATTAAGTCTATAATTTTTTTTGGAACACATGTTTTATTACACTTATAAAACGAATGAAATATATAATTTATCTTATTCATATATCAACAAATCAATAGTAAAGTAAAATAACTAATAAAATGAAATGATTATGTACCATTTTTATTACATTTATTTTTCATATTTAAACGACAATCCTAGGAGAAACCACTAACTATTTTATTTTCATATTCAAATAAATATATCGGGATCATAAAATACACATGCGTCAGTCACTTGAATTTGAAAAAAATGGCTAATAAAAATGGCACATTGTCAGGGTCGTGCCGGGGGAGGGCGGGCCGGGCGTACGTCCAAGGCCTACAAAAATTTGGGGCCCAATTGTTTTTAGAATATACTATATAGTATATAGTAGTAGTTCAAAAAAATAGTCAATAAAAGAGCACAATTTTTTTTAGTATCTAATAGCATCCAAAAATAATTTAACATTATATTAACGGCCCACAAAAAGTAGGGGTCCAATTTTTTTAGTATATACTATATACTCCTATATAACTAGTTAAAAATAGTTAACATTATATTAACGGCCCACAAAAAGTAGGGGTCCAAAAAAATAGTCAGTAAAACTAGTCAATCATGTTGTAGCGCAGTGGTTGATCGTCCTGGGTGATGTGGTGGAATATCCCAACTACCCAGGGTTCGATTCCAGGCGCCCTCAATATTGATAAGACATCTTTAAGTTTTAAAATTGCCAGAGATTAGTCCGGGCTGTGCCTGGGATACCCTTTAAAAAAAGACAAAAAAAATTTAGTATCTAAGAGCATCTCCAACAGCTTCCCTAAAATGGAGAAAATGGAGAAAATGGGGATTTTAGGCTAATATTGTGCTCCAACAGCTTCCCCAAAACTATCCCCAAAATGAAGAAAGTTGGAGAGAGAAGGTTTTTTTCTCCAAATATGGAGATCACTCCAAAAATGATTACCAAGTGAGATGACCAATAGGAAGCTTTGAAAATAAATATGTAGAGAGAGAAATAATATTTTAATAAATAAATGAAATATTTTAATATTTTAATTAATGTTGGATTCTCCAAAATGGGAAAGCTGTTGGAGATGAATGGATATTTTTTTGGGGGATTTTGGATTTTGGTTCCCCATTTTAGAGAAATTATGAGAAAGCTGTTGGAGATGCTCTAAGGCCATGAGTAACGCCTCCGGGCATCCCTTCGGGCTCGCATGCGGCCTTTGAGGGCTCTTGAGGGTTGTGGTACGGGGTGCTCGGGCTTGGCATGCGGGCTTGAAAACCCGTTCAACCCGAGGGTTGTGTGAGAGGAGGGTGAGGGTGGGGTGGGGTTGCGGGTTCCTATATAGCATCGGGTACGGGTACGCCACTTTAGGGTTTGAGGAGAGGGTTAGGAGAAAAGCTGATGTGGCGCTTGAGGGCTTGCGGGCTTCTACGGAGCGCTATGAAAGGCCTAATAGGACTCAAAAAAAGTTTAACATTATATTGAGGACCCCACAAAAAGTAGGAGCCCAATTTTTTTAGTATATAGTACTAGTTTAAAAAATGGTATTTAATTAAAATACCCATTTGTTGACTTTGACTACCCAAAATACCCATTTTTTCAACTTTTGCCAAAATACCTATTTTTCCTGCGATCGCGGGATAGGGTGTTTTTTGAAATGTTGATCCCGCTATGGCGGGATGAGTCCCGCGGCTACACCCAAACTTTGTGAATTTCATTTGATATTTACACTTTCAACCCCTATACTTATTTACTTACTTTACTTTATACATTTTACTTTTCTAATTTTAATTTTACACTTTCATCATATTAACACATATAATCGTATTATTAACTAAAATACGTTAAAAAATACGTTTTAATTTTTACAAGTTATACCAATGTACTCGTCTCTTCGATAACTTCGAAATGAGCCTAATATTGAATATTTTTGGATTTATTTATTTTATTATATATCATATATACTACATAAAAATATTTTTAATATTTACAATTCATAGCCTAAATTGTGGGACGAAATGACTTGGTGTTTCTTGTATTTTTATTTGTCACAACGCAATCGGTTAATATTCAAAGGAGAAAAAGGTAGCTTGAAAGGTATGTTTTTCGAATTCCAAAGAAGAAGCTACGAGTGGATCGCAAGAAGAAGCGGTGGTAAAAAAATCGAATGGAACGGGTGGCTTACAAACCCGTCGGGGTTTCGGTAATTGGACAACTAAGGGTGCGTTTGGTTTACGGGAATGGATTGGATTTCAATAAACCATATAAGTACTTCACAAACATGCCTCACATGCTCTCCCTCATCATCATCATCATCATCAAACATGAGAAGTAAAAAAATAGCTAAATTCTATTCATGAAATCCAATCCAGATTGGATTTCAAATCCCAGCCTTCACCAAAGGATTTCAAAATCCATCAGACATGGGATTTCAACAAAAATTCCAAGGATTTCAAAACCCTCCAATTCCAAATTCTATGGAAACGTGGGATTGAAATGGCTTTGAATTCCAAATCCAATCCATTCCCGTAAACCAAACGCACCCTAAGGCTTCATTTTGGATCGTTTCGCCGGATTCATATTTGTAATGCTTTAGTTCGTTACCTGATGTTTTGGTTTGGCTGAATAGGATTTCTTGTCTCTGTTTTTGGTAGCCACTGTTAAGTTGTTGGTTTGCCACTTGCAACCCACACTTACGGTGATGAACTTTAGTGGCTACCTCCCTATTGTGATGTAACTGTTGTGTTTTGATAAATGAAATGGATTGGTGCTTTTCAAAAAAAAAACCTTATATGTAATTATTTAATTTATGGTACATTTCTTACTTTTTCAATTTTCGTTTTACACTCTTATCGTATTAACATAATAATCATATAATCGTTTTAAAAAATACGTTTTAACATATCACATTAACATACATAATTACGTTAAAATATGTTAAGGAGTTCGATAAATGTATAAATATATATACATATATATATATATATATATATATATATATATCGAACTCCTTAATTTGACGATTTAATGAATTAGTTAATATATGATTATTATGTTAATGCGATAGGAGTGTAAAACAAAATTGAAAAAATAAGAGATGTACCATAAATTAAATAATTAACTATAAGGGTATAAATTGTAAATATTAAAAATATTTTTATGTAGTATATATGATATATAATATGTAACACCCTCGAATTGGGAAAGAGCAACTAATTAAAAAATTTGATAGTACATCCGAAATAATAGGATTTCTTCCTATAATCCAATAGGTAAAATACCTTAAATTACAATCTATGGTTAACCTCAAACAAAGTATAATTCAAGTCTTGTTACAAAGACTAAAACTACAACGGGTGTTACTTAACCCAAGTACAAGTTGCTAATCCCAAGGATGAATGCGAAAAACTTCACTTAAGTTATTCACCTCTCGAGCACGTTACTAGCACACGACCTTTCACACGTGTCACTAGAATTATTCCCAACCTGAGACCTGTTGCACATGCCGACAAATAAAAAGGTTAGACTAACGCCTAGTGAGTTCAAGGGTTTATAACACGATTTATATAATTTGTAGAATGACACTTTGCGACATAAATCATGATTTTCAAAAAGTTTATGAAAGAATGTAAACGACTCGTTTTCCAACACACATAAAATCCATGAGAAAAGTTCCCAGAATGTATAAAGCGTTTTCTAAAATGAATCTCAATCCCAACTTACTCAAACGTGTTTTGACATTAAACATCCCAGTAAATGTAAGTGTGGACAAAACCCCAATATTTAAAACACCCAAATAGGATGAGGCATAAAACTCTGCCAATAAACCATGAAGACATTTCATATAAATAAAGAGCGTCACCGAAAATATGGATACAAGTACTACCCAAAAACAACACCTTTCGGTGACGGTGGAGACCCGATTCCATCGAAAGTGACGGACACATAAAGTTAGGCCACTTATGATGTTACTGGATTACACCTCAAGTCCCGGTCTTAGTTCCCATGCCATAAAGACATCACAACCTCAAACCTTTCCCATGCCTTTATTGCATACCCCGACGAGTTACACCTCAAGGACTTATGGGACCATATTGCCTATCCAGTCTAGACGAGTTACACCTCAAGGACTTCAATGTCCCACATTTCATACTCGCTAGTGGCCCCACGGCCTAACGCATATAACCATGCGTCCCCATAGTCCACTCCTCGTGCACAAAGAGATAGACCATCAAATAAAGACTGACTTACATGCCTATGGATCCAATGTAACACAGTCTACAAAACATGCTTAACCCGGAATGACTAAAACACCCAAACATGTAAATATCAATAATTAGCAATAAAATGCAATATGGTGCAATAAAATCAAACCATAAATAAGACTCCACATCGAGTCATTAAAACCGGACAAATGTCCCTAAGACTTCCTCAAAGTCAAAACCGAGAAAATGCTCAAAACCCATTAGACCCATAAATAACGGTTCTCAAAATATAAACGTATTAAACGTCGTTTTGGCAAACGTATACAATAAAATCCTCACGACTCAAAACTCATCACGGATTAATAATAATGATATTTCCCAAAATGGATTTATACTCTTTTAATTCTCAAAATGACCTATGACACTAAAATGTGCATTTTCCCAACTGGTTTATAGAATCAAGTACATCAATACGATTAAACCATTAAATAAACTTCATTTTGAACAATAAATCTTTTAAGAACATATTTAAGATTTCTACACATCAAAATATCCATAAAACCCAAATATGGGTGTTTTACAACATTTATGAAGATAAATACTTCAAGAGAGTTAGACTCATCAAATAACTCAACAATTGATAATTTCAAGTAAAACACATAAACATTTGTAAAATAACATTTTTGGCATGTACAAAGTTTTTACAAATCAACTTGAACTCACCTTGCTAGGTTTAGGCTAAATCTAGATTTTACCCCAATAAGAGCTCCTTGTAGAAACTTGAATCCACAAGCAATTCCTTCAAACCCTAGATTCAAAAGTTTTCCAAACATAAATATACATGTCCAAGCACTTAAAATCATTCCCCGAACATCTTATATCAAAATCTTCATTTTGACCAAAACTCCAATTTGACCTAACTTCCCCAAAATCATCCAAACCGAAATTTGAGAAATATAAACGCTAGGAAGTCATCAATGGAGCATTTTAAACTCATATAAAAGTTTAGAAGTTAGGAGGATGAACTCACCACTTAGGTTTTGATGAAAACCTAGAAACCCTAATTTTCTTGAAGATGGAGGAGATGATGATGAACTCTTGATCTTTGCTTCCACTCCACCACCAAATACCCTTGGATCTTCCCAAAAATAACACTCTATCCTCAAAAAGCTCTCAAAGACGAAACCATGGCAATTTGAATCGCCAAAAACGGAGTAGAAATGAGAGAGATATGACCAAATGAAGAAAAGTCGGATTTTATACACTGCAGCCGCCCGCGAGAGTGACATGCGAAAGTGACAGTGTCACTTTAGCATGTCACTTTCGCCCAAAATGTACCGAGGGCCATATTTCCTCTGCGAAAGTGACATGCTAAAGTGCCAGTGTCACTCTCGCATGTCACTTTAGCCCAGAAGGTAGTGAACACTGTTTTGACCGTAACTTCTTCGTTTAAGCTCCGTTTTTGCTCCGGAAAGGCCCGTTGGATTCGTGTTTGAATTCTCCATCCAAAAAGACTATAAAATCTAGAATTTAATCCAAAATCCTATTTCTACTATTTCTCTTGAAAGATCGATTTCCATACCGATTTGAAATTACACTTACCCGAAAATTACGGGTGTTACATAATAAAATAAATAAATCCAACAATATTCAATATTGGGATCATTTCGAAGGTATCGAAGAGACGAATACAATGGTGTAACTTGTTAAAATTAAAACGTATTTTTAACGTATTTTAGTTAATAATACGATTACATGTGTTAATATGATGAAGGTGTAAAATTAAAATTAGGAAAATAAAGGTATAAAGTAAAGTAAGTAAATAAGTATAGGGGGTTGAAAGTGTAAATATCAAATGAAATTCACAAAGTTGGGGTGTAGCCGCGGGACTCATCCCGCCATAGCGGGATCAACATTTTCAAAAAACACCCTATCCCACGATCGCGAGACATATCACGGGGAAAATGGGTATTTTGGCAAAAATTGAAAAAAATGGGTATTTTGGGTAGTCAAAGTCAACAAATGGGTATTTTAATTAAATTCCCTTTAAAAAATTAGTACACTTAGAATTTGAAAATTAGAGGAGAATTTTGTGATAACATGTTGCGAGTTTTCAAGATTAATTTAGATCCATTGATCATATGAATTTGAAAAAAAAATATTACAAAATAGAATGACATTTTTGAGGATTTACACCCGAATCCAGATCAATGTCATGTTGTGTACCCGACCAACGGACGGGTATGACACTAGTTATTGATTGATTTTGCGTCTATGAATTCTCGGAAAAACAGTTTTATATGAATTGTTAATATTTATTGAACTCAATGTTATTTCTGATGATAAAAGACAACATTATTAAAAAAAATCGTACTCATCGAGGGCCCATTTTATATCTCGCTCAGGGCCTACAATATGTCAGGAACGGCCCTACACATTGTGTTTCGTTTTATTATTTTTTATACTATCCTACTAATTGGTTGATACACGAAGATAAAAAAATGTCATGTTATTTTAGATTTTAGTAACATAATCACTAAAAATATGAAAGTTCATAAGATTTTAGACTTTTATGAGTTCAATGAATCACTTAGACATCGTTTGGCAAAAAAAGCTAGCTTATAAGCTATCTTTTTCTTTGGGTACATGTTTGGATGACATAAGCTAGCTTTTGAAACGCTACTTGAAGTAACTTTTGAGTATATTTTTGTGAATATTCCAATATTGCCCTCATTATTGTAACATCCCTAAAATCCACAGGACAAACATAGCATTAACTCATAATTATTTCAAATCTCGGTCCCAAAAAATTTCGTTACAACATACATAAACTAAGGTTGGCGGAAACAACCTATACACAACTGAGAAAAACTACTACTACAAGTGGCACCGACATTGTCTCCATCTGCATCAGTACTCTATCCTGCGCTTGCCCACTTACCTGAGCCTCCTACTAAAAGCTTACCTGAAAAGGTTTTAGTTTTGAAAAGCGAGGGTTAGACCATGAGGTCTAGTGAGTTCCCTCCGTAAATAGTGTACGTCAACATTATAAATCATTTTTATAAAACAGTTCACATTCTTCACATAAGCGTCAAGCATGGTACTGCACTGTGTTAAGGATCACATCGTTACTCGCGATCGGGGCCCCAGCAGACTCCCCTTTCGCCTCTTCTGGAGCCTACGCAGACTCCCCTTCCCGAAGCCTACGCAGACTCCCCTCTACTCGAAATAGGAAGAAACGAATTCCAGCCTACCAGTCTGTCATACATATCCAAGGGGTCATCAGAACCCGAGGATCTATCTCTGATCCCACAGTGCAGACCGACTCCACATAGCATACACATAGTTCGTCATATACATAAAACATGAACTCCGTATAACGTTTTACAATCCATATCATATTGTTGGAAAATCTTTTCAGTAGAACAATTCTTTTCATGGGAAAACATTCGTAACAGCTTGTAAATAAATCATGCTCATAAACATACTCTGATCAGTAGAGTGTTAACTTTCGTTTACGTAAAAGTCAGGTAAAATAACAAAGTATATTCATAAAATCACTTTCCTTGGAAAACACGTAAGAGCACGTATTTTAGTTAGAAAAACTCACCTGGCTAGCTCGCTCCAAAGCTCCTCACTTATACTTCCGATCTCTAGGCGGAACACCTATTATATTAATAACGTTCGTCATAATTCGTTCAATTATTACTCGAGTTAAATCCCGAACTCAACCCTAACTTATCTAAATCGGTAGATTACACTTCTAGTCCAAAAATCATAATTAATGGTCCTTGCTCTCCCATCTATTTGAAATGCTATACCGGGTCCATTGATTTACCCGACTCTAGGTTTCCAACATAATAATAAAATCACTAGATCCCTTAATATCAATAACGGACCATGTTAATAAAAATACGGCCTAAGTTAAATAAATAGACTATCAATTTCGTACTAGACCCTTATTTTATAATTATAGCCCTTAATAATAAACTAAGCCGAAAATAATAACTAAGCCCAAAAGGACTTAATAATTCTTTTGGCCCAAAACTCAAATCGGCCCAACTTAAATTACGGGTCAACTTTCGGGGCATACCGATTTCCGGTACACACGGTTCCGGAAGACCGGTGATTACGAACAAAACCCACATTACCATTATTTTAACTCTACCCGATTTTGATGACAACTCTTCTCCTTTAAAAAGATACAAATTGTTCCTCAACCAAGAACCCACACAACATTTGGTTTAACTTGACAATATGAATTGGAGAACAAAACTCTATTAATACTCTTAATTGATTCCTTAGCTTACGTAACATCAACAACTTGAAATCTATCAACTCAAACATTACTGACAAAAGAAAATACGTAAGAGAATGATTTTTTACCAGATTACAACTTCAAGAAACGAAAAACAGCTGCCAAACCTCATCACCGCCGACGACCACCACCGGCAGCCAACCGCCGGCGACCACCACCAGCAGCCAACCGTCGGTCTTCTTCTCCCAGCCATCTCTCTCTCTCGCTTCCTCTTTCCCGTTTCTTCTCAGCGAACACACCTAGCACACACCCACACAACTCTCTCTCTCTCTCTCTCGCAAGCTCTCTCTCCCTATTGCATCTTTCTACAAGCATCCACACACACAGCTCTCTCTCTCGCAAGCTCTCTCTCCCTCTCGCAGCTTTCTACAAGCATCCATACACACAACTCTTCTTTTTGGTTCTCTTTTCTTTCTCTCTCGATGTTAGCGGCACCCATAGCCTTTCATAACCCTAAAAGAATGGTGTGCTCTCCAAACTTTCAACAGATGCGGCGCAAGGAAAAAGAGAGAATAAGTTTCTCAACTTTTAGTTTTTTTTTACCCTCACACTTATTTAAAATAAACAATTAAAACCCCTAGCTTTCATTTATCTCACATTATTTAATTTGGGTTATTACATTATTATTAGTTAACTATTATTATAAATAAATATTAATTTTTTAAATATTAATTATTATTATTTAATATTAACTGAAAAGTATTAAATTTTTAATTTTAATTATTTAGAAATATTGTTGATCATATAAATTATTTTTATATTTTTTTAATATTAATCAATATATTGTAATTATCAATTACTATTATATTTTTTAATTATTATTTGATTATTTTTTCATATTATATGTAACGGTTATTTAAATTCATAAGTTAATATATATTTTTTCTAAAATTTATTTTAACAAATTCAAAATTTATAGTATATATATGTAATAATAAATTTTATATTCTTTTAATTAACATGTTATATTATTTAATTATTCTTTACTATATTGGTTATATTAATTAACATATTATATTGCTATAAATTTGTTTTAATTTTTGCCAACGTGACTTCTTCATCAGCTAGCTTATCAACTACCAGTAGCCTACGAATCAACAACTAGCTTATCAGTTACCAGCTAGCTTATCAGCTAGTTTGCCAAACATAGCCTTATTCAAGTTCAATAAGGTAAAGAGTTTATTTGTTCAATGACTTCATCACTCAAAAATATGATTGAGCTTTTTTCGCACTTTTTCTCTTTGATTTTTTGTGATACTTTTATGCTATTATGTTTTTTTATAATATATTTAACATGTGATTTATTATGCTTTTATTGATGTTATCATCGTAGTTAACTTAACCAGGATATTCAAAAAAGTTGTCGAACCGTTTAAAACGATCAAATTGAGTTAGATCAATTTTTCTTGCACTTTGAGTCGTCTGTCAGTTTGGCCTAAAAAATAGTCAAACCGTTGGTCCGACCCAATGTAACACCCTAAAAACCAAGGCAAATTTAAACCTTAAAATTTATCAGGGTTACTCATAATTTCATCCAAACTTTTATACATAAGTGAAGAATTAACTATGAGGGTCCATATACACATTTTGAATAATCAAAACAACCTATTAATCTAATCCTGCCAACTATGATTAGATTAAATTGGTTGTCTAGGCCATTCATCAAAAGCATCCTCGCATAAGCTAACTTCTCCACTTAGCACCAAAAGTTGAATACAAAAAACACTTGTCCCTCTTCCCATTACTTCCCCGAGCTCGTACCCGGTAAGAAAATTTAATTTGAAACGATTAAGCTTACGCCTAGTGAGAACATCCAATTTCAAATTAAAACTTTAACAGCTTTGGAAACTCAAGTAATCAAAGCGTATAAACAAACCTGGTTTTCCATCATTCTTACCGCACGTCTACACATCTTACCATGACGGGAACATACCCGATTCCATGAGTATGACTAACATTCAGAAAGTCATATCATCACATTCGAGAGCCTACTACGCATCATTACAGATTCTAGATCATCGTTCATGTCCAAGAAATTATAATTTACTTTATGCCTATTTTTTGGAGTGGAAGTAGAAATAACACTTATATATCGCCTATTTCTAATCCACCGAAAGCAAACGGAAACAACAATTATACTTTGTCTATTTCATGTTTCCACGTCTCAATTACGAATAACAATTATACATTGCCTATTCACTACAGTCAATACGAATAGCAGTTATACTTTGCATATTCCACTTCTCAATAAGAATAGCAATTATACTTTGCCTATTCCATTATTTTAACATGAATAGCAATTCTACTTAGCCTATTCAATCATTTCAACAAGAATAGCAATTCTACTTTGCCTATTCAATCATTTCAACAGGAATAGCAATTCTACTTTGCCTATTCAATCATTTCAACAGGAATAACAATTCTACTTTGCCTATTCCATGTTTCAATATCATGATAAAGGGAATAACAATTATACCTTGTCTATTCCTCATTTTTAAAATACAAACGAGAATAGCAATTATATCTTGCCTATTCTAGGTTATCAATTAATACTAGTGTTTATAGATCCATTACATTCCTTAGCATTGCATAATTACTCGAATGCACAAAACATTTCATATCCTACTCTCAAAGCTGAGAATCCCAAATATTCTATCATACCTTTATTCTCAATTGTCCCTCTTCGGCGACTTAGCACGGGGGTTTCGCTACCCGGTTAGCGGATGGGGTCAAGGGGCAACGCCCTTGCGGGGTTTGGGGGCAGCGTCCCGAGAAATTTTTAGGAAAACTTACCAGATAACACATCCGGACACTATATCCAAAAAACTCACACTTATCCGGAACATCAGAAGTGATCGGACATCAGAAGTGATCGGACATCAGAAGTTTCCGAACACCATAACTATCCGGATGTCACCACTTACCGGACATTAAGCCTCTCCGGACATCATAACTTACCAGATACTAAGCCTATTCGTATGTTACCGGAAACATATACAATTCAGATGACATCCGGAAACCAACGTAATCTGGATACCATCCGGTATCTATTTCATTCGGAAACTTAGACACTTACCGGATCTCTTCACTTCCGGACACCACTGATAAGGAATTACCGAACACTTATCAAATTGTCCGGTAACTTCGACTTGTACACCAAAAATTCAATCCAGACCACTATCTGTTTCACCCAGCTTATTTTACACACATTCATTCAGTCCTAATACAATTTATACTAGCATCTTACTGCTTAATTTGAAAGAAACACGCTGATTTAAGCAAAAAGGGAGGATGAACTCACCTGATGAAGCTTTTGACCCACAAACCAAAATCCAGAAATCCAATCCTTCTTTCCACTGATTCAATAGCCTATTGGAAGGTGATTCAAACTTGTAATTACTAAACTGATTTAGAAAATAAAGGAGATGATTTCAAACCCTTACCGTAAGGAATCAAATTCTTGTTTTTTTTCTTCTTCTCTGCTTGTTGCCAAAACCCACTTCACAGGGAAACCCAAAATGAGATAATCACACATTTCAAATTTGACCCTCCAACTTATCCATAATCAGATTTTAACTCCAAAAAACTCATAAATTAACTATTTGATCCCTTAACTTAAAACTCTTAACTTTCAAAATAAATTACAAAGGCAATGTAATTTTCGAGGTGTTACACCCAATTTGCAATTTGAATGTTTTTTGAGTGGTTTAGAGGCCTCTAAAATACTCATGTATTAATTATATAGAGGTATCATATTGTAGGTTCAATTTCGTGGTCTAATTAAAAAAATCGTCTAATATTGTAAGATTTTAGCCTTCATTTCTCTGTTGTTTGGGTTTACTAAATCGACAAAATTTTCTGAAATTCGTAAAAAATTAAATTCCAAAATTCCAGCTAATGTTGATGGATTTGATTAATTTTTTTTCCAACTTGTTCAATGTATTTTTTAATTGTGGAGATAAATATATATATATATGTAGTATAGATATTTATAATTTGGTGTAGTATTTTTCTAATAATGTTATAGAGTAAAATGCGATTTTGGTTTCTGTGGTATGTTGTTTTTCTCACATTTGGTCCCGAGAAAATTTTTATTGCAAGAAAAACCTTATGGTATGCAAAAGTGCTCGGTTTTGGTCCATCGGACTAACTCTGTTAAATCCTTTATCGTTAAACCCCCTCACGTGCCTTGCACATGAGGGTATATTGGTCATTTTGCTTACCTTTTGTTTTTCACTAAATACAACAAACTACATGGACCAAAATTGCAATTTACCTTTTATATTTTTTAGCCTACAAGGACCAAATCTGTAATTTACCATTAACTAATTTATTTTAATTATATTATATTTTGATACCATATCGTTGAAACCCACAGGGACCAAATCATCCTCCCTTTTTGCTTAAATTACGCATAGAAACTTACGCACAGAGTTTTCTGTGCGTAAGTTTCATTTTTCCCAAAAAAAAAATTAAAAAAACGATTTTACGTGGGTAAGTTTCTGTGCGTAAGTTTTGGGAAAAATTAAAAAAACGATTTTGGGAAAAATGAAACTTACGCACAGAAAACTCTGTGCGTAAGTTTCTATGCGTAAGTTTCTATATTTTTTTTTTAAGAAAGAATCCGATTCTTTTTCAGTGATTTGACACAACACAGTAAAACCAGCTTTAATTCAATTCATACGGATTCAATTGATTCTTTTAAAAAAAATTAATTTTTTGGAAAAACATTTTAGAAAATAATCAAATTGTTTAAAAAAATTTATTTCTAAATAATTTTTTAAGTAAAAAAATTACGCATCGTAAAAAAATTGTTTAAGTAAAAAAATTGTTCTTTTTTTCAAACTTACGCATAAAAGTAAAAAAATTGTTTAAGTAAAAAAATTGTTCTTTTCAAACTTACGCATAAAAGTAAAAAGTTGTTTATTAAAAAAAATTGTAAAAAATTGTTTATTTTTTTTATTAAAAAAAATAAACTTACGTATAAATTATAAAAAATTAAAAAAAATTAAAAAAATAAACTTACGCATAAAAAAAATTGTTTATTAAAAAAATAAACTAATGCATAAATTGTAAAAAATTATAAAAAATTAAAAAAAATAAACTTACGCATAATAATAAAAAATTGTAAAAAATTGTTTATTAAAAAAAATAAACTTACGCATAAATTGTAAAAAATTAAAAAAAATTAAAAAAAATAAACTTACGCATAATAAAAAAATCGTAAGTTTATTTTTTTTAATTTTTTACAATTTTTTTTAATTTTTTCCAAGAAGATGACTTATGGGTTTCTTGTTAAAAAAATTAATTTTTTGGATAAACATTTTAGAAAATAATCAAATTGTTTAAAAAAAATTATTTCTAAAAAATTTTTTAAAATAATTTGATTATTTTGGAAAAACATTTTTTTAAATAATTTATTGAAAAAATTGATTGAATAATTTTTTATAAATTGAATCCTTATTTTATAAAAAAATTAAATGAGATAGAAAAAAATATAGAAAAAAACTAATTTCTAAATAATTTGTAAACACTGCATTGTTATTGTTATGTCCATTGTATATATATATATATTGTAAACACTTATTTCATTACAGTTTCTATATATATATTGTATGTCCATTGTAAACACTGCATTGTTATTTCATTTCTTACTCCCATATCAGTTGTAAACACTTAATTCTCTCCCATCATTCATTCCAAGTCCATGGCCTCTACAACCGAAAAATTGAGGTTGCATATCCGTGGTGGAGGAAGATGGGAAAAAGTAAACAATGTGATGGAGTATGTATCTGATCAAGTTTTTCAACGTGGTGTAATGTTGCGACAAAACATTACACATGATGCGTTAGTTAGCTATGTTGCACAAAAATTTGAAATTGAAGGTGGATTTATGTTGTCGTATAAGTATGATGGGGCGGTTTTCCTATTAGGCGATGACGATGACGTTATTGGTTTTATGGAGTTCGCTTCTACTTCAAGAAAACCGGCAACACTTTATATCTCAGTTGAAACTTCTGTTAGTCGTGGTTTCCGACCGGGTAGAGGAAGCAATGTGGGAGGAAGTTCCACCCCCCTTCCAATCATTGAGGCTCAACCATTAATACGACAACAGGAGGTTCCGTATGTGCCCCAATTTGTTTCGCAAGAGGAACCTAACTATGGTTATAACAACGACTGGTTTCCCGATACCGAAGAATTTCCAGAAGGTGCCAATGTTTTAAGTTGGGTATACCTGAAATTGATGATACAAATTCTGAAGATGGTGACAGTTCCGAAGAGGGGGCAGTAGGAGACGGGGGAGAACCAAATGAAGAAATATGTACTGCCAATACATCATTTTCGGCGATCAATGATTTTTTTGGTATGCCTCCCATAGTCCCAACACCAGTACCCACGATCACAGAAAACGAACCGGTCAATTATAATCGCACTACACACATCTGCCTTGGGCAAATATTTAACACGAACGAAGAACTGAAGTTAGCCATGGGATTGAAATTTGTTAAAGAAGGTTTCGAGTTTAAAGTCAATAGATCAGGCCCGAAAAGGTACGAGGCAGTTTGTGTGCATGAAAGTTGTAATTGGAAGATCAGGGCGAACGTTGAGGGGTTCCACGCGTATATGAACCAACTACAACGTTGTGTACCTGATGGTAGTGCATATATGAATAGCATTGGGCCAGCTAGATGGTCGAGAGTTTACTTCCCTGGCATGCGTTACAATATGATGACATCGAATAGCGCCGAGTCAGTGAATGCGTTGTCCCGATTTGCTCGTAAACTACCAATTGTCTCACTTTTAGATTACTTTCGGGGAGTACAACAACAATGGTATGCTGAATGTCATGATTTTGCAGGTAATTTATTATTTTTATTTTTATTTACAATTAAATTAAATTAATTATAAAATATTAATGTTACAAATTTTTATTTGTAGTGCAAAGTCAACATGCTCTAACACCGTGGGCACAAAAGAAAATAAAGAAACGTATGTGGAAGTCAGCAACATGGACAGTACATCCCATGAATAATAATATGTATGAAGTTCGTGATGGGCGTAGGGACGGAATCGTTGATCTACAGGCACGTACCTGTAGCTGTAGAAAATGGCAGCTTTCAGTTTTACCATGCGGCCATGCAATCGCAGTTGCGAAACAATTACAGTGGAGAGACTGCAGCCAGATGGCGTCACCTTACTACACGACGATTAACCTCCGGGCAACCTACCAGGAGTCGGTCGTTCCTATTGGACCAAACTCAACATGGATTGTGCCTGCTGAATATATGATCGTCCATCCACCGCTTATTACCAAAAAGGTAGGCAAACCAAGTAATCATGATCGCATTCCATCGCGTGGTGAGGAACCAAGACAGAGAAATTGTAGTCGGTGTGGAGGATCAGGACATAATCGTCGACATTGTACCATGATAATTCCTCCCGTACAATTCCCTCGTTCAAGAGCCTCTGGTAGCCATAGTAGAAATCAAGCAAGTCACCTGACACAACCGACTTATTCAGCTGAGGGACTTCATCAGACAGAGCCAGGTCACTCGTCGCAACAAGATGGTTATGGAAACTTTATGTACCCTACATTTGACCTTAATGAATAAATCACGTAATTATTATGTGATAAGTTTGTATAACTAGTTTAATATGATTCGGTATGTCGTTAAATATTGGTGTAATCTATCGATTTTCAGTTTATAGCTTCAAGTAATTAGCTAGAACAGGAACACGACACTAGATAATTTACTCTATCAAATATAAAGCCCAAAATAATTAAAGTTAAAAAATTGGTAGATAAGAGATATGTAACATATATACATTTGGATAAATCAAACAAATAGATACATCTTAACAATACTTGCATTTAAACTTTATTTATTATTAAATTAAAAATCATCCAAAAAATGTATTTTAAATAAATTTATATTTTTAAAATTTTTTTATATAAGAAGAAAATGGTCAATCAAGACATTGATTATTGTACCTTTGTGGCTATAAATACAATGTGTCACCAACTCAAAATTCACAACATCCCAAATTTTACATCCACTGATATCGTAACACTCTCGGCGTTGTAAACCAAATCATGGCGGGAAACGCATCATCTTCAAACCCCCCCCCCTCTTCCCAGATGCCAACGACAATTGTAAAAGCAATTGAAAAAGCCCAAGCGGAGTGCAAAGAGATATATGAGAAGTGGGATTACGCTCTTGCAGAAAAAGATAAAGTCCTTGAAAGGATAAATGACAAACACAACGCCATAGCGAAACTGTACAAAGAGATCGCGAAAGATGACGCAATTGCCAAAGAGATGATCAAAAATTTTCCGAAATTTGACGAACAACTCCAGGAGAAATGGACATTGATTGAGCAGTTGAAATCATTATATCCTTAGAATGTTGCATCTAATTTAGCGTTGTTGGTTTCGTACGTGGAGTTTGTATGTTGTTGTTTTATGTTCAACTATGCATTTGGAGTGATGAGTCGGTGTTGTATTGATGTTTACATTCTCCCCATGTAACTCTTGCTATGTTTTATTGAATAAAAAATCACTTCAAATACACTACTTTGTTTATTAACAATAATAAATTATTTATTGATAAAACAATAATAAAAAATAATGTACCAAAACGGGTAAAAAATAATGTACCAAAACAATAATTTATTGATACACTACTTCACCATTGCCAACGAATAAAATATCTGTGTCATATCATCTCGAAACTCCTTTGCACTCGCCGCCATGTCTCTTCCACAATGCGGAAGCTCGCCATTGATACGTTGTTGCATAAACTTGCAGACCCATACCCCACAATCACCCATATCCCCCGACTGCTGGGGTATGTTGGTGTCGAGTTGAGGACGAAATTTCTTATAATTCTTGGCCCGCTCGACGTCATTTATGGCACTAAAAAACTCCTTTAGTAACTTCTTAAACGTCTTGATCTTAGCGTTCAATATTTTCGAGTAATCCGTAATATTGTACGTATTGTATACCGTGAATACCATCGATTCTAGGTCAAGTTCACCGAGTACCCAATGCCTATCTATGACGTTTATAGGAATAAGTACCTGAAAGTTGAAGTTCAATACATACATATTAGTATTAGTTTTTTAAAATATAAATAAATAAAATTATCATAAACCAACCTGTCGAACTGACCCCCACGCTGGAAACGGTTCCATTGTCCCATCAGCTTCACGAGCGCCCCCCGATATACCACTCTTGCCAGTTAGATAATTAAAAAACTCGGGTGATTGTATCGTCCATGGGGCGCCTTCCAACCTATCCTCCATAAGTGTTAACACCCAAGCGTTGATATGCTGTTCAACAAACACAAAATTGTGATGGGGAAATTGTGAGGAGTAAATTCAAAATTCTTAAATTAGATCAAAATAACTTACCGAACTATCGAACCAACCAGCATCGGTCATCCCCAATAGTTGGCCCCACCATTCTCTATTAATTTCCCATTGAGGCCAGACTGGTAAATACATAGATTCTGGAATGCGAAACATCCCATATAACTGGCGCACAATATACTCTACCCTGACCTCCGGTTTTGAGGACGACGGGGGATCCACATATGGTGACTTTTTTTACGGGCCCGCGAACTTAATCCGCGTCGACTTTTTTTGTACTTGTTGAATGGGTGTCTGATATGATTTTTTTTGTACGCTTTCGGTAAATTGAGATACCGGTTCAGTTGGAAAATCGGACGCTGCATGATAGGCCGATGGATCCTAAAATTGAAAATGGTGTAATTTGAATACCTACTTTACACTTAAAAAGTAAATTTATTTAAATTTAAGTAAATTAAGAAACCTGATACACCGGGAAGGGAGACGCTGCATCATAGGCTGATGGATCCTAAAAATGAAAATGGTGTAATTTGAATACATACTTTACACTTAAAAAGTAAATTTATTTAAATTTAAGTAAATTAAGAAACCTGATACACCGGGAAGGGAGACGCTGCATGATAGGCCGAAGGACCCTGAAAATGAAAATGGTGTAATTTGAATACAAAGTTTACATTAAAGAGAAAAACTAAATTGATGCATTCAGGTATTTAGAAATCATGTGTACCGAATGTGTGGTGATATGAACATGAGACAATCCAAATGATTCGCTCGGGCCACGGTGACCCTGTAACATAAATAAAGTTAATAAATATATTTTGGCGTAATAAAAATATGAACTAAAAATTATCACAGTTTACCATTTGAGATCTAACATAGGCCATCTGCCTCTCTAACTCTGCGCACTTGGTCGCCAAATCCTCCTGTCCCTGCTGGGTACCAAGAAAATCGTAATCCTCTATCTGTGTTAGACGTTGTTCGTGATCACGGTAGTGTCCCTCCAACACATCTACGCGTGACTCCCATTGTGGAGGGGAATGCGACGAATATACTGGTGACTCGACCGGGTATTTCCAACCAGTCGGCTCCGGTATATGCCAAGACGGGTCACCGGTGACATCCTCCCAACGTGTCGACCACTCTACACGTTGTCTTGACTTAGAATCAACTTGACCACGTCTGATCCAAACGGGGGAGACATTTGCTTGCTCACCAGCAAAGTATGCCTCACTATCTATCCACCACTGTTCTTGCATCTCCATAACGGTGGGTATCAACTGAAGGCGTGGGTGATGCTCGGGCTAAAAACAAAATAAGTTGTTATATCATTCGTTCTTATAATCACTGTATACCATACTAAATTTCAATTGAATTAAAATTTACCTTCTGAATACGAATTAATGCCAAGCAACTTTTCCAGGTAGGGCTCTTTTTCCTATTCCATGCAACAGCTCTCGGTAACCTGTCTGTGGGATCGGCAAAACTACGCAGGAAGGGAAATGTCTCGTATATCCATATCTGTGAACATTAGAACATTATACATAAAATCTTTTTGAAACTTTAAAATAATTGCACAGTCTGTAATAAGTAATATTTTAATCACCTTAAATGCAAAAGTGAATCCCATAAGTGAGTATCTAGGTTTCCCAGAATTTTGACGCCTCTCAAGTGCATGCTGCAATTGATCGATAGTGGGATCCCATATGTATGATCCCCATGGGTACCGATTCCATTCATCATAATTTTCGACCATGTGTACCAGAGCCATAGGCACCACCATTTCCCCCCCTCGACCTAGAAAACCGGCCTCCAACATGAAAAGTAAATATACACGTATAGCATCCTCATCCGAGAGCCCGAGCACAGTTTCCTCTTCAATAACCATAGCATTTAGGAGCTCAAGGTACAATACATCATACCCGGGGAAAACCCTCTGCATACTTTTACAATTTTTTTACAATTTTTTACTTTTACATACTTTATGCGTAAGTTTGAAAAAAAAATTAATACAATTTTTTACTTTTACAAATTTTTAATACTTTTACAAATTTTTTTACTTTTACATACTTTTATGCGTAAGTTTGAATTTTTTTTTAATAAACAATTTTTTTACTTAAACAATTTTTTTACTTAAACAATGCTTCTTTTTTTATAGGGTTATATTTCAAGATAAATTAAACCCTAAAGTTTATACTAAAAAAGTTTCTAGACACACTCACGTAAGCAATAACATAATTAATCCACAAATATTTAATATTGTCTAAATCATCGTATAAAAGGCATACATATTTAAAAAATGCAGAAAATCTATTTAAATAATAAACTACTACTATAAAAATCGTAAAACATACAACAAGAAAAAACATACAACAACAAAAACCATATCATTATGTAAAAAGCAATTAAGCGTCAAAAAATATATATGTTACCTCCTCCGACATTGCGTGAGTTGATTTTCTTCACCGAAATATTTTGTAAAATATCTTTACCGATATTGCCGGAATATTGCCGCCGGAATCCTTTTGTCGGAATATTGCCGCCGGAATACTTTTGCCGGAATTGATGAAGAGAGATTTTTTGTTGAATTAAGAAGAGTGAAATAGTTTGTTAGAGTAAAATATATATAGTAGTATATTTAGGAGAGAATTTAAAATTTGAAATTTTTGAATTTTGAAAAATATGAATTTTGAAAAATTTGAATATGAAATTTTTGAATATGGAATGTATTGAATATGAAAATTTTGAAAAGGTAATTAATTTTCCAAAATATTTTTATATAAGTAATTTTTAAAAACGTATTTAGTTTTTTTCTATCTCATTTAATATTTTTATAAAATAGGGATTCAATTTATAAAAAATTATTCAATCAATTTTTTTCAATAAATTATTTAAAAGAATGTTTTTCCAAAATAATCAAATTATTTTAAAAAATTATTTAGAAATAATTTTTTTTAAACAATTTGATTATTTTCTAAAATGTTTTTCCAAAAAATTAATTTTTTTAAAAAAAATCAATTGAATCCGTATGAATTGAGTTAAAGCTGGCTTTACTGTGTTGTGTCAAATCACTGAAAAAGAATCGGATTCTTTCTTAAACAAAAAAAAAATGAAAACTTACGCATACAAACTTACGCACAGAGTTTTCTGTGCGTAAGTTTCATTTTTCCCAAAAAAAATGAAAAAAAACGATTTTTTAAAAAACTTACGCACAGAAAACTCTGTGCGTAAGTTTTTAATCTCTGTGCGTAAGTTTAGGTTTTCCACGTGGAGCCTACGTGGTGCAAAAAAAAACTTACGCATACACTTAGGATTAAAACTTACGCACAGAGTTTTCTGTGCGTAAGTTTTTAAAAAAAATCGTTTTTTTAATTTTTTTTGGGAAAAATGAAACTTACGCACAGAAAACTCTGTGCGTAAGTTTCTATGCGTAAGTTTTGGCCATTTTTGGAATTAGATGTTTAAAATGGCTATTTAAAGAAACCTTATGTATAAAATGGCTATTTGAGGCAATTTCCCAAGCTCCATCCATCGCTACCGGTCTTCTTCTCAGGTGAAACAAATCTAAATCCGACAAAATAAAATCCAAAATCAAACCACTAAAATCAAAACCGTTAGCAGGAAGAAGCCTTCTAAAGACCTAGGACCTGCAACCCAACCAATCGCAGGAAAAAGAGAGACAGGGAGACGACGACTGTGGGGATGACGAAGATAGAAGGAAGGGGTATGGACTTTTCTTTATAGTCGGATGATCACCTATAGAACGATGTCTACTACTCCTATTGTTTCATCAGTGTTTCACATCAATTGCAAAAGGCATTTTGATCTAGAAATGGAATGAAATTGGGGTTTTCGTCTGGGATGTGACGATGGACATGAACCAATGATGAAGGTGGCACCGACAAAGGAGGGTTTTTGACGTGGTTCAAGCTCGCCTCCATTAACAAACCTTAATCGACAAAAGTGTTGCAAACCAACCTAACTCTAAACTGAATCAAACCCAATCTAAACTAAATCAAAACCATAAGATGATGCAGATCCACCGAAGATGATGCAGATCCGGAAAAAATGGGTGTTAGGGACACAGGAGATGCAGGCGTCGGAGAAGTACGTCGGAGATGCAGACACCGATTGTTCTTAGACGCGTCTTGAACAGAGACATAAAGGGAGGAAAGGTGAAAGGATATCAAGGAAGATGGAGGGGTTTCCAAGGTTTTAGATCTTTATACTAACATGATGGAACCGCCGACGATGGAGATGACCAGTGATTGGGTCGCCGGTGATGGAGGTGGTTGATGACTGTGTTTACGATTTTACAATATGTATAATATATAGATATAATTAAGATTAAATTGCATTTTTTGGTCCCTGTAGTTTGTTTTTTTTAGTAAAAAACAAAAAAAGTAAGCAAAATGACCAATATACTTGGGGGGTTTAACGGTAGAGGATTTAACAGAGTTAGTCCGAGAGACCAAAACCGAGCACTTTTGCATGCCATAAGGTTTTTCTTGCAATAAAAATTTTATGGGGACCAAAGGTGAGAAAAACAACATACCACATGGACCAAAATTGTAGTTTACTCAATGTAATATTTGTTTACATTTTATTTTGAAGATACATGTTATGTTTTTTAAGTTTAAAGTAGGTCCAAATCGACTAAATTGATCAGAGGGTCTGATTTGATCACTAGTTTTCAAACCGTTTAATTGTAAAAAAAAAAAACCTTAACCATCACTATAGTTTAAGTTAGGATTTAAATAGTTAAATGCAAAAACCTAATATTTAGCACAAGAAAGACGGACAAACGAATAAATCAAGGTTTGGTTCCAGAGATTGCAAAACTATTGATTGTTTTAGGGGGTGTTTGGGATTTTGCTTATTTAAAACAACTTATGCTTATTTTTAAAAGTGCTTATCAACTTATGTTTTGATAAAAATGAGTTAAGGGTAAATATGTAATTTAAACAAATAAGTTATAAGCACTTTCAAATAAGTTAAAATTGACTAACTTATCAAAAACAACTTATTTGTGGTGGATAAAAGTCATAAACACTTTTCTTTTTTTCAATCCAAACACTCAAAATAGCTTATTTGTGATGAGGAAAAACAATAAGCAAATAAGTCATAAAAATAAGGAATCCCAAACACCCCCTTAGACTTCAATATTTTAACTAATTTTGGTGCGTTTTTCTTTCAATATTAATTCTTTTTAATATATTAAGGACCATAAGGTCGTGCGTACCACCTTCGGGTACCACGGCGGGTTCACCATCGGGTTGGGGGCGGGTAGGGCGGGTTGACGGTACGGGTAGGGCGGGTTCACATCGGGTTCATGGTCGCGGGTAAGGGTGGGTTCGGGAACCCGGCGTAATTTTTTTTAATTTTTTTTAAATATTCGTTTACCAACGGCTCTTTTTTTTATTTTTTTTTTCAAATTATACACACTATATATATTAACCTCTACCACCTTCATTTTTTCACACCAAAAAATATCTCAAATTCAATACTTTCTTCCATTTCTTTCAAATTCAATACTTTCTTCCATCATGAATTCAAACACCACACCTACATCCCGTCGTAATCGATCGAGGAGTTCGGATACACCGCAACAAGACCCGGACCTTGGCTTCCAAGCATTTGCTCAACAAGGTTATATATTCCTCATCAATTTACATATCAAGGTTTGCTCCAACAAGGTTTTACTCCCGCTAATCACCAACTTCCTCAACCCGCGACTTTCAACACCGGAATCGATCTCGAAGAGGAGTTTGTTCCTGAAACCCAAGAACCGCAAACACCACGATCGATCTCGACACAACAATCAAACCCGGAACGACAACCAAACCTGACACCAACGCAAGAGGGAAAAAAGAAAAAAATTTGAAAATAGAGCCACCCGACAGATGTGGAGTAAAGAGGAGGAAGTGGCGTTAGTGTCGGCGTGGGTTGACGTTTCGGAGGACCCCGTTGTCAGTAACGCACAAAGCGGTGGTAATTATTATTATTATTATTATTATTATTATTATTATTATACTTTAATTTATATAAATGTAGAGTTTTTGGAAGCGAATCGAGAAGGTGTTTTATAAATTTGTGGGTCACCAAAATTATAGAACATTTCATCAACTGAACAACAAATTTAAAGACCTAAACAAGAAAATAACGTGTTTTGCCGACATCTACAACAACTTGGTCAATAATAGATCAAACGGGATGAGTGAAGCCGATATTTTACAAACGGCACACTACCGGTACCGAGAGGATAATGGGGTTCCTTTCATCCATGAACAAGCTTGGGAGGTCCTAAAAAAATCTCCAAAATGGAATCCGGTTCCAACGATGTCGACAAATACATCCCGTGCTTCAAAACGTACCAAAACTTCCGATGATGACGATGAAGATGTTCGGGTCGACGAGATAGAGCAACTTCAACGACCCATCGGGAGAAACAAGGCAAAAAGGGCATCAACGAGTAATACGACCGGGTCGAATCCGGACGAAAGCGTTACTCAGTTGATGAGTCAAATAAGCTCGTTCAACCATCGGGCTGACAATACGATGGATTACAAAATGAAAAAACTTGAACTCGAAGAAAAACAGTTGCAACTCGAGTTAGAAAAACGATTTGATAAAGACTTCGAGTTTTTCATAGCCCCGCATGATCACCTTACGGGATATATTTTGAGGGCTACTTTGGCGAAGAAAGAAAGAATTAGAAAATTACATAATTTTTAATATTAGTTTTTAGTGTTTTGTATTTTGTAATTTTTAATGAATGTTATGAATTTTATTTTTATTATTTATCTTATTTTTATTTATTAAAAAATATATGAATATTTTTATTTTGTTTAATAATTAAATGTATAAATAAAATAATTAAAAAAGTTGATGTGGCGCTGAGGTGGCATCAGGGTTCAGAGGGTATGATAGGAAGCAGTACTCCACTTTAGGGTAAGGAGAGTAGGAAAGAGAAAAGCCGATGTGGCGCTGAGATGGCATCAGGGTTTAGTGGGTATGATAGGAAGCGGTACTCATGGTCTAAGGCCATCCACAACGCATAGATAAAAGCCCTCAACGCCACATTAGCGCCACATCAGCTAAGCCCTCAAGCCCTAAACACCCCCTGCGCATAACTAAAAGCCCTCAAGCCCTCAATGCCACATCATTTTTTAATTCTTTTATTTATACATTTAATTATTTAACAAAATAAAAATATTTATATATTTTTGAATAAATAAAAATAAGATAAATAATAAAAATAAAAATTCATATCATTCATTAAAAAATTAAAAATTACAAAATAAATTTAAAAATTACAAAATAAATTTAAAAAGCTACTCGTCGTCATTGTTGGGAACTTGGATACGCCAAATATGTTCGACCAAATCCGACCGAAGGTTATTATGAGTGGTCCAGTTTTGGACTTCTCGAACATTTGCCGCGCGTTGGTCCTCACTGATTTGTGTTTCGTTATCATCCGTGAAAAGGTCGTGGTCATCGCCACCACAAATAGCATGATATTCGTCTTCGAGTATCATATTGTGTAATATGACACAAGCGTACATAATGTTTCCCAATCTTGAGAGTTCCCATCCGCGTGCCGGGTTATGAAGTATATGCCAACGTTGTTTAAGCACGCCAAAAGCTCGTTCAACATCTTTACGTGCCGATTCTTGCGCGGACTTGAATTTTTGTCATTTAGGGTCCCGTGGGCACGTAAATGATTTTACAAAAGTAGCCCATTCCGGATATATCCCATCCGCTAGATAATATTCGTGCTCGTAGGTGGCTCCATTCACCTCAAAAGGGCAGTCGGGTGCTTTTCCATCATATACATCGTTGAAGATGGGCGACTGATTGAGAACATTGATGTCGTTGTTGGAACCGGCAACACCAAAGTATGCGTGCCATATCCATAGATCTTGAGAGGCCACTGCTTCTAGCATGATTGTCGGGTGCTCATGATCACCTCTCATGAATTGACCTCGCCATGCATTCGGACAATTTGCCCACGACCAATGAGTACAGTCTATGCTGCCGAGCATGCCGGGAAATCCGTGTTTAGCTTCATGCGCGGCGTACAACTTCTGAATATCAATAAAAGTAGGGTTACGTAAATATTTTTGACCATACAGTTCAATAATACCTGTGCAGAATTTGTACAGACAATCTCGTGACGTTGTCTCTCCCATACGGATGTACTCGTCAAGTGCGTCAGCAGTTACTCCATACGCCAATTGCCGAATAGCGGAAATACACTTTTGTATCGGAGAAAAACCTTGTTTGCGTCTGTCGTCCACCCGAAGTGTAAAATACGGATACTCTCCTGCTAAATCTTCAACTATTCGTTCGAATAGTTGCCTGCTCATCCTGAACCGCCGCCTAAACATATCCGGTGTATAAACCAGGTTGTTGCCAAAGTAGTCCCGCATAAGCCGCTCGTTTGCAGCTACTCGACCTCTTTCTATGTTCGCGACCCTCTATGTTGTTGACGACGAGGCGGTGCTACCATAAATCCATTGTGCAGTATGTCGAAAAACTTCTCTTTGTAGATTCAACAACTCGTCGGTGTCTACGGATGATGATGATGCGGTCGGTGAACCGGGTTGTGGCGAATCCATATTGTTTAAAATATAGAGAATGGAAGAAAATGAGAGAGTTTGAGAGATTGTTGGTGTGGAAAAATAAGAGGTTGAGGGTTAATATATATAGTGGGATTAAATTGATTTTTTTTTATAAAAGTAGCCGTTGGATTTATTTATTTTTAAGATTTAAAAAAAAATACAAATAGCCTTCGGGTTCCTCGGGTTTGAAAGCCCGGAGGTCGAGCCCGAGCTCGAAGCCCGAACAACCCCCACCGCTGCCCGCAGCGAGCCCGAGCCCGAGCCCGTGGGCGCTGCGGATGGCCTAAGAAGTTGTTTATAACGACAAAAAAATTATAAAAAAGGGATTAACATAAAAGTACTTAATTATTTAACATAAACAATAACAAATTTAAATTATTTGTACATGTATAACTTTTTTTATCAAAAAATATATAGTTTTATTAAATAAATAAAAAGCAAACATATAAAAAAAGAAATCAAATATATACATATATATATATAGGGTCAAGTTCAGGGGAAAACCTTAAAAAGCGAAAAACTGAAGAACACTCTGGTAGTCATTCATCTGGAAGGTATGCACTTGTGCATACAAATAATTTGTAACATGCACACAAGTGCATAAAAACCAAAACAACAACATAATTTACCTGTAAGCACAAGTGCATACCGTTCAAATGAAGGGCCACTATGATGTTCTTCAGTTTTCCGTTTTTTAGGTTTTCCCCTAAACTCCTCTCTCTCTCTATATATATATACATATATATATATAGGGGTGGTATTTTTTGCAAACCACTACATTTGTAGAAACTATGCAACCTAACTAATAACCATTCAATTAGATCACCAACGGTCAAGATTCATCCGGTGGCATAAAATGTAAATACTTGCCATTTTGTAATTAATTTAATAAACAAAACACCCATGTAAGGGTAGATTTGTCAAAAAAAAACAGCCTCTCGTCTCCCATAATCATCCCCAAAAAATCAGGGATCAACTTCCTAAAAAATAGCAGATATGGTGAATAACAGACGATGAAAGATTCCGATGATAAACTTGTACAAAAAACCAGACGATGAAAGATGAATAACACACCGATTCAGCGATGGTTTTAGCCGTGAAGATGAAGAACACAACGATTCACGGTGGTTTTAGACGTGAAGATGAAGAACACAACGATTCACAGTGGTTTTAGACGATGAAACGGATTCAACGGTGGTTCTAGATGATGAAGATGAAGAACACAACAGATTCAGCGGTGGTTTTAGATGATGATTCTGTTGGAAAAATCATGAATCTATATATATACTAGCAGTTTACCCGCGCGATGCAGCGCGGGTGTATCACAACTCTAAAGCAATAACTTAGGGGCCGTTTACATGTGACAAAACTTAAGATTTTTTGTTCCACCAAAATAAGTGGAACAACATGAGACTAAAACATAAGATTACTAAAATACTCCTATTTTCCAATATCAGATAGCTAAACCTAGATTAAAATCATCTCCTCCAATCCAGTCCCGTCCTGTCCAGTCCCGTCCTGTCCAGTCCAGTCTGCGTACCAAACGCTATCTTAGGCATGTAGCTCGGATGACCCAGGGGAATAGCAACTTTGATCAAATACACAAGTTCAAGTATCAATCCTGTGGGAAATAGGCTTGAATCCTTGGCTATAAGCTCAGACCCCATAATTTAATCAACTAAAAATATGATGCACTCATTTGAAAAACTTGAATCCAAATACCTGTTCTAGAACATGTCAATTAGGAATTTTGCCAAAGCAAATGTGAGAGGATGTGAGTTTATTTGTTACATTTTCCATATACAAATATTATATACGCCCAAAAATAAAAATAAGGAACACTACAGAAATACTTACAATGAACAATAAGATCCTGAAAATGCTAGATACAACACAAAAAACTATCATCAGCAACTACCAGTTGCAATAGAATTAAGTTACCCATTTAAATCCAGGCTCTCAAAAACCTCTTTAAGGTCAGATATGTACCATCACAAAAAAACTACAGCCTGAAAAAATAAACAAAATAAAGATAAATCAATAGCTAATAGCTAATCTAAAAACTCATAAATTCACGAATAACAAAAACCCACGAAGAACATTGTGGTTTTATGCGAGAAGTATGAACTCTTATTTTGATTAACCACTCTCATTAACTGTAACACAAAAAACAACATATGGATTCATTTTGAATGTCTTGTACAAAGGAATAAATCGAAAGTCATGCTTTCATTTCAAAAATGGATTTTACCTATTATAAGCTTCAAAACTTGTGTATACATCAACTTCCTCGTCTAGCTCATCACCGGTTGAGAAAACCTTAGAACATGAATTGAAGAATCAATTACACTATTAAAATAAGTAATTATTATCAATATAATCCAAGATTCATTAATATGGCCACTATATTTAATCACCTTCAAAAGTATAAATAGCAATTTGTGAATATCAGATACAATTTTCTTACAATAATTCAAGTTGACTTTTGTATATTGAAAAAAAAATCAAGTAATTAAAAGGCAAGAGTTCAAGAAACCTAACCTGCAGTCGATCCTTTTTGTTGACTTTTCAATGCATCATGCCTATGGTTGAATCAGAAACCAGTTGACAATGTTGATGCTTTTGTTACTTGAACTCGTGCCTCTTGGGGACTTAAATTAGGACGTGGCTAAGACATTTGATATTAACATCATTCCGATGCATAAAGGAACATTGCACAAAAAATGTAATTACCTGCATATTAAAGACAAGTATTCCTTCTGAAAATGTAAAATTGAACCAATTCCAGATGAACATTCGTCATTAAAATGTACTAAATCGTTGAGCATCTATTATAAAATGTAATTACATGCATGAAAAGAGGCTCTCGAAGCCACAACAGAAAATCTAGGTTGCTTGAATGTTCAATTAAGATTCTAACCATCATATGAATCAAACACATGGATTGATATCCAAATTAGAGCAATCACATAGAATGTAAGCAAATGAAAATCGATATGTGGATATTATGTTTAAAGAGTTACCTGGCTGAAGTTAAGAGGAGAAGTGAGGACACCTCCTGATAAAATCATCACTAAAATTAAACTTAAACCATCATAAAGGGTGAGTGTGGGTGCATAAAACATTGATAACCATCAGATCAGCCTTCTCCCACTGAATTTCAAGTGAATAGCACTTACCAGGATAAACTAAAGCCATAATAAATAGTTTTGGCTGGAAACTTACCAGGATAAACAAACAGGGAAGACATTCAAAATGTGTTATTGAAACAGTAGATCCCAGTGTTCCAAATGTGCACATACAGACCTACTACTTCAGATTCTCAAATGATTTGAGTAAAAGTCAGAAACAAATATCATTGTAGCTAAATTTGAACAGCAAAAACAGTTAAAGATGTAGATAAAGAACGGGAAGGGTGGCTTTAGGTGAAAAATATTAGGTTGAGACAACATTACCTTCATTGAATACAAGCCTAGTTGATACTGAAAACCTTCATTTGAACAATAAGAATCAAATAGAGATAAAGATCAAATTAAGAGTAAGTAACATAAAGAAAGGCAAAAAAAATATTACCCTCTTTGAAGTCTGAATATCTGAAAGACAAAAAAGGTACACCATGTTCGTTTCATATGCTGGACTCACTTTGCTTCTCCTTAGTTCTTTTATATGCTGGACTCTGTTTCACCAACAGATTCTGAAAACGTAAATCGAAAAAGGTAAGCAGGGTGAAAGCATAAATCGAACCGTATTATACAAGAAAAACAAATATAAATCGAACTATACCATAAATCAAACCGTACCAGAAACTGTAGATAAGCAACCTGTGTAATGGGAAAAATCGAGACATGTAAAGGTTAAAATCGAGAAATGTGAAGGTCAAATTCCAATCGAGAAATGTAAAGATTGCTCTTCTAAAAAAACCCTTCTAAGCATATTTAACTCGTCCCTGAAAATATCAATGAAACCACCATCGAAACCCCCTCCGTTTATGGCATAGATCTTACCTTAAACCCCCATAACTACCATCATCACCTCCGCTGCTGCCGTAAAACCCTCGTTTACAAAAGGATTCAGGTTCAGATAAGATTTGATAGAGGGTTCGAGAACCTGGGAGAGAGATAGAGAAGGTGGAGGGTTCAAGAACCTGGACGGAGGTAGAGCGGGAAGAACAAAAGAATTAGCGAAATCACCACCATTATGCAAAATCAAAAGATCCCCAGAAACCCTGTAAATTTAACAAATCGCCTGGATTAATCGAACAAAGTCAGTATAGGGTTATTTTTGGTTGAATCGAATGGTCCAATGATGGAATTGGACCAAATCGAACCCAAAAAAAATCGAAACCTAGATAGAGAGAAATTGAGAACACATAATCAATCAACAATCAGCAAAAAAATATCGATCTACAATATACACATAAACAATCAAATGAACGAAAGATAGGAAACTGAAACATACCGCCATGATTTGCGCAGAGAGAGAGAGAGACAACTGAGTGCTAGGGCTTTAAGCACAAATTGCTTTAATGGGAAGCTTTTTGGATGTTTGAAGAAGAACCAGATATGCTTTGAATTTGAATACAGGTTCAGGAGAGGAAAAGGGCTTTAAATTTGAATTTGGGTTTAGAAGGGATCGGGGAATTGAGATTTTCAAAATCCAAATATGAGATAGAGGGAAACCGAGAGCGGGACTGAAGTTACACGGGAGTAGGTGGTGGCACTAAAAGGTTGTACAATGTGCATTAACACATGTAATTCATAGTTTTTTTAATTTCCTGCATAAAATGGTTGTACATTGTGCATAAAATCTTGTCTTTAAGAGTTTTGCATATATGCTTATTAAGGTAGTAATATATATATATATATATATATATATTATAAACCATTTTTTTTCTCCAAAAAGACTTAAAATACCACTAAGCAATGTTCTAAGTGATGTGAGGCGTGGTGTGAGGCGTGGTGTGGTGACAAGGACAAGCCTCAAGCCATAGGAGCCCACGCCGTTTTCAATGTGTGATTTATGACAACACTTTCTACATTATATCTATACTACTTAATTAAAAAGCTATTACAGTTTTTTTCAACAATCAGTTTTTCAAGATTACTCCTTCTATTACACAAGGTACAAGCTTCAAATCTCACCTCTCCCACGCTTCTATCAAAAATCAAACCATTTTCAATTTATAAGCTACACTTTATACCCTTAGAATTAATTATTCAATTTACTTTAATCCGTTACTTTTTCATTTTTTATTTTACACCCTTATCGTATTAACATAAATAATCGTATATGAACTAGAATGCATTAAAAAAAACATTTCTTTTTTTACAAATTATACCATTGTAATCGTCTCGTCAATACTTTCGAAATAAGCCCAGTATTGATTATGTTTGGATTTAATCATATTATTAAATATCATGAACATGTACGAATTAATTTGTTTTATATCCCTTACATTATTCATTTTTATTTTACACATTTATAATATTAAAAATACATAATCATACTTTAACTAAAATATATTAATAAATCCATTTTTTACAAATATATTATTACAATATTCTCGTCAATAATTTCAAAATAAGTTTATTATTGAATATTTTTAACTTAATAATATTGTGAAATATCATAAATACGTATCAAGATTTTTCAAGAATGACGTATCGAGATTTTTTAAACTTGTACATTTTACGCCCTTATCTATATTTATCTATTATACTTCTTTAAAAAATAATTCCATTTTCAGTTATTCTTGAATTTTTAAGAAATACAAATCTCAATACATCATGTACAAGTTTAAAAGTTTTAAAACCTCCCACGTTCAACATGATAATTAAAAATAAAATTATTTTTAATTTTTAAATTACACTTTATATCATTATAATTAGTTATTTAATTTTACTTTATATCTACTCTCCTTTCATTTTTCATTTTACATTTGTTATCATATCAACATACATAAACTAAAATAAATTAAACAAATATGTTTTTTTACAAATTATACCATTATAACCGTCTCATCAAAACCTTCAAAATGAGCACAAATGTTATGGGTTTGAGACCCCATTATCGAACGAATATTTTTCAATTTTTTTGACCAATTAACCATATTGATCTTTAATTTTATAAATCTGATATGCGATTTAAAAGCGAATAAATATGACCATGAAACAAAATTATTTTTGCGAATCATCGGCTTTAGATTCGAGATATTTCGCGCCGCATTGCACACATGTACGTATCTAGTATAATATTATACATAAAAACATATGTTTAATAATGTTACTCAATGATCTGAGTCAATGATAAAAAAATCATGTTATATATTAAAAACTAGAAAACAAAACATTAAAAACGTAAAGAAAACTCAAATATCATGTTACAAAAACGTGCATTAGGCCATGGCGTTTCACATACTTTACATGACGTGAGACACATGCCTTGTGCCACGACGCGCCATGACGGCTGTTGCGGCGAGCGTTTTAGAACATTGCCCCTAGGTTAATGGATGATTTTTAACATATTTAGTCTCAAGGACAAGAGCAACAATAAATTACAGATTATAAGGATGAAAACTACAATTTCCCAACCACAAGAACAAAAATCACAATCTTTCTAAAACCATAGGAATGAAAATCGTAGTTTACTCTAAATAATTCATTCGGGTTTTGAACTAGGTTTGAGCTTGACCGGTCTTTAATGCAAAATATTGGTACCGAAATGGGCCTTATGAACTTAAATTGGCCTAAGTGGCTTAACGGCCTATTTGAAAATGACTTAATTGGCTTTATTGCTTAGATTTTTACTTCATATAACCAAAGATTCCTTGTTCATTTGCTTTAACGCTCGACTTGATCCTATGTGTTTCCTTTTTTTTGTCTCTTGAGATATATGCCACTAGTCAACTATAAAGTTTAAGGGGGTCATTGTTTTCATATAAAACACCACAAAGATTGCCATAAATGCATACATGTCGTGAGGCAACGTCTGAAAACATATCACTTTGAAACAATTATTCATTTCATCACCATAATAATATGTTCCCAGTGAAACATACATCAAATAAGATATTGGTTCCCATACAGTAAAGTAGGGGTGTTCATCGGTTGACATCTAATGGATGTGAGGGGAACCGAACCGATCCAATCATCCATTGAATGTTGGATACTTGGACATCCAATGGATGATTGGATCGGTTCGGTTCCATCCATTGAATATTCTCACTGGATATCCATCAGATCAGATCGGATCGGATCCATCCAATGTTTTTATGTTTCTATCTAAAAAATTAGTTTTTATTTTGTTTTTAAATAATAACGTTTTAAAAATAAAAACTTTTTACTTTGAATTTGAATTATAATGTATTGGATGGTAGCGGGATGATAACCGAATGGATGGTTGGATGATAACCGGATGAGTGGCTGGATGATAATTGGATGAGTGGTTGGATGATAATTGGATGGATGGTTGGATGGTGAATCAGTTCGGTTTTGGTCGGTTCTGGACTGTCATCCAAGAACCGATCGATCCGAATTGGATCGGTTGACTTTCTACACATCCCTACAGTAAAGTGTAAATCACTATATCTCTTACAATACGACACATATGGGCTCGAGCAACTTATCGAGTTTTTACTTCATGGGCACACCTCACTTTGGTGCACTTTGCCTACTGTCATAATTATTGGTGTCTCGATACCCACACCCATACTACAACTTATCTCCATGTATTAAATATTTTTCATATTATATAAAAACACACTCAACATACATTTCACCTTTCAAAATACTAAAAGTGTAATAAACATGTACCTCGTTTTAGTAAATCACATGAAACTCACATTACAGTGACACATTGACCATATTGCTAAAACTAAACCATACACACATAATAACACATATATACTAAACATCAAACATACTACTGAACATAAAAACAACATTTATTGCTTTGATATAGAAATGCTTGATGTCGAACCCAATAGAGGGTTTGAACAACCTTACACGCAACCTGAAGCTCAATATCATTGAAGGTTGGGCAGTCAAGAGCTGCTGTTGTACTTGTTCGCTCTGGTGGAGGTAGTGAGCCACCATGAGCACGCCAACCGAACGACGTGGCTCCATACCCTGTATCTTGGGTAAGGTGGAGGATTAATTTCAATTAACTTCCGCCTTACCTACAGGAACTAACCCTGCTTTTGCCCTATACGAGTTCCATCTGACCAACTCGCTTTCAATCTCAAACATAGATGCAAACATATTCAACTTATGTTTATAATAGTTAATATACGCACAAACTAATCCAGACATGTATGGTTAACGAAAGAATACATGGAGGGCCGACTACAACCTTCGACGATCGATTTCTTACATCATATTTTAACCATTGTCTAATTCTTTAATCTATTCTCCTTTATAAAAAGAATAAGGAAACCGTTTTTCAACAATTTCACTTTCTAAACGTTCAATTGTTTTAGCTTGTTGTACAACTTTTATAGCCCCTCTCTCCCACGTTTTCTCAAAATCAAACAATTTTCAAATTCTAAGTTACACTTAATACCCTTAGAATTAGTTATCCAATTTACTTTTAATCCCTTACTTTTTCATTTTTTATTTTACACCCTTATCATATTAACATAAATAATCGTATATGAACAATAATGCATTAAAAATACATTTCTTTTTTTACAAATTACACCATTGTAATCGTCTCGTCAATACCTTCGAAATGAGCCCAATATTGAATATTTTTTGATTTAATTATATTATTAAATATCATGAACATGTACAAATTAATTTGTTTTATATCTTTTACATTATTCATTTTCATTTTACACTCTTATAATATTAAGTTACACTTTATACCCTTAGAATTAGTTATCCAATTATTTTTAATCCTTTACTTTTTCATTTTTTACACCCTTATCATATTAACACTAATAATTGTATATGAACAATTATGCATTAATTTTTTTTCTCTTTTTACAAATTATGCCATTGTAATCGTCTCGTCAATACCTTCGAAATGAGCCCAATATTGAATATTTTTGAATTTTATCATACTATTAAATATCATGAACATGTACAAATTAATTTGTTTTATATCTCTTACATTATTCATTTTCATTTTACACTCTTATAATATTAAAAATACATAATCATAATTTAACTAAAACATATTAATAAATGCATTTTTTACAAATTATAATATTACAATATTCTCGTCAATAATTTCAAAATAAATTTATTATTGAATATTTTTTAACTTAATAATATTGTGAAATATCATAAATACGTATCAAGATTTTTCAAGAATTACGTACTGAGATTTTTTTAAAATTTGTACATTTTACGATCTTATCTATATTTATCTATTATCTATATCTATTCTCCTTTATAAAAAGAATAAGGAAACCGTTTTTCAACAATTTCACTTTCTAAACGTTCAATTGTTTTAGCTTGTTGTACAACTTTTATAGCCCCTCTCTCACGTTTTCTCAAAATCAAACAATTTTCAAATTCTAAGTTACACTTAATATAAGGGGGCGTTTGGTTCGCTGGGATGTTTTTGGATGGAATGGAATCTGTCAAAGGAATTTGACTTTGAAGGAATTGGAATGGAATGTTGTCAAGTTTGACCAGCTGTTTGGTTGACAGAATTGGAATGGAATCTGTTAAAGGAATTGGAATCTGTCTGTTTGGTTCACAGAATGTAGCTTTGGAATTGGAATGAAATTTTGGTAAATGACCAAAATACCCTTTTGATAATTTTAATTGTTTTTTTCAAAAGCAATTGTTTTTTTTTGGTGGTGGTGGTGGTGGTGGTGGTGGCGGTGGCGGTGGTGGTGGTGGCGGTGGCGGTGGTGGTGGCGGTGGTGGCGGTGGCGGTGGCGGCGGTGGTGGCGGTGGCGGTGGTGGTGGCATGGGGGTAGTTTTGGTATTATGAAAATCAGACATTCCATTCCATTGAATTCCATGGTTTAAGGTGTGGAATGTTTTTTTGGCTAAATGATGGAATTCAATGGAATTGTAGGGATTCCATTTGGCCAAAAGATTGAACCAAACGTTGGAATGGAATCTGGTCAATGGAATGTCACATTCCAATTCCACCAGATTCCATCAAATTCCAGCGAACCAAACGCCCCCTTAGAATTAGTTATCCAATTTACTTTTAATCCCTTACTTTTTCATTTTTTATTTTACACCCTTATCATATTAACATAAATAATCGTATATGAACAATAATGCATTAAAAAAATACATTTCTTTTTTTACAAATTACACCATTGTAATCGTCTCGTCAATACCTTCGAAATGAGCCCAATATTGAATATTTTTTGATTTAATCATATTATTAAATATCATGAACATGTACAAATTAATTTGTTTTATATCCTTTACATTATTCATTTTCATTTTACACTCTTATAATATTAAGTTACACTTTATACCCTTAGAATTAGTTATCCAATTATTTTTAATCCTTTACTTTTTTACACCCTTATCATATTAACACTAATAATTGTATATGAACAATAATGCATTAATTTTTTTTTCCTCTTTTTACAAATTATGCCATTGTAATCGTCTCGTCAATACCTTCGAAATGAGCCCAATATTGAATATTTTTGAATTTAATCATACTATTAAATATCATGAACATGTACAAATTAATTTGTTTTATATCTCTTACATTATTCATTTTCATTTTACACTCTTATAATATTAAAAATACATAATCATAATTTAACTAAAACATATTAATAAATGCATTTTTTACAAATTATAATATTACAATATTCTCGTCAATAATTTCAAAATAAATTTATTATTGAATATTTTTTAACTTAATAATATTGTGAAATATCATAAATACGTATCAAGATTTTTCAAGAATTACGTACTGAGATTTTTTTAAAATTTGTACATTTTACGATCTTATCTATATTTATCTATTATCTATATTCCTTTATAAAAAGAATAGTGAGTAGTTATTTTCAACATACGGTTTTTCTAAACTACAGTTTTTATTTCTAAACCACTACTTTCTAAACATTCAGTTTTTTCTAACCCCACGATCAATGGCAGCAGTTCCCCCTGGCTCATGACACGCCCTCTCCCTCCCGTCTTCTTCTCCACAAAATCAAGTGTCTCGCTTCTGTTAATCCTCAAATGGTTTCTGCTTTTCTCTCAAACCCCGTTCACTCCTCTACACTACGACTCTTTGCCTACGCACCGCCCTCCAAGGCTCCTCCAAGGCGAACGCAGATGGACTCAAATCAGTTTCTTCAAGGGTTTCTTCTTCTCAGAAAACGATTTTGGTTTCTGTTGGATTTTGGTCTGATCGATTTTGGTCTAATCAATTTTTGCTCTGATCGATTTTTGGTTTAATCGATTATTTTCTTATTTCCTCAAAGTTCGATTGCTTCTTTCAAGGTAAGCTCGAATGCTTCTGGTTGCTTGATTGATTTTATGGTCTGTATGGATTTAAACCCTAACATCGTCTTTTGATTTCTTTTATCGATTTGGTCTGTATCGATTTAAACCCTAACATCCGCTTTGTTCTTCTTGGCTTCGATCCAATCAAAAAGCCGGAGGTTCAATTTTTAATTTTTGTTTTCTGCGTATTTTGATAATCGATTAATGTGTTTTGTAGCTTATAATTGTATGATGCTTTTGTTGTTGGATTTTACCCCTTTTAGCACACTATTGTTCGTTTGCTTGAAGTTTAACTGATCCTGAACGTGTATCTGGAGAAATTCATACCTGAACCTAACGCTTGGTTTATTTTTGAATTATATTTGCAGGTTTTCCGGAAGCTTGGAAGCTTGTTGATGGCAGTGGGGTTGATGCTTGTCACTATGGTCCCAATTGCACTCATGTTATTGTTGATAAGATTGCCTATGTAAATCTAATTTCTTGATTACTTCATTTTGTATTTTCATGTTTTTACTTGTCAACTTTAGGCTTCATGCGTTGTGTTCGAGTGGTTCTTGTTTGTTTATGTTTGTTTCATTACATTGTGTGTTTTATGTTGCAGGATGATCCGATATGTGTTGCTGCTAGGCGAGATGGAAAGATATTAGTATCTGGCCTTTGGGTTGATCATAGTTTTGATGTGGGAGTACCTGTGGATACAACCTCGGTTAGTACGTCAATCCAATTCGCATTCGTGTGGTTGCACCCTCCAGCATATATACACAAAATTAGTTTTTAGAATTTTTTTGAGAAATAGAAAAGGGATGGTTGCTTATTATGTGCTGTTCCTATGAGGTAAAAAGTGCAACAACAAATCTTATTGTTTTTTCAATCTTGAATTGCTTAACTTTGTACATGATTAATTTATTGGTTGTAATTGATCGTCTAGCTTACTCTTGTTGATAATGTTGATCAATGCAATAAACGTGCTAAACTTCGATTGCTTCTTTCAAGGTAAGCTCGAATGCTTCTGGTTGCTTGATTGATTTTATGGTCTGTATGGATTTAAACCATAACATGGTCTTTTGATTTCTTTTATCGATTTGATTCTGATCGATTCTGGCCTAAGGTTTGTGTCACGAATTCTTTTTATGGGTTTCAATTCATGGTCTATATCGATTTATGAAATTTCCGTTTATGGGTTTCAATCCCTTTTCCATTGTTTTCTACTTCTTTGCTTATGTATGTAACCATGGTTATATTGAGCTCATGTAACAATGTTATACTTGATTTGGCTTTAATCATGGTTTATTGGTCGGGCATAGTCTAAAAAACTCCCATGGCCCAGTTAGGCGCACAAGATCTCAAACCATATAATTTATGGTTTGCAATTGGGTATGTGGAACCTGGTGTATTCATTATGTTTTTGAGTCTTGTGCAGAAGAACAGAGTTTGGAGACATTGATGAAAAAGCTTGACTGTGTTGGAAAAATCCTTAAAGAAAGTTTAGATTTCAAGGGCATGTGAGATGGTATCAAATCTTGGTGATAAAATGTTGTCTTCTTCAGATGTATGCGCCTTCATCCTTCAGTTTTCAATTGTAAGTCTCTTGCTGTTTTCTGTTTTACCAAGTTCTAATAAACTGTATGCAACTTTAAATGTTTGTTTGGTGAACCTTCCTGTTTGCTTATGGTGGTAAGTTTCCTGGCAAAAACCACCACATAAAGCCTTAATATTTCTTTTGTTTTTGACTAATAGGTGTTATTGACTTGAAATTTAGTGGGTTTAATTCTTTTGTTTCCGGGTAAAACATCACACGTTAAGCGTGTTGTAAGTTTATTTCTTGATGTAACTATACAAAATGAAGTAGAGTTGCATTTATTATGTTATTGTGGTTGGGAGAATGGTGATCCAATGGTTTAAGTTTCTTGAATTTTAGTTATTATGATTAAGTTTCTTAAATTTTACTTACCGGGAAAGTGACACCCGACTAGCATTTGATTTTTAAGTTTCTTAATTTTGGTTCAACTCCAACCACTATGGTCCTTGCAAACAGGATAAGCGAATAAAACAACGGAGGCTTGCTTTACGTAAAATAAGTGGATGCTAAGAAATATAAACATGTGCTTGTGGTTCTATTTTTAGTAATGTGCTATATATTTGGTTTTTGTGTAGCCAGGAATTTGCATCGAATCACGTATAATTGCTCTCAGTTTTACATTTTTTAATTATATTGCAAGTGGTTGTCTTGTCGAAGTACAAACCTTTTGGTTTCTATGATATAATAGTTTTTTGTTGTATAGTGCTGGAAATTGTTGTTACTATTAACAAGTTATTGAATTTGGCAGTGGATGATTTGCTGAAACAAGAAACAGGAGCTGATGCAAAAGAATTGTAGGGATATTGTTGTTTTTATTCACCAAATTGAGATGAGGTGCAAGTATACAAGTGCTTGTGTTTTTTATTTGTGTGAACAAAATATCAATTATTACTTTGTTGTTTATGTTCTTAGTAAGAGTGGTTAATTTAGCTCCTGCAGATTTATTATGCTAATGGATTTTGAAGCTATAGATGTATTTAGGTTCTCTAAGTTGATAAGAACTTATTTCATATGGATATAGAAGCAGTTGAATGTGGGTTTGTTCATTTACTACTATTGGGCTTTTTCATAATAGTTTAATATTTTAATTATAGCATCTTAATTGTAAGATTGGCATGGACCACACCCCTTTGATGTGTGAGTTGTAACACATGTTTTTTTTAATTTGCATATGTATTTTCATATTTTTAATTCTTATCGTGATTACACAAAAAATGGATGAAATTGAATATGGAAACTGTAATTTCTCTGGTAAAGTTTGCCTTAGAGCGGTTAAGTTGTGAAAAAAATACACCATTTCTTTTAGAAATGAAGTGTTATTAAATCTGGTTTTAAAGAACCATGAACTCTATTCTCTAAATGCATATCTATTCTATCTTATTAAAAGAATAGTGACAGTTTTTTTTCAAGAAAACAGTTTTTCAAGCTTACAATTGTTTAAGCTTGATGTACAACTTTCTGCAGCATCGAAATTGGTTTTTCAAGATTATTGCTCCTTTCAGTTTTTTCTAACCCCGCGATCAATGGCAGCAGAGAAGATTGATATCCCGCCGCATTGCGCGGACACGATGACTAGTAGCATATAATCATTTTAACGGGCATTCAAAGTTTCAAACTCTCTCTCAAAATATTTTCACTTTGCACCCTTTTACTTTGACTGTATCTTCGTTGAGAAACATAAAATAAAAAAAAATCACATTCAACGGCCGACCGCTGCTGACGTATCAGAGACACTTCCTCCATCTTTCTCTTCCCCCCTCTCTCTCATGCGTTCAGATCTCTTTCTCTGTTCTCTCTGATCTGGTAAATCTTTACATACGAATCTCTGTCTCTATGCACGTCTATACGTATATATATTGTCGAGTATATTAGTTTCTACTTTTGTTTTTGATTTCCCCCCAATTTTTGTGTACTCAGAGAAGAAGATTTGAAGTTACCACTTCTCCTAGGGTTTTTTTTCTGCTCAATTTGATAATTTAAATCAATCGATATGGCTGCTCCACCAACTAGAGCTCGAGCGGATTACGATTACCTCATTAAGCTTCTATTAATTGGCGACAGTGGTATGTTATATGTATCTTGTTATTATGTGAATCTCGATTTACGAATAACTCCATGTCTGTATGATTACCTGGTAATGTTCGGAGAAATTTATGTTGTTTCTATAGATGAGATCTCTTTCTTCTGCACCTGATTCCTTTTTGTGATGGTTGTGATATTGTAGTTTGTGCTGCATATTTTGATCAAGTGGATTTACGGAATGAATATTTCTAGAAACTGTGCATATGAGAATCGTCATTTTGCATTAAGTTATTTCATAGGGGTGAAAAGGCGATGGTTTTCTCATTTGCCATCCATATTGCAGACATAGAAAAGAGGGGGAATAAATAGTAAATAAATAAGTAATGTAATCATTGTATGCATGCAAACCTAGTCATTTATCTACTAAAAGTTTGTCATAGGTTTTTAGCCCAGGAATTTGGTTTCAATATCCAACAGAAAGATCAGACTTGCCACTTGTGTGCAAATGCTTATGACATGCTATAGTTGGATAGAAAAGAGGGTAGAACTATTTCCATTTGAGCAGCCATGATCAGGAGTTTTCTTTTTCGCGTAGGAGGTATTCAGCTTACAAAGCTGTTATATACATGCCAGTAATTGGTTTTGCACTCCCTTTCTTCATCGATTATGTGTCTGCAACACATTGGAAGAGTCAAGCACCGACTGCAAAGATCAGTCCCCTTATGTTATTATCTTGGATGAACTCATCCCTCCACTGTCCACTTCTGTTAAGAAGGCTTTTGATTCTCATAGTGTCATGGTTGCATTATCTGAAGGTGGGTTATGAATTTGGGTGGTGCTCAAGGAATTTGATTTCCAATGTGTCAAAATGAGTAGTTTAAAGTAATATTGGTCAGAGTTGAATTCATGGGAATGAGACATCTTCCAAATGTCAGCTTATTGTTGAAGAAGATCAATTTCATGGAGAGTTAATTAGGATTGGCTTGTAGTCCATGACACCTCAGGTCCTGAGGTTTGTTTTCAGAAACGGAAAGTGGTGGTGCATGCCTTAAAACTTGAACTGGGTCATCCTTTAAACAATATGTCATGGTTTGGTTAAGTATCTGGGTTTACATCACACCTGCTAAACAGCCTTTTGGAGAACGGCGATAAAATGTTGGATAGATGGGCTTGCAATGTTTATATTACAAGGACTATCGGGAAACATTTAGTATGCATGGTGATACCAACTTGGACGACCAATTTATAAATGTGTATGAACAGTTTCGAGATGCTACTTGCAAACTCAACCAACTGTAAAAGTTTTTCACCAAAATTTATTTTAACTGGAATTTCGTGAACATAATGAACACTCTCAGACTCTCAGCTAAGAATATATTCATCTGCTTTCTTTTAATGGACCACGGTCCAACTTTTATCCATCTTTTCGTAGCTGAAATCGCTATTTCAAACTTACATGTATTATTTTTTCACTCAAAGACATTTATGACAAATTTTAGTCACTACTGCAGGTGTTGGTAAGAGTTGTCTCCTTTTACGTTTCTCGGATGGTTCCTTCACCACTAGTTTCATTACAACCATAGGGTTCGTATGTTACCATCCTCAACTGTCTTTTACTTGCAAGTAATATAGACTATAAGTTGTATCAGAGCATATTGATAACTGACAGTTTGGTCCTTCTCTTATATAGTATTGATTTTAAGATAAGGACCATTGAACTTGATGGAAAACGAATCAAACTGCAAATATGGGACACTGCTGGGCAGGAGCGGTTCAGGACAATCACAACCGGTAAGTGTTCAAGAAGGAAGTTTCCACTTTGTATGATTTTATTGACAGTTCTAATGTAAAAAAAATATTTCCACAGCCTCTAATTTGGCAAAATTACTTTCATATGATTGTTAAGTTACAATTATTTAGGGGACTAGCAGAAAGCTTTCTGTACCTAGCTCTTGCAATTGTTCTTGTTTTAGAATTTAAAACTTATCTTTATTGCCATCTCCCAAATGAAACCTAAAAGTTGTTGCCAATTAATATATGCGTGCCCAAAATCCCCCTGGTGATGGTTGTATAGTCAATTCTACAATATTTATACAATGAAGCTGTATAAATTAAAACCATAAATCGGTGGGCTCCCTATGATGATATGAACTCTTACATGGGAAAATCTTAGCAAATCTAGTTTCTTATATTTGCTCAATGAGTTTTATACCTCAAAGAAAAATGTCTGACAGCAAACTCATCCCTTGGTTCCCTTGCATGAGGAAGAGAAAAGTGTAGAATATATATATATATATATATTCTATATAGCCAGAAGTTATTGCTTCCTTGGATATATGGTAGACCATTACATTAAAAGATAGGAAATGAAAAAAACGCCAACTGTTTATAAAGTAAAGGGGCTGTTATTTTTACCTCTTAATAATTCCATTAAGAGACACCTCTGAATCGGTAAGAGGTGAATCTTGTTTGTCAAAAATAAAGTCTGCCTCTTAATGGTTCTAAAACCCTCTGAATGATTTTGTATCTTGGCTCTCCCTTAACCATTCAGCCCCTAATTTCGTTCTAAACAATTACCAAACAACCATATTTTATTTTGCACTATATCATAAGAGTCTCTTAATCATTCTGATAAGTTAATCATCCTTGCACCAAACCATTCAGCAACTGCCAAACAATAATGTATCAAATGTATCTTTCAGTTTTTGTTTTCTAACTTCAACTCATGTTTGCTATGGGTGTTTTTCTATTTGATCTTCATGGATTAACTACCACTCGTAAATTGTGTATTTCTTGACTAATCTTGGTGATGTGCAGCATATTACCGCGGAGCAATGGGTATTCTGCTGGTGTATGATGTTACTGATGAATCATCCTTCAACAGTAATTGCTTATGCCTCTCATCTTAACTACAAGTTCCTTTCCATAATCTTTTCTCTGCCACTGACCCATATAAAATATTACCTATTTGTCTTGATTTATCATCCCCAAAGCAGGGTTTTGGTACTGTACTTTCCTTTTGGGTCATTCACTGATGTCTTGACCGTCCCTCCACCACAACTGATCTTACTACTATGATTTATATTTTTAAGACATCAGGAATTGGATCCGTAACATTGAACAACATGCATCTGATAATGTAAACAAGATACTCGTGGGGAACAAGGCAGACATGGATGAAAGCAAAAGGGTATGCTTTATATATATATATATAGTTTTGAATTATGCTTACGCGCTCATTTCTACACACATGCCGTATTTGTTTCTTGTTTTGAATTGCAAAATCTTACTGTGTAGGCGGTTCCTACGTCAAAGGGTCAGGCACTTGCTGATGAGTATGGAATCAAATTCTTCGAGACTGTAAGTAAAACTTGTACCACTATTTGGAGTTCGTGATTACATGCTCTAATTGATACCTGCATAAACAGAGTGCAAAAACAAATATGAATGTGGAGGAGGTCTTCTTCTCGATAGGTAGGGATATAAAACAAAGACTGGCTGAAACTGACTCAAAGGCCGAGGTATGTTCCTATATATCTATATTTCTCACTCCTATCAATATAATTAGCATAAAATAAAAACAAAAACCAACCATAAAAAGTATGGTTCCATTAAAAATGAAATACAATTAAGATCAACCAACCAAGAAATAGTTAGCATAAAATATAATTATATTTCATTAAGTTGTTTATGTTAGATTCCTGCTCATTCTAAAGCCTGGTTTTGTTTTAACATTTTCAATTGCAGCCTCAGACAATTAAGATCAACCAACCAGACCAGGCAGCAGGGGGTTCACAAGCTGCTCAGAAATCATCATGCTGTGGCTCTTAATAAACAACACGAATTGCAGCGAAAAAGAGGTCAGGGTTTACGACATTCCTCAGGGTAGTTATGACGTCATTAAGGTTTGGTTGTATTTATTCTCAGTATTCTGAATTTCATTTACGAATTTGTGTTTTTTAAAGTTGTTCGAGAAATATCAATTTATACATCGTTGTCATTTTGTCGTTTCTAATCGTTGTAAAGACTTTTAAACAAATGGAACTTGGACTAAAAGATGGTCAAAGTAATTATCAATAATTGTGGGATGAGAAGATATAAAGTCATCATAATCTTGAAATAATGTATAAAGCATGGAATCTGTAGGGGAAACTTTTCTGCTTGATGCTCAGTTTGTGCTTGTGTTGTGGCTAAGAAAGTGGTTGGCTGAATACATATCATATCTATTGCTTGCTAAATATACACCTACTAAGAACAAACATATATTTTTATATTTATGATAAAAGACCGAAATTTCCCGTGATCTAACTGAGAAAATAAAAGAGTTAGTGACCAGGACCACTTTCAGAGCAAAATGAAAACCACAAAAAAGATTTCTAGACTTATCAAACTACAGGTACCACTTTCAGAGTTTTTGCCAAACCTCAAGGACTATAATTGAAGTTTACTGTATTTTTAGAAATATGATTTCACCTATTTTGATATTGATATAACATGTGTGTATATAGGGATAGTGTGAGTGAAAGAATCAATCTGTCATTTAAAATGAATTTGATTAATTTATTATATTTTATTTTGTAAGATGTGAATAATACTCTTATAAATGGCCTCTTTAGACCAAGTTTTGGGATGCAATTGAAATGACTTTTCCGTATGAATCCAGGAGATTTCTCTAAGGATCAACACATTTAAGGGTTTAAAGCTTTTGTTGTTTGTTTATTGATGTGTCATATATGATTTATTGGGTAATTCCAAGGTTCTAAATGGCGTGGCAGCAAGGCCAAACCTCAAGCCTTAGGAGTCACGACGAAGACATGACGTTTTCAAGGTGTGAATTATGACGTCAAATTTCTAATCCATATATAATAATATATATATATATATATATATATATATATAAACATATGTTCGTTGTGTTGCTCAATGAGTCAATAGTAATAAGCAAGTTAAATTATGTTATATATTAAAAACTTGTAAATAAGACATTGAAAAACGTAAAAAAATCAAATATCTCATTACGAAAGCTGCACATTAGGCCATGATGTACCACGGACTTAACGTGGCGCGCCATGGCGGCTGTGCGGCGAGTTTTTTTAGAACAATGGACAACTCACGTAATAAAACTCGAACCCAGACACTTGCATATAGATACTTATGTTATGCGAAATCTCCCAAGTAACATCTTTTGGTTTTGCACTTGAGTATCGATTTTATTTTCGAACACATCCAATAAAGTAATAAGAATTTAACAATCTATGGGCCTAAAGTTTCTTAGAGCATCTCCAATAGCTTTCTCATAATTTCTTCAAAATAGAGAACCAAAAGCCAAAGTCCCTATAAAAAAATACATTCATCTCCAACAGCTTCCCCATTTTGAAGAATCAACATTAATTAAAATAATAAAATATTTTATTCATCTATTAACATATTATTTCTCTCTATACATGTTTATTTTCAAAGTTTTCTATTGGTCCTCTCATTTGGTAATCATTTTTGGAGTGATCTCCATATTTTGAGAAAAAAACCTTATCTCTCCTACTTTCTCCATTTTAAAGATAGTTTTGAAAAAGCTGTTGGAGCAAAATATTAGCCTAAAATCTCCATTTTCTCCATTTTGAAGAAGCTGTTGGAGATGATCTTAAAAGTTAGGAATTTTGATGAGAGCATAGGTGGGGGTTCTTTTGTATGCATCTTTTTATCCGAAACACTAGTAGAGTAGTGTGGAATTCGTAGCCGAAATGGACAAAAAGAGATCAAAAGTGATCCTACTTCTGAATGGATTAATCCCTCCTTTGACTAATACGTCATTCTTTTTCTTTTCTTTTTCAAAAGAGACTAAAAGTATATAGAGATGTTTCGATTCATATATTACAATAAATTAAAAAAAATGTATTTAGGAGATATAGCTCAGGTTGATAACCATTTCTCACGTTTCTCACGTTAACCTCAACTTTTCATCGGAACCCAACCCCACGTACATATAGTAATTATACGCTAACTAACTAATATTTTCACAGCGTTATTGGAGCCATTGTCATAGTTATAGGGCTTTATTTTGTTGTGTGGGGTAAAAGCAAGGATGATAAGCTTTCATCTGAGCAAATGGTAGCAGAAAAACAGATAATGGAGAAAGAATGTTAAGAGAATTGTTATGATAAGGTCATCACCATCCAAGCATCACATCCGAATTGTCTCCATTACAGCCAACTCCTCTGTCTTTTTCCCTATCGAAAAACTGGAGTTACTCCGGTAATCAGTGAAGGAGTTTCTAATAAGTGTATGTAAATTCGAATATGACTTGGAGTATGTAGTACGATCATGCATGAAATAAAATGTCATACGATAGAAAAAATGAGCTCTTAGTGACACAATTTGTTCGTTCTAGTTTGAGGAGAGAAGGGAGTTTTAATATATATCGAGAAGAAATGGTCTAAGTCTAGCAATGTGGACTTTAACATGCCCCCTTCAAAAGAGGCTAGATAGGCACATGACCTTGGGTTTGATACCATTTGAGGATATGTGGAATCCCATTAGATTACTGATGCAGCGTACGATAACCAAACCGAAGATTAATCTTGTTATCCTGTGAATAACTGAATACCTAGGAATAATCTCTTCTAAAGCTCGTTGATTCAATGAATACCGAGCTTTAGGCTCAAACTCGAATTCACAGTGAACTCGGAATTTTGGAAGGAAAATTGGAAATTTCGATATCCAATCCCTATCCAAATTACAACTTTAACATACAAATGTAGAGTTCAAAAGAAAATGGACTTGAAGAGTTAGATGAGCCAACCATAAAAACCCAAGCAGAAAATGGAAAAATAGCAAAAAGAACACGAAAGGGTCCGAAAAACTTAGGGGCTGTTTGGTTTTTTAGAAAAACATTTTAATACCTCTGAATTCTGAATCGGTCAGACGTTTTTTATGTTCAGACCGTTTTTTTTTTCTTTCTTTCCAGATTTCAGAGATTTTTAAGTCTGAAATACGTCTGAAATTAGAAGAGGTAACTTAATGTCTTATAACCTCTTAAAGCACCACAAAGTGAAATAAGACTTAGATTTCAGACCTCTTAAAAAACAAACTCCACCTTAACCACTTTCAGATGCTCGAGTTGCGAATCTTTCGTCTTTGCAGTCCAAACTCGTGGCCAAGATCGGTGAAAGTGTAGACTTCATATTCTACAAACAAATGATTGTATTTCGAATGAAAAAAAAGTGTTATAAATATCAACGAATAGAAAAGGTGTTGTTGGTGCAAGAGTGTCACGTCTTTAAATATTCATTTATACATGTTATTTTGATGGATACAAACAAATGTTTGTATTTCGTATTAGTATTCTACTTGAAGTAGTGTATAAGTTATGGAAACTCAAAATTATGCGCTGAAAAAGTCACTAGCTGAAAGCTGAAGGAACGAAAGGTGAAAGTAAGAAAAACCGAAGGAATGAAAAGTTGAAATGTTGAAACTCTGAGGGCTAAAATGTTAATATTGAAACTCAAATATTATGCTCTAACTCCTAGGCATTAATTAATATACTAAAGACAAAATGCTGAATTTAACTTAAGAGCATTCACACACGTCTTGCAAGACTCCTTGCAAGATGATATGACATGCTATGTGGCTTGCAAGGCCTTGCAAGAAAACCTTTTTTCTTTCATAATTAAAAAGTTCTTTCACAAACTATATATTAAACAAATGCATTTTTGTTTAATTTAATTAATTTATTTGTTTGTTTAAACATTAATTATTAATATGTTTATTAAATTTAATTCATTTATTAGTTTATTTAAACATTATTTTTTTAATATTTTTATTAAAATTTATTACCCACACTTTATTTTTAAAAAATGATATTTTTATGTAATGTTTTTTTATTTAAACTACTAAAATAAAAGTACATTAATATAAAAATTACGAAAATACAAATACTAATAGATAAACGTACACAAACACCAAAAAATTACATATATTTTATTTGTTAATTAAATTATATTTACACAAAATATAGTAAAAAAAACAAAAGTAAAATTTTAGTTATCGATATTTTATAATTAATTTATTAGTTATATTATAATTATCTATATTATTTATATTATAATTATCTATATTATTTATATTATAATTTATTACTTTAGAAAGGAGTTTGGTCTTGCATGTGTGTGAAAGGTGTTATTGTAAAGATGATGTGACACTTTAGAAAGGAGTATGGTCTTGCAGGGGTGTGGATGATCTTAAAAAGCTGGAATCAAAGAGATTTTGTTATTTGTAAAACTAACTATGAAATAAAATGTTACAAAATGAAGAATCTTCAAATTGTTTTATTTTAGTGAACGATCTTCTCTGAAAAAAAGAATCACCTTAACGTCTTCTTTTCGAGTTATTAACTTAAATAACCTTCTCACTTAAAGAAATTCAACTTTTAACCATCTAAACATTTTTTTACCAAAATAACCAGAATCCCGCAAATCTAACACCGCGAGGCGCCTTTTACTTGCGGTGTCAGACTTTTTTGACGCGTTCTAAGAAAATCATGATTTTTTAAAAACTGATAAAACCGCAAGCCACCACAAGCCATCGCAAGGGCACGTGTCATTATCCTCTTTACCGCAAGTCTTGAGGTATTGCAAAAAAATGACACATGTAAGGGAAAAAGGAAAACCGCAAAACATTATAGTAAACCGCAAGCCGTTAAAATCATGATTTTTTCAGAATGTGTCAGGAAAAGTCTGACACCGCAAGTAAAAAGTGGCTTGCGGTATCAGACTTGCGGGATTCTGGTCATTTTGATTAAAAAAAAATTAGATGGTTAAAACTTAAATTTCCTTAGGTGAGAAGGTTATTTAAGTTAACAACTCTTCAAAATGATTAACCTTTTTTAAAAGTACTTTTGTCACGTTTCCTTTTAAAAATCCCATCATTACTTTGGTGATTGAGTGTTGTGAGTGTAGAAGAATTAAACAAGGAAACATGTTTTCTATGGAAAAAAAGATATCCAATTGGGCTTTAAAAAGAGACTTTTCAATACAATAAAAGAAACCATCATTGGATTAAAGTTGTTCATCATCTTTAAAACTGTTTAAATATAGTGTATGGTTTGAGTGTTAACTCCCTACAATAACATTGAGTGTTTTCATATCTTCATTGTCAGATTGATTTATACGGTTTTATTCTACCATAAAGAACAACAATGATAAAATGCCTCGAGATTTGTCTCCGCGTGAAAACTAGCCCCTAAGTTTCGGGTCGGGTGAACCACATAAATCTTTTGTAATGTACATATCTCTTCCCTTTCTCTTTACATTTATAGTAATATTTGTGTATATGAGATTTGTGATAATTTGTTTATAAAACTTGTATTGTTTCAATCTTTTATGTTAAAACAAACTCTTCCTCTTTTAAGTTTGTTTGAATCAGTTTAAAATTTTAAAATCGTTATTAATTTTTTCGATTCTTGCAACCTTTCCCCAAGGTCGCACCAACAGACATAACATATTGGATAATAAAGTGGCACACTAGTTGATGTGATTGAAAGATTATTCTGACTGATAAATGTTTTATATGAACAGAACGAAGCACGCAATTTCTACACAATCGACACGATTCTTGTTAGATCGATCACATAGCGAGATGAGTAAAGATGCGGGCATGAGCGAATTTGTTAACAGGGGGAAGCCGTTTTTCGCTGTTATTTTCTTGCAGTTTGGGTTTGCAGGAATGGACATCATTTCTAAAGCCGCGTTGAATGAAGGGATGAGCAATTACGTATATGTTGTTTATCGCCATGTTGTTGCCACCATCGTCATCACCCCTTTCGCCATTATTTTTGACAAGTCTCTACTTATCTTCAATTCATTCACAAATCTACGAGAAAGTTCATTTAAGAAGTATAAGTATTTTGAGAACAATAAGAACCAACTATTCATCACGAATATCATGCAATTAATTTGATTATTCATGATATCTCCATCAAGAATAATTCATGAATAGTTGGTTCTTAAAATATTTACGGTTCTCAAATAAAGCTGTCCAAATATCTATATGCATTTGTGTTAATAAAACATATTTACTTCGTTTAAACCAGGAAAACAAGGCCAAAGATGACAAGCTCGATTTTCATTAAGCTTTTGATTCTTGCATTATTGGAGTAAGTTCACAATCGTTAATGAAAACCATGTTAGATGTTTGATTCAATGATCAAATATATAACGAGCTTTCACGGATATTAATTTGCAGGCCCGTTATCGATCAGAACCTTTATTTTATGGGAATGAAAGCGACAACAGCAACATTTGCAGCCGCAATGTGCAATGTTCTTCCTGCAATAACTTTTGTGATGGCATGCTTTCTAAGGTGCAAAATCCTTTAAGAGCATCTCCAACAGCTTCTCTATAATTTCTTTAAAATAGAGAATGAAAACTGAAAATCTCAAAAAAAATATTTCTTTCAACTCCAACAGCTTCTCTATTTTAGAGAACCAATAATTACTTATATTATTAAAATATTCAATATATTTCTCTCTAATCTTTAAAATAATATTTCTCTCTCATCTTTTTGGTGAAAATCATTAAAATAATATTCCCCTCTCATTTTTTTGTGGGAAATCATTAAAATAATATTTTTCTCTCATCTTTTTGGAGATATAGAGAATTCTCTACATTGGGAGTTTTTCCCATGGTTCTCTATTTTAGATAATGGGATAGAGAAGCTGTTGGAGCATTTTAAAGAACAAATGTTGTTTTTCTCTATTTTAGAGAAGCTGTTGGAGATGCTCTAACATGGAGAACAAACAAACTTTAAATATGTCTTAATATCCTAATAGTTAGTTAGGGGAACCTTCTTTTTGAGAACCTATGAAATTGTGATAACATCATGTGCTATTTCATATGATTTTTTTTCATCTAAGACTAGGATTTTGAATATTAATTAACATATATTTGTTTCACAATGTTTTTTTATTCAGAGTACAGATGTACTCAGTTCACAATGTGCACATTTTTTACGTGTTTGTGAAACAAAAAGTACTACTTAAAAAAGTTTCACATTATGAAACAAATACATATGAAACAGTCACACTGTGAAACAAATATATGTCAATCAATACATTAAATACTACCTTTACATGAGAAAAAATCATGCGAAACAAAACCATAAGATATAAGTTTTCACATATCTCACAAATTCTGGAGTTCTCAAACAATTAAGCCCGAACTAATTATTAAGTTTATAAATTTGTCAAAATGCCCAAATTAGCGTAATTGTTTGGTCTTATAAACTTAAGCCTTATAAAGCATTTATTAGAACATTTATACATACTTGGAGTCCTATAAATCCGATTTTTGTTGTAGTGAAAGGATATGAAGGTGTTGATGCAAAAACAACACCATACATGTACATTAATTGATAAATTAACAGCTTCTGAATTCCGCTTTTAATTCTCGCAGGCTCGAGAAGCTAAACATGAAGAGCATCCGTAGCCAAGCGAAGGTGATCGGGACTGTAACAACTGTCGCGGGAGCTATGATGATGACCCTTATGAAAGGCCCCATTTTGGAGCTATTTTGGACAAAAGGAAGAACCCACAATCAACCTCATGTAAATAGTGGTGTAGATGTAGATCTCCATCATTCTCTTATGGGTGCTTTTATGATCACAGTTGGATGCTTCAGTTGGTCTGCTTTTATGGTTCTACAAGTGAGAATAATCCCTACAAACTAATACTAAATGTCATAATTAAGTCTTACATCGGCTAGATTTGGACCATTTCTCCTTCTGAAACCAGATTAGATTCCTCTCCAAAAGAGCCATTCAGTAGAAAGTTGAGGTTATACGGTGGAGAAATGGTTCAAATCTAGCCGATTTGTGTGATTTTAATGGTAATAATAGCTAGATCATAGATGTTTCTAGAACTTTCCGTTCCCTAACTCATCGTGTGTACCTATAGGCGATCACGTTAAAGTCTTATCCTGCCGAGCTTTCTCTAACTGCTTGGATATGCTTGTTGGGATCAGTCGAGGGAGCGATAGTTGCGTTGATAATGGAGGGTGGAAAATCGACAGTCTGGGCTATAAACTGGGATATGTCGCTAGTAGCAACTCTCTACAGCGTAAGTGTAACTAAATCACATCGAGAAATTAGTGTTCAAATCGGCTGGATTTGGACCATTTTTTGTGATATATGTTGGAACCTCTTTTCTTTACTTAAGGGCTCTTTTGGAGAGTAATCTAAAGCTTTCCGACTTTGTGTTGTTTATGCAGGGCATAGTATGTTCTGGTCTAGCATATTACATCCAAGGACTAATAATGAAAGTCAAAGATCCTGTTTTTGTGACTGCTTTTACTCCATTGGGCATGATCATTGTAGCTGTGATGGGCTCCATTATTCTAGCTGAGCAATTGTACCTTGGAAGGTATTTTTTCAGATTCAACCGTCGGTTAGATTTGTACCATTTTTTTGATATATATTGGAACCTTTCTCTACTTTGTTCAAGGGTTTTTTTGGGGAGTAAACTAACAGGGTTTTACATATTTTAATATGGTATCAGAGCCAGAATCTAACACCACCTAGGGATTCAATATACCTTTGTTGTGGTTCCACGTACATTAGGTAGATACGCACCATCAAAACTTGTATACTTTGGTGGGGATATTCCCACTTTCTATAAAGGATCTTTTGAAAAGTAATCTAATGGGGTTTCATGTATTCTGATAATCATAATGATAAGGTAGCTGATTAATATTATTTTCACAGGGTTATTGGAGCCATTGTCATAGTTGCAGGGCTTTATTTTGTTGTGTGGGGTAAAAGCAAGGATGATAAGCTTTCATCTGAGCAAATGGTAGCAGAAAAACAGGTAATGGATAAAGATTTTGAAGAAAATTGTTGTCATAAAGCCATCACCATCCAAGCATCAGATGGAGTTGTTCCTGTAATCAATGAAGGAGTTGGTGATGTCCACATTCAGACGAATCGTTAAGGTAATGAATCATCTCGTGCTCCGATCACTCTGCCGTATGTCTGATAAGTGTAAGAAAATTCGAATATGATTCGAATAAAAATGAAGTAGCAGGAAATGATGATCCATCTATAACAAAGTTTCTTGTTTGATGCATGAAATAAAATTGTCGTACATTGATGAAATGAGCCAGCCAAACGAGGGTACAGATTGTCTAAATGGTACACATTTGCTCTGATAACATGTAAGATAAGAGTATGTCATTAGATTGTTCAGAGTGATAGACATTGGCTCTAAAACAAACCCAATTAACAATAGCAAAAAAACACAAAAATCCTGTATTTCATAACATCAATTTTCCATTGTCAACTGAAAACAACATTTATCATTTAAGGACAAGATTAGAGAAGATTTAGAAGAGTAGCAGCTACTTGTTGCTGCCATCTTCTTCAAGTGGGTTTGAGGGACTTTAGCTACCCACCATGAAACCTTGTTTTCAGGTGCTGTAACACTCATTTTCTTGATGGCTATGGCTTTTTTCAGCAAAAAATCCATCAACCAAATCAAATCTTGATTTTCTTTTTCGATCTTGAACCCGAAAAACTTAACCACTTTCAAATGCTCGAGTTGCGAATCTTTCTGCGACCTTGCAGTCCAAATTTGTGGCCAAGATCGGTAAAAGTGTGGATTTTGTAATATTGTACTCCATTTTTCGTCAATCTGGTTTAAAGAGATCGGATAAACCGTACTTAAGACCGGGTATAAATTTCATTGATCAATATATAAGGGTAATTAAGATTTAAATCGACCTTGATGAACAAATTCTCCAAGGATGGTGTGAGGCTTAAGAAGCAAGCAAGTGAATCCCTCTTTTGTTTGTTCATGCAACCATCGATCCATGAAAGCTCCTTTAACTTCTCAAACTTGAATTCCAAGTCATCAAATACTACTCCTCTTGTACACAACCACTTTTTGTCCAATCAAAAAAATAAAATACATTACTAATTATATTCATTGCTATCAATACATCTCAAAATAAATATAATTAAGTTTGTTAAAACTAATGTTTAATTATTAATTAATCAAAGTATTATATTCACAAAAATAGCCAAAATTAGAGTTACTAATCACAACATGACCAATTTTTTTTTTCTAAATTAGCACAAATGCTGTATTAAAAAAATCATGTTTTTTACAAAGAATACCCTTCTTATATCTTTTTTAATTTTTGTGAAATCATTTCGTAAAAAAAGTGAGCAAAATCTTTCTTTTGCAAAATTATAGGTTTTGCCTAAGAGTTTTATGAATGGACCCACAAAAATAAAATAAAATATGTCAAACAAATACATTTTACAAAAGAGAAAGAAGGATTTTTTTAAATGGTTTTTTATGAAATAGATGGTTATTTAATTATGTTAGAAAAAAGTTAAGTATAAATAAAAAGATAACACTTCTATATGTAATTATAAGGTACCTCAAGAAGCCAGCCACTTAGAGTGAGAACTTCAATGTCCTTGAGAGAGGCAAGAAGGATGACAAGATCATCTTCACATGAATCCAAATCACTGTGATCAGAAGTACCCTTCAAGTTTAGGGTGACATCACACAAGTTTGGTACATCTTTAACCACAATTTTCACTAGGGTCCCTCTATACAAGAAACACTTAAGATTAGAAGCTGATGAAATGGTGATACTTGCCATCTTTTCACAATCCAAAACAACAAACTTCTGCAACAAGCTCCCATCTGCTTTCAGGTCAATATCTTGTAACCCACTGCACTTTTCAAGACTTAGGGTTTCAAGATTCCGACAACCGGAGAACAGCGCCGGGAGGAAGCTTCCGGCTTGGCTGGTGATGGATCTAAGGTAAAGGGTCTTCAAAGAACAAAAGTAGTCATTCTCAAATAAAGACAATTCCATGGATAAACCAAAAACTTTAGGGTTTTCTTTTTCTCCATGAAAGGTTATGTAAAGCTCTTTTTCTACTCCTTTAATGGCTTTCAAGAAAAGGGTTTCTTTATTAACATCTTTTGGTTTGATGAAAGAAAGATTGAGGATCTGGTAACTGTTTTCATGAGTGTTTAAGAAAGTAGAGATGAAGTGGTTCATCTGTTGACCAGATTCTTGACCTGTTATTTGATCATAAGAATCGATGTTTAAGAACACTTGAAGTGGTGTCCATAAATGTTTCCATGAAGATGAAAGGATGATGGTTCTTGCAGCTTCTTTCAAGGGGATCAATGAGATGATTTGGTTCAAGATTTCGTATGGAATGTTATCGATTGAAGTATCGGCAGGGTTTTCTTCATTTTCTGCCATTGTTGTGGTCTTCATTTTTGCTTTAGATTCAAGAAATTAAGAGGGATAAATTGGGTTGAAGAAAATGGAAATAAGCAATGGGGTTTATAATTAAGTTATGGCTTCTATAGAAGCCAAAACTTGGAATGAAGGTAGATAATAAGATGGGTGGTTTTATCCCCATTTGCATGGTATACTTTAGTTTTCAAGCAACAATGAGATAAAGACATTTAAGCCCTCGTCCTTTTATGACTCTCATTTAACTCCCCGTTTTAGATGTTCGTTACCGATTGATCTATTAATGTTTAATTACGTTGGCAAGTGCTAAATATATGTTCAAGTAGAAGTATAAAAGGTTAATTAAAAGTTATATAATGTATAATTATCTTAAGATTAAGTAACCATTTAAGAGATAAATTATTTTCTCACTAGATTAATTTCTAAACATTTAGGGGCCGTTTACAAAACGCTTACCCGGGTAAGTGTTTATCAAGTCACATTAGCTTACCGGATGAATATGACAAGGACTAAGAATATTACCCGGTAAGAGCGGAAGCAAGGACCGAGAGTCGAAAGCAAGGACCGAGAGTCTTACCCGGTAAGTGAGTTCGACGACTCTTACCACGGTTAGCGTTTACCGGCTAAATTGTTGCATACGATGCCATTTTGGTGGACTAAAATCTTACCCGGGAAGTAAATGATAGTGTTGAATTTTACTGGTAAGCACTCACCCGGGTAAGTGATTAGGTAAACAGCCCCTTAGTTCAGTTATTAGCTTACAGGTAAAATATGGAGGTATATATGTATTTTTTTGTATAGTGTGTGGTTCAAGTAGAAACCAAGAAGAGTATATATGTATATATATTTATCGAAATATGATATAATTATGAAAGATGAACGAACGATAATAAATGCAACCCTTTTACATGATGCAACCTATGTAACCTCTATGCACTATGCACCACTAATTTTATTGGGAAATTAATTAAAATGCCCTTAGTTGACTCAAAATTAATGAAAATGCCCCTTCTCTCTCCAAAATGGCTAAAATGCCTTGGAAATCCGTGGCCCATCCCGTGGCCCACGGACATAAGCTGAAAAGCGGATTCTGACCGACAATCCGTGGCCCACGGACCCTTGACCCGTGGCCCACGGACCCTTGACCCGTGGCCCACGGACATTTGACCCGTGGCCCACGGAAATCAGCTGGCAAACCTAATCCGTGGCCAAAGATGCAGTCCGTGGCCCACGGGATTGGGGCTGGAAACCCTAATCCGTGTTCGGCCCACCTACCCCACCCACACCATTAAATCATCCGTGGCCATTATAAAATGAAGATGGGACCACTAGAAAAAAACACACAACTCTCATTCTCACTCACTCTCACTCTCACTCTCTCATCATAGTCGTGTGGTGCACGCATTTAAACAACGTGAACGTGATGGCTCGTAACGTGATGGCTCGTAAGGTAAGTTTTGAAACCTCGTTGTTGTATTTATGTGTTATAATAATAAAATGTGTTTGATAAATTTATTCGAATATATAAGTTAAGTTTCATAACGTCATTGTGTTATATATAGGGTGTTTTTATTAAAATATGTTTAAACTGTGTTATATATTTGTTAGATTAGAGACTGTTTTTTTTTATAGAAATGTTTGTTAGATATATGATGATTTTTAAAAAAATGTTTGTTAGATCAGAGCCTGTTTTTTTTATAAAATTGTTTTTTCTGCAAAAATGTATTTTTTTTATAAAAATATTAGATTAGAGCCTGTTTTTTTTTATAAAAATGTTTGTTAGGTATATGATGATTTTTTAAAAAATGTTTGTTAGATTAGAGCCTGTTTGTTAGATATATGATAATTTTTTAAAAAATGTTTGTTAGATTAGAGCCTGTTTGTTAGACATATGATTATTTTGAAAAAAATGCTTGTTAGATTAGAGCCTGTTTGTTAGACATATGATGATTTTCAAAAAATGCTTGTTAGATTAGAGCCTGTTTTTTTTTATAAAATTGTTTTTTCTGCAAAAATGTATTTTTTTTATAAAAATGTTAGATTAGAGCCTGTTTTTTTTATAAAAATGTTTGTTAGATATATGATGATTTTTTAAAAAATGTTTGTTAGATTAGAGCCTGTTTGTTAGACATATGATGATTTTCAAAAAATGCTTGTTAGATTAGAGCCTGTTTTTTTTATAAAATTGTTTTTTCTGCAAAAATGTATTTTTTTTATAAAAATGTTAGATTAGAGCCTGTTTTTTTTATAAAAATGTTTGTTAGATATATGATGATTTTTTAAAAAATGTTTGTTAGATTAGAGCCTGTTTGTTAGACATATGATGATTTTCAAAAAATGTTTGTTAGATTAGAGCCTGTTTTTTTATAAAATTGTTTTTTCTGCAAAAAATGAATTTTTTATAAAAATGTTAGATTAGAGCCTGTTTTTTTTTATAAAAATGTTTGTTAGATATATGATGATTTTTTAAAAAATGTTTGTTAGATTAGAGCCTGTTTGTTAGACATATGATGATTTTCAAAAAATGTTTGTTAGATTAGAGCCTGTTTTTTTATAAAATTGTTTTTTCTGCAAAAATGTATTTTTTTATAAAAATGTTAGATTAGAGCCTGTTTTTTTATAAAAATGTTTGTTAGATATATGATGATTTTTAAAAAAAATGTTTGTTAGATATATGATGTTATTTATAATTTAGGTCCCTTAAGTTTGCCCAAATTACAACTTAGGTTCGTGAAGTTTGCATAATTACGAATTAGGCCTTTTAAGTTTGCCCAAAACACAACTTAGGTCCTTCAACTTTTCATAATGACAAATGAGGTCCCTTAAGTTTGCATAAATACGATTTGGTCCCTTACCTTTTCATTACCATGTAGGAGGATTTTTACTATACGGACTTGACGCTCAAGTGTCGCCTGTCATTTGCAAAAGAAATTAAAACCCATATGGGCAATCTAATTGGACGGGAATTGATCTCAAGATTTCAGCTCACACCTTTCGGTCCATGGCTCCACGTTACCATGACTGATGGCCACCCGACGCTGGTTCACATGTTTTTGCAAAGGGAGGTCATTGTGCGAAACGCAGATCATTACGTGATGTATTTTGATGTGTATGGACGTCACATGCACTTTGGGAGTGCTGAGTTCTGTCTTCTGACAGGACTCCGTTTCGGACCAGAACCCTCTCTTCCTCCCCTACCAACTGACGGGTTCGTTAGTAGGGTTTGGCCCGGAACCAATCCGGAGGACTTGAAGATTGACATGGTGGTTCAGCGGGTTAAGCGAGGTCTTGGAGATTATTCAGACGACGATATTATCCGTGTGTGTATAGTGCTGATGGTAGAGGTCATGTTTATGGGTCGTGAGCTATATTCGATCGTTTCTGAGACAGTCCTTAGAGCCGTCGAGGACTTGGATACATGTAGCAGTTTTCCGTGGGGTAGCTACATCTGGACCCATACATTTAAACAATTGCACATTGCCATCGTGCGACGCAAAGACAAGCATTCCAAGATGACTTTGTCCGGCTTTGTATACGCTTTTAAGGTTAGATAAGTAGTATAACATAAATTATAATTCGTTTGAGGTTGCCTTTTTATACGTACTTGTTGTGTAATTCCAGATATGGATCGTAGAGATGTTTCCTGTTGCCCAAGGAAATTTTATTCTGCGTAGCGATAGGTTTATTAGAGGAACCCGTTGGGACCGGGTTGCATCAATGAACAAGACTACTTGCCTTGCCGTGTTCAACTCAGTAAATGTAAGTTATTTTACTATTTTATAATTTTAGTCCTGCATATTAATTCTATCATGGTTTTCAATTTATTTAGTCATCGCGTCCGCCGCTTGGTGAGCTTGAGCCTACGGATGCCGAGCTGGCTCAACCCTGGTTTAGCGAGAGTCTCGCCTTCATTCGGAGATCTGTGGAAAGGTCGACGAAGAGGTCACGACGGTCCTCTCCCGTCGAGGATGACGAAGATGACGAAGATGATGAAGATGACGCGCAACCTCAATATCATGTTGGGGTTAACGACCAATATGACGCGCAACCTCAACATCATGTTGGGGTTAACGACCCATATGAGGCGCCCCCGCCCCCTTGCTACTCCCATGATGGTATGTCACATCCTGACCCATATCAAGCGAAGTGGGACGAGCTGACAGCGCTGGGCCGCTATGTACGCGAGGAGCTGTCAGCGCATGGCCGCTACGTACGCGAGGAGCACGAGAAACACGAGAAACGACTAAAAGCTGTCGAGGATATTTGTTCACAGTTTAACGCCGTTCACGTTAGTGTTTAACATAATTTTTCCCCATAGATGTTTTACTTTGTGTATTGATATTATGTTCTATACTTGTATTAGATGTCAATCCCTCAACCGGCCTACGTCCCAACTGGACACACGTAGGCTGCACCGGAGACGTTTGCCACTACGTCGACGTTTACCCCGCAGAATGTAAATAACCACCACTTCTCATTATATTTTTTTCCTTATTATGTTTGAAATAATCTTATAATGAACAATGTCACCCAGTTTCGGACGTCAGGGGCGGACTGTTACGTACCTCAAATAGAAACGAGCTACGATACACCGCCAGGCTACATGATGCCAGGGTCGTCGGGGTACATTCAAAATGTAAGTTTTTTTAATAGTTTTGGTTTAATTACGTACTTGACAAAAGTATACTTAAAATTAACAATAGTATTTTTTTTAGCCCATCCATCCAACCCAGTTGGGCAGCGGTTTGATGGACCAAATTTTTGGTCAAAATGTGGAGTATTCGCGGGTTGAGCCCTTCCAGGCAATGGGGTCAGGAATTCGCGGGGCTGATATGATTGGAGATCACTTCAGTGATCCATCGAGTTCGAGTGATGACACGATGGAGGTGGATGCACAAACAAACATACCGCGACCCACGATGGTCGCGGCTTCACCACAACGGAAAAGGACCAAGTTATTTGGAATATTTAAGCGTCATCCATATACAGAACAGGGGCCGACCACACCAATCCCTGTCAAAAAGACGAAGGCACGGACTCAGGCAATTGGAAAAGGTAAGATGAAGTCCACCGTGCCTGGGTCTTACGTGCCTTCTTCCAATATCGAAAGGCGCATTCCGGCTAGCGAAATCGTCATCCAATGTATAAATAAGCAAATCCCCGTAATGGTATTACCATTCTATCAGGTACTCCCCGTCGGAAATGACTTTTTTGCAACTCTGTTGGGGTTAGAGAGCGATGGGAATTTTGAGGACACGGTTAGTATTTAACTTGTTTAACCTATCCATAAAGTAATATAATAAAATATTTTTTAGTTATAGGTCTAACCATCTAATTTTTGTGTATAGCACATCGATGCTTGGGTCAGAATGATCCAAGAAAGTCGCTCTACATCAGCGAGGTGGGGGTGATGACATCAAATTTCTTCGAACTGATGGTGCAGGAGAAACAAGATGCGAGGGCCGTGTACAAGATGTGCAATTCTAAGTTAAATCCCATTGACCCGCATTGGAGGAACCTTGACCGGGTATGGAAATGAATTTACATCTATTTTATTTAACTTGTTTATTGCTAACTATTTGCTTGTTATTGTAATATTTCAGGTGTACATCCCTATCTGCATTCCACCCCATCATTGGGTGCTCGGGGTTTTTGAGCTTAATGAAATGGTCATGGTTATATACGACAGCCTTAAGATTTCCCTATTCGAGTTAATATTGAAACAAACCTTGTCAATCTTTACAAAGCGGTTGAGAAAGTTATTTCAGCTCATCCACGACACACGGCGAAAGGACATGAGCCACAACTTCAAATGGGTGCATGCAGATAATGCACCACAACAGTCTGGACTCCTTGGGGATTGCGGTGTGTGGGTATGTAGTAACCTATCAGCGTTGATTGACGAGCGACTCCCAACATGTGCTCCAGATGCCGTCGCAGATGAGGCCATGAAGTGGCAACTCCATATGGCGGAAACCTTTTATTTTTTCGGACAACCCCCTGTAAACGATGAGTAGTTTATTTTTTTATTTCTTGTATAACATGTATGGGTTGTATTTTTAATATGAACCACTTTTCAGACTATTTTTAATGTTGTGTGGTGTTGTGAATCCTGTCATCAACTTTTCGAACAACCCCCTGTAAACGTGTTTGCTTTTTATACGAATCCTTTCATCAACTTTTCAGACTGTCAGCAGCTTTCAGGCTTGTCAATGCAGAGATGCTTTTCAGACGAATTTTGTCAGCAGCTTTTCAGACGAATATTGTCATCAACTTTTCAGACTGTCAACAGCTTTTTGCTTTTCAGACGAATCTTGTCATCAACTTTTCAGACTGTCAGCAGCTTTATTATAGGACAACAACTCTTGCGACTATAAATAAGTGGTATGTTGAAGAAGTAATTCACAACTTCCTACAACTTACACCGTTTACAAACATTTGATAGCTTTCGTTCAACACAATGGTTGGAGGTTCCAGGTCTAACAAGAAGAAGTCAGCGAATGGGGCCGGAACTTCACGTTCCGCCGAGCAGCAAGAGTTGAATGATGGAAGTCAAAGAAGAAACTGGAAGGTCCCAGAAACAACGGAAGAATGGTCACAGTTTGGGAGAACCCAGGCTGATTGGCCAATAACAGATGAGGAGGTAGAACAATGGGAGTATGCATTGGAGTCATACATTTACACACATCACTTCGCTGAACCACCAATGTGGTCTCCCAAGCTGGACGCGAACGACGACTTCATAAGGTGCAAGTCCTGTCAGGAAGCGAACGCCGACATCGACAGGGTCAAAGAGATATGGCGGAAAAACAGGGAAATCCAACTAGAGAAAGAGAAGTTGATAGCTCAAAGGAAGCGGGAGCTAAAAGAGTTGGAGGCCCAGATTGCATTCCTCCAACAAGAGATCTCTGAAGAGGCGATTACGGTGAGAGAGATCAAAGAGAACTACACCGGCCTGGAGCAGATGATCAACGAAAAGTCTGAGCGGATCATCCGATGCCAGGAAATCTACCCGCACTAGGTCATCAGATTTCTCCCAAGTGTTGCTTCTTTTGTTGTCATGCATTAGATCATCAGATTTCTCTTTTGTTGCTTCTTTTGTTTCCATGCATTAGATCATCAGATTTCTTTTTTGTTGCTTCTTTTGTTTTCATGCATTAGATCATCAGATTTATCCCAACTGTTGTTTCTTTACTTTAAATGGAAATCAATGGAAATCAATGTTCAATCAATGAAAATCAATCTTCAGCGCGTGAAATAATAACAAAAGTCGTTACAATCAATGGAAATCATTCTTCAGCGCATGAACATAATTACAAAAGTCGTTACAATCAATGGAAATCAATGTTCAAGTCAAGAGTATTAGATCTAAGCGTTCCATGTGGTTCTAGCTCCGATGGGCCCCGCGACCAATAGCTTTGGCTACTTGAACTTCTATTATGGGGCACGCTTGAAGGTGCAGGATTTGGACAATCTGCACGAGTATGTCCTACTAATCCACACCTAGCACAATTTCTCTGTATCGGACCTTCCCCCCGAGATGGACGTCGATCATTCTTTGATGGTCTCCCAGCACGTTTCTTTGTTATTAACGGTGGATAGCATGGCGGAAGGGGGTGGTGTGGCACTACCCATGATTCAGGGGGTCCAGCTGGATGAATTAACTCCCGATATGTAGCTCGGTAATTTTCGGACGTGAAGTAACTTATAGCTAAATCACTGCAATCTCTGCGACCCATTTGTCTTGCAGCAGCGATGGCATGACCGCACGGCAACCCAGAACCTTGCCATTGCAGGCATGTACATTCATGGTTGATCATATCGACAGTCGCGTCCAAACGATGATCCCGAACCTGGTACTTGTCATGTCCAATGCCGAAAACCCTCCAAGTGGCAGACTTTCCGGCCCTTCTGAGAAGCACCTTCTCCGCCTCTGGTGTGACTCTGATACGCATTTGATCTACAATTATATGTGTTAATTATGTTAAGATTTATAAACATCACAAAACTTATATATATATATACATATACATATAGGTTCCAATTTTTAGACTTTATCAACCTCCCTTTAGTCGTCGAAGATAGTACCACTCTTGTTGAAAGGTGCGAAAGTACTCCATAAGCTGCACAATCGGTAATCTACGAGCAAAACGAGAGAGTGCATTCACCGACTCTACACTGTTGGAGGTCATAATGTTATATCGTGCACCAGGAAAATGGGCCCTTGACCACCTCTCCTTACCAGCATCGTCCATAACTTTAACTCCATTTGGTACACTAATTCGTAATGCATTCATGTAAAGGTCAAACTCCCGAACCGTGTACGCCTTGCATGTCTTCCAGTAGGCCGTGTTGTACGTCGTAATACGTTTGTCCTTGCTCTTCACGTTCATCTCCAAATGCCGACAACATAGGGCATGAGGGGTATTTGGGTACACGGCGGAAATTGCAGCGCTTATGGCCGGAGCCCTGTCGGACATAAACACTAACCCTGTCGGCTCTCCGATACATTCTCTCAACATGGACAAAAACCAACCCCACTCCTCCCCGGTCTCGGACTTTCCTACTCCGAAACCAATGGGCACAATGTTTTGATTTCCGTCCATGGCAACAGCCAAAAACATCATACCCAAGTAACGTCCCTTTAAATGGGCAGCGTCTATCACAACGACACGACGAAGATTTGTCAAAAAGGTTATGATCTGCAAAAATGTTGGTGGTTTCCATCAGTAAATGCTATAGTTTATAATATTAGTACATATGACGTATTTATATATGTACCGCAACTCCAAGGGCAGCAAAACACAACTCAAAACGTCCATTTGAATCTGTCCGTATTCTGGTGCGTGTACCTGGATTATTCAACTCCAGATTATATAAATATGTAGGGAGTCGTTCATACGACTCCTCAGGAGTGCCCCTCACCAGTAGTAGAGCCCTACATCGCGCACGCCAACTTTGGTGGTAACCGATAGTGATCCCGTACTGGTCGTTTATATCGTTCATGATGTCCTTTGGCCGAAATGCCCTACTAGCATCAAGAAATTTTCCTTTGAGCATATGGCCCAAAGTCTTTTTGTCGGCTTGTCGGTGGTTGGGATTCAGTTGCGTCCTGGAACAAGTGTGTACGTCGTGCAACTTTGTAACGTGAAACATCCCTCCTTTAGCGCCCACGGATCTCGCTGTAAAACGCCAATTACAATTCTTTATTGCACATACAGCCACATTGTTGGACAACCAAGGGGGGGGGGGTTAGGTTGTATTATAAAAAATCTTACTTTCAAAAATTCTTTTGTAAATAAATACAGAGTAAATATAGTACAATACAGAAGAGTATAAATACAAACAGATACACAGAGATTGTATAAATAAATATAAATGCAAAGCAGTTTATATAAACAGATATAATAAAGTACAGCGGAAAAAATAAAGAGATAAAGGAAAGAGAATACTTGACACCGAAATTTTAAAGTGGTTCACCAATCACGCGGTTGGCTAGTCCACCTCGAAAAAAAACTTCTCGGAGATCCAATAAGAAAACGTGTTCTTTACGGTAGAACACAAACCTTAGTACAACAAACGCGAATCACTCTTCTTTGAGAGAATTATGTGGATCACTCACTCTATTCAAACACTTACAAGAGGGTATAATTTTAATATGAATAATCACTCTTGTATAAGGTTTATCACTTGGATATTTTTAGAGAGTTTGATCACTTGAGTTGTGTTGCTGATTCAACTAATCGAGAGATTTTAATCTGCTATCAACTCAAGATTTCTTACTCAAAAACGTGTTTTATAATTTTAACAGTTTAATTATCAAGAGAAGAGGCTGCAGAGTCTTTATCAAATGCAGAGAGGAGTTATTGTAAATTGGTAGCTTTGAATGCTGGTAGGTTGCATATATATACTGGATGAGCAACAGTCCACGGCTTTCGCGGTATACCGGCAATCCTTCGCGGTATACCGTGCAGAAGAAAAGTACATGCAGAAGAGAAGGTCAACCCTGCAAAACAAAACGTAAACTTGTACCAGCGGTATACCGGCTATTCTTCGCGGTATGCCGTGAACTTGTACCAGCGGTATACCGGCTATTCTTCGCGGTATGCCGTGCAGACAAAGGGAGCTTCCAACCAATCAGAGATATACACCATGCCTGCCGCGGTATACCGCCTGTACCTTCGCGGTATGCCGCCCAGAAAATTGTTGCAGGAAGCAGTACGCATGCGCAGATTCTTCTAGAAACAAATCTTTCACATTAAATGATCCAGCAAGATGATAAGATGTTGAGGAGAGCTGACATGGTTTATTTAAAAAGACAGTATTAGAAAAATCCAAGTGGTATATTATTTTAGGGTGATTTATCATTTTAAAATTAAAACGACGAAAATCTTCAGTCTTGGATTCTTCAGATAAAATTATCGAGATTATTTAAAAGCTGCACACTCAGATAAAATATTAGATAACAAAGAATGCGGTGTGTTTTGTAATCATCAAAATAAATATGGAGATGTGATTTTATGTGTACCAAAAATATATCACAATATTAAAAGCTGGGTACACTTGCACCAACAATCTCCCCCTTTTTGATGATGACAAACACAACGCTAAACAGGAGAGCATACTCGGTTTCTCTCCCCCTTTTGTCGAAGCAAAAAGGGTTAGGAAAGACGCTATGCTCCCCCTTGAAAGATGCTCCCCCTTAAAATATGAAGTATTTGAGAGTTAGCATTTTCTCAAGGGTTATACTCAAGCATGCCTAAACCAAGTCTTAATTTAAAGAAGGCCTTTTTGTTAAGAGCTTTAGTAAAAATATCGGCCAAATTATCTTCTGAATCAACATTTTCAAGCACGATTTGGCCTTTTTGAACATTATCTCGTAAAAAGTGATGTCTCAATTCAATATGTTTTGTACGAGAATGTAAAACAGGATTTTTACTTAAGTTTATGGCACTTGAGTTATCACACATAATTGGAATTTTGGTTAGGTGTACCTCAAAATCGGTAAGGGTGTGTTTCATCCAAAGGACTTGAGCACACGCTCTTGCGGCGGCTACATATTCCGCTTCGGTAGTAGACAACGCTACGGATTGTTGTTTCTTGGAGAACCAAGACACAAGTGAGAGACCTATAAAGGCACATACCCCACTAGTACTTTTTCGGTCAACAATAGATCCACCAAGATCGGAATCGGTGAAACACGTTACTTCTAACTCGGGTTTCTTTGCATACCATAAGCCAAGATTAGTAGTACCTCGTAAATATCGAAAAATACGCTTGACAGCTTCATAGTGAGTTTGTTTAGGTGAAGATTGAAAACGAGCACATAAACATACACTAAACATAATATCAGGTCTACTAGCAGTTAAATATAATAAACTACCAATCATACCACGATAAATCTTTTCATTAAAATCGTTTCCCTCCTCGTCACGAGATAATTGTAAGTTTGTGGTCATTGGAGTTTCAACGGGTTTGACATTTTCAAAGTTAAACTTTTTCAACATATCTTTACAATATTTAGATTGACTAATAAAAATACCAGTTTCACATTGTTTGATTTGCAATCCTAAGAAGTATTTTAACTCTCCCATCATGCTCATTTCAAATTCGCTTGTCATTTTCGCAGAAAATTCATTACAAAGATTTTCATTAGTAGAACCAAAAATAATATCATCAACATATACTTGCACAACCACAATATCATTTTGATCATATTTCACAAACAAAGTATTATCTATTTTACCCATAATATAACCACTTACAATTAAAAAGGTTTTTAATCTATCATACCACGCACGCGGAGCTTGCTTTAAACCATAAAGCGCCTTTTTCAATTTATAAACATGTGTCGGATTTTCAAAATTTTCAAAACCGGGAGGTTGAGAAACGTATACCTCCTCATTTATAATACCATTTAAGAAAGCACTTTTAACATCCATTTGAAATAATTTAAAATCTTTAGCATTTGCAAAAGCGAGAAGCATTCGAATAGACTCCAACCTTGCAACCGGTGCAAAGGTTTCATCGTAATCTATACCTTCTTGTTGATTGTACCCCTTGGCAACTAAACGTGCCTTGTTTCGTGTGACTCCACCGTTCTCGTCTATCTTGTTACGGAAGACCCATCTTGTGCCAATAATGGTTTGACTACTAGGGCAAGGAACTAAGTCCCACACATCATTCCTAGTAAATTGGTTTAACTCTTCTTGCATGGCCATTATCCAATCCTCATCACCTAAAGCTTCATCTATGGTTTTAGGTTCTATGGTTGAGATAAAGGCATGGAAAGCACAATGGGTATGGATTTGTGATCTAGTTGTCCTTTGGTTTAGGTCACCTATAATTTGATCTACGGGATGGCCTCGAGCGGTTCTAAGTTTAGGATCATCTATACCTTGTGGAATAAAGCAAGGAGGGGCATTACTAGATTCAATATTATTTGTGGAAGGTTGGGTACCTAAATCCAAGTTGCTAAGTTGTTGTGCTAAGACGTCTCCCTCACGGATATTGTCATTTGCTAAGGGTGCACTCGGTTTGGGAGGACTCTCGTCAAAGCTAACATTTAGGGATTCTTCTACAACCATGGTCTCCTTATTTAGAATTCTATAGGCTTTGCTATTCCAAGAGTAACCTAGGAACACTCCCTCATAGGCTTTGGCATCGAATTTGGTTAAGTAGGATTTGGTGTTTAAAATGAAGCATTTACAACCAAAAACTTTCAGGTGAGCTAAGGAAGGTTTTCTACCACGGTAAAGTTCATAGGGTGTCTTATTTAGGATATTTCTAACTAGGACACGGTTTAGCACATAGGTTGCGGTAGCAACGGCATCACACCAAAACTTTTGGGGAACTTGATGTTCGTTTAGCATGGTTCTACTCATTTCTTGCAACGTTCGATTTTTCCTTTCAACAACCCCATTTGACTGAGGAGTTCGAGGAGCCGAAAAGTTATGAGTTATACCATGTTTATCACAAAAGGCACCAAATTGGATATCATTATCGAATTCTCGTCCATGGTCCGTACGTATGGAAACAATCGTACAACCTTGTTGGTTTTGAATTCGTTTTCCCAAAATTTTAAACTTTTCAAAAGCCTCATTTTTATGTCTCAAAAATAAAGTCCAAGTATAACGGGAATAATCATCCACAATAACCAAAGTGTAAAAATTTCCTCCAAAACTTTGAATCGCCATAGGGCCAAAAAGATCCATATGAAGAAGTTCTAAAACTCTTTGAGTAGAAATAATATTTTTAGATTTATGAGAAACGTGATGTTGTTTGCCGACACGACAAGCATCACAAAAATGATTATCAAACTTTAATTTTGGAAGGTCACTCACAAGCTCCTTATTTTTTAAGTTTTGCATTAATCTTAGATTAGCGTGACCTAAACGTCTATGCCATAAAGTAGAAACATCATAAATAGAAGATAAGCATACATTTTCAGATACAACAATTTTGCAAATATATAAATTTCCTTTCACAGAACCAGTTAAAAGAACTTTGCCATTTTTCAAGATTTTGCACGAGTCTTCTTCGAAGACGACAGTTATACCATTTTTACACAATTGGCGAACACTTAACAGATTAAAATGCAAATTATCAACATGATTCACATCAAGAAATTTAACATTATTGCAAGAAACTGTACCTCTCCCAATTATATTTCCTTTGGAGTTTCCTCCAAAAATTACCTGTCCACCATCACATGACTTATATGATGAAAAAAGATTGCTGTTTCCGGTCATGTGACGTGTGCAACCACTATCGAGTATCCAGTCTATATCAAGGTTTATCTACAATAATAAAGATGTAACTTTTATGGTCCCCATTTCTCGTGGGTCCTTGTAAATTAGTTTCAAGATAACAACCAACATATATATAAAGTTAAGCAAAATATATATATATAATAGATCAAAAAGAATATATATATATATGTAGTACGTATGTATATATATATATATAAACAAAAGTACATATAACAATATATTACTTATATATACAAGAAAATATATCATATTTAAACTATATATATATATATATATATATATAATATATAACACATTTAAAACCATAAACGCATACCACCGGGATTATCATTACTAAACATTCCTTTTGGAATCCATTTATTTATCATTTTAATTTTGCGATTGTATTTATCATACACATAAAAACAAGCATTTATATTCGCATTATTTTTAGGTTTAGAATACTTATCGTTATACATGCGAGCATACGGTTTTCTCGTATTATAATTTACATTATGCATTTTAGGTACATACGGAGGTTTTTGCATATACGGCTTTCGTGTATTAAACTTAGGTGGTTCATAACATCTTTTAATAGGCATGCAATTACATTTTTCAACACATGTATTTGAACCTATACCTTTTCTACAATTTATACGGTTCGACATATTAAGCATGTTAAGAACTTTTTCATTACTACTTTCAAAAGCTTTAGCTAACATGTTATCTTTTTCATATGAAGCACATTTAGCCTTTAAACATGCAATTTCATTTTCAAGAATATCACATTTTGTACAAATAATATTTTCATGTGACTTTTTATTTAAGCATGCAATTTCTTTCTTTAGAGCATCACAAGATTTACAAAAATCCTTTTCTCCTAATTTAGTTTCTAATTTAGCAATTATATTCATATCATTTGCAGATTTTTGATTAACATTATTTATTTCATTTTTACATGCATTTACAGTTTCTTTTAACATAGCAATTTCGTCTTTATAATTATTTGCAAGATTAGCCATTTTATGAAACGATTCATGCAATAATTCAAGATTGTTTTCGCTATCGCTATCATAATCACTATCGTAATTTGAATAAGAAGTGTTTACCTCGTTGTCGCTTTCAGCCATAAGACAAATGGCTTGATAGTCATCTTCTTCTTCACTCGCGCTCCACGCGCCTCCAATGAAGGCTTTATCCTTCTTGTTTTGGTACTTGTTCTTTTTCGGACATTCATTGGCGTAATGATCTTTGTCGCCACACGAGTAGCAAAATCCTCTCTTTGGCTTAGCTTTATCGTCACCACTTGAGTCGTCATTTTTCTTTACTTTTTCGTCTCGTTTATGGAACTTACGACTTCGGTTTTCACCACCACGACGGTAGTTGCCGTTTCTTTGAAATCTGCCATTGTTAGAAAATTTATTATTATTAAAAAACTTGGAAAAGTTTCTTACCAACATGGCGACTTCATCGAGAGTTTCGGAAGGATCTTTTGAGGAGCTAGCTTTCTCCTTTTTCTTCTCGACTTTTGGTGTTGAGACATTGAGAGCGATTGACTTCTTTTTAACTTGCTCCCTTTCGTTATTTCTTTTAAGTGCAATTTCGTGCACCTTGAGATTTCCGATTAAGTCATCTATCTTCATTAGGGAAAGGTCACGGGAGTCTTCCAAAGATGTTATCTTTTGCATCCACTCCGAAGGAAGGGCTCGTAGGATTTTCCTTATATAGTCCTCGTTGGGATAAGTGCGATCCAAACCTTTCAAAGTAGTCATAATAAGGTTAAATCTTTTAAACATTGAGTCAATTGACTCATCTTGTTTCATTTCGAATAGTTCATAATCGTGAACTAGAATATTTACTTTACTTGATTTAACTTCCGTGTTTCCAAGATGAGTATTATTTAAACTTTCCCATATTTGATTAGCGGTTTTATATGTATATACTCTTTCAATTTCATCAGTTGTTAAAGCAGCATATAATATATTTTTAGCTTCAAAGTTTAAACAAAAATGAGATTCATCAGCAGTAGTCCATTCATCTAAAGGTTTATCAATAAAAACATCATCTTTAACAATTTTGGGTTTAAAGTTCCCATTTTCAATTATGTCCCAAATCTTTTGATTTTTGCCACGCACGTGACATTCAAATAGCTCGGCCCAAATGCCAAACTTTTCAGTATCTATCAAAGGAGGTTTTGAAAACACAATATTAGTTTGTTGAGTCATTTTAGAAAAAAAATTTAAGCAGAAAAATTTTGAAAGCCCTGCTCTGATACCAATTGTTGGACAACCAAGGGGGGGGGGGGGGGGTTAGGTTGTATTATAAAAAATCTTACTTTCAAAAATTCTTTTGTAAATAAATACAGAGTAAATATAGTACAATACAGAAGAGTATAAATACAAACAGATACACAGAGATTGTATAAATAAATATAAATGCAAAGCAGTTTATATAAACAGATATAATAAAGTACAACGGAAAAAATAAAGAGATAAAGGAAAGAGAATACTTGACACCGAAATTTTAAAGTGGTTCACCAATCACGCGGTTGGCTAGTCCACCTCGAGAAAACACTTCTCGGAGATCCAATAAGAAAACGTGTTCTTTACGGTAGAACACAAACCTTAGTACAACAAACGCGAATCACTCTTCTTTGAGAGAATTATGTGGATCACTCACTCTATTCAAACACTTACAAGAGGGTATAATTTTAATATGAATAATCACTCTTGTATAAGGTTTATCACTTGGATATTTTTAGAGAGTTTGATCACTTGAGTTGTGTTGCTGATTCAACTAATCGAGAGATTTTAATCTGCTATCAACTCAAGATTTCTTACTCAAAAACGTGTTTTATAATTTTAACAGTTTAATTATCAAGAGAAGAGGCTGCAGAGTCTTTATCAAATGCAGAGAGGAGTTATTGTAAATTGGTAGCTTTGAATGCTGGTAGGTTGCATATATATACTGGATGAGCAACAGTCCACGGCTTTCGCGGTATACCGGCAATCCTTCGCGGTATACCGTGCAGAAGAAAAGTACATGCAGAAGAGAAGGTCAACCCTGCAAAACAAAACGTAAACTTGTACCAGCGGTATACCGGCTATTCTTCGCGGTATGCCGTGAACTTGTACCAGCGGTATACCGGCTATTCTTCGCGGTATGCCGTGCAGACAAAGGGAGCTTCCAACCAATCAGAGATATACACCATGCCTGCCGCGGTATACCGCCTGTACCTTCGCGGTATGCCGCCCAGAAAATTGTTGCAGGAAGCAGTACGCATGCGCAGATTCTTCTAGAAACAAATCTTTCACATTAAATGATCCAGCAAGATGATAAGATGTTGAGGAGAGCTGACATGGTTTATTTAAAAAGACAGTATTAGAAAAATCCAAGTGGTATATTATTTTAGGGTGATTTATCATTTTAAAATTAAAACGACGAAAATCTTCAGTCTTGGATTCTTCAGATAAAATTATCGAGATTATTTAAAAGCTGCACACTCAGATAAAATATTAGATAACAAAGAATGCGGTGTGTTTTGTAATCATCAAAATAAATATGGAGATGTGATTTTATGTGTACCAAAAATATATCACAATATTAAAAGCTGGGTACACTTGCACCAACACACATATCTTTCTTTGTCAGATTTCTTAACTTTTCTCTCAAAACCCTCTTCAATGCACTTAATGCCGAGCTGTATAACCATTTCATCCTTTGTTTCAAACATCTGACCTTCGCGTATCCTTGAACTACGATTATAAGGTGCAGGTTCGTAGGTTGGTGTAGAGGTCTCTGAGGTTCGAAGGGTAGAAGGCATATCAAAATAATCATTTAATTCACCAAATGATTTATTACTAGGGACATATTCCTCATCATTATCGGTATCTGAGTGGTCAAAATCAGATATACCCACTGTGAAAACATGGGCTTCGTCATCAGCAACTCCAAAAAACCGTCTTCCTTCGTCTTCTACTTCTTCTTCTTCTTCTTCTTCTAATCCTTGCGTCTCCGGAACAAATTCAGTATAACAGTCATTAAGACCATATGTATGATCCGGATTATTTGTTTCGTCATATGACGCCTCAAATTGAGAACACTCACCGACATGGGTTTCATCATCACCTTCATCCTCACCTTCGTCATCACCCTCATCCTCACCTTCGTCATCACCTTCGTCATCACCTTCGTTGCACATCGATGGAACGACATACACAAAAAGAGCTGGAGGTCTGTCTGACTCGACTGCAAATTGCATAAAATCAGAAACATGTTCATCGTTGGTTAACTCGAAGATTGAGCCATCATTCATGTACACTAACTTGGTTTCACCAACAGCCGAGTCAATACCACATTTTTCAATGGCATAAGCAAGCAACTTTTGATGTGTAATGTTTACTTTCAGTTTCACACCATGCTTAGATTTATAAGCAAAATCCCACACATCGTTATGTTGCACCCATTCACCATCGAAACAAAAATATAGCTTAGCTTTTTCAACATGTGAACTCATTTTCAGTAGAAAGAAAATGATTCAAATGATGAAAACATTCAGAGATGTGATTTAAATGGTGAAGAGATGAAATGAGAAGTAATTGAAATGGCTTACTGATTTTATAGATATAAAAGGATGTGATTCTAACCATACAATTGTGGAATGCATGCCAAAAAATCGTACCCTTTATCTTGTGGAATGCATGCCAAAATCTGCACAAATCCAAATCCAGCTGATTTCCGTGGGCCACGGGTCAAATGTCCGTGGGCCACGGGTCAAGGGTCCGTGGGCCACGGATTGTCGGTCAGAATCCGCTTTTCGGCTTATGTCCGTGGGCCACGGGATGGGCCACGGATTTCCAGGGCATTTTAGCCATTTTGGAGAGAGAAGGGGCATTTTCATTAATTTTGAGTCAACTAAGGGCATTTTAATTAATTTCCCAATTTTATTTTCACTTTTTTAATTAAGAAAAAAGAAAAAAAAACTAAAAATAAAATGAGTGGTGGATAAAGAGGTTGCATAATAACCTAATGAATTAATGATATATGGATATTGTCAACAAGATTTGTAATCAAATAAAAGTACAAGAAGCTAAATAGCAAGATTTGCATAATTCAAGGGTGATTTCGTCATAAACAATTTATTCACTCATAATTTACTGGCTATCTATGGTTCAGTATTTATTTTCTCAAAAATTGTTTTTTTGTTGTTGTTGTTGAAATCTTGTTATTTTAGATTTATATTCTACAAATTAGAATAAGGTTAAGCTTGCATTCGGCTTATGTTTGATTTATGACTGAACATATTTTAAATCTAAACCGAAAGTTTAGACCGGTTCGATCCTTGATTTCGTTATTTATTATTTTTCAGTATTGATCTGATCTCGTCGAATTACTCGTCTTATATTTCCACATATATATTGTGTTTGTTTGTATTTTTTGGTTGTCATAAAATGAAGAATACTATGCGGTCAAAGTTGATAATTCTTCATGGTTAGTATGCCTTTTAAAATACAAGTTGATCTTGACTATTATTTTGATATCCTTATGACAATGTTAATATTTGATTTTTTATATAATTATTAAAATTATTTTTTAATCATAAATTAAATTCTGATACTGTTTTTATCTATTTTGTTTAAAAATAATATCATTACAATGAGGTACTTTTGTTCGATATTGGGTGCACGACACAATATACGATTTTTTGTACCATGTGAAGGTCACTCTGGTTCTGGTAGTTCATACATTTAGAAAAAAAATGAGTCAACTCAAACTTTAGAGCTAATTTTATAATAAGATATGTTTTTACAAGACAATTCATAAGTGTGAGTTAAACTTAAAATAGTTAAATTATTCTGTTAACTTTCTAACAACTCTTTTATATATTAAAATGAGTTAGCTACTTGGACTGTGCGAATAAGCCGGCTTCTTTTTCATTAAGTTATAGGTAAACACCTCACATTGTTTGTGCGAATAAGCCCAGTAAGCTGTTAAGCCTATTAAGCCAAAAGTAAACATGTCCTAAGACGGTGTATGTTTTTCTTTTATTTGCAATAGAAAAACAATTATTAGGGGTTAAAGTTTCACATTTATCATCCAAAGGGGTGATTTGTAATACTTGGAATAGTTGGAGGACCATAAAATGGAACACTCTTTTCAAATAACCAAATAGCCAAGAAAAAAAAAAGCAATCCTTTGTTATTTAGCTATTCATGAGAACTGTAATAGCATGTAGACAAATTTTGCGAAACTTCAAATCAATTAGATTATGGAACTTTCTTCTTTATACGGGTCTGTTTAAATCCCAGAAATCTGATCAAAGGGCAACCATATCTGGAGTTTCAGCTACTAGCAAAAGTTTGTTGTCGGACGCCTGTAAACTGTTCGACGAATTGCCTCAATGGGATGTGGTATCAATCACCACTTTGATCAGCAGGTTAGCCCGACAAAATAGACACGAGGAAACATTATATGTCTTCTCCAGGATGCTTGAGTTGGAAATCAAACCCAATGAATACACATTAGCAGCTCTCATTCATGGCTCCACATCTTTGAAGGCCCTTAATTTGGGGAAGCAACTCCATGCTAATGCAATTAAGACAAACTTCGAGTCAAATGTGTTTGTTGGTAGTGCAGTTTTAGATATTTATGCAAAGCTAAACACAATTGAGGAAGCCCAAATGGCGTTTGCAGATACCCGCGATCCAAATGTGGTTTCTTACACAGCTTTAGTATGTGGGTATATCAAGAAACAGAGGTTTGATGATGCCCTAAGGATATTCGAAACAATGCCAGAGAAAAACGTTATAACTTGGAACGCGATGATTGGAGGATACAGCCAAAACGGGCTTAACGAGGAGGCTGTGAATCTTTTCATCGAGATGTTGAAACAAGGCCTTGTACCTACCCAAAATACTTTCCCTTGTGTGTTTTCTTCGGTTGGAAACATAGCAGCTCTTGGAATGGGAAAGAGTTTCCACGCATCCGCGGTAAAAACTTTGGGCAAAATCGATATCTATGTTGGCAATGCGTTGGTTACGTTTTACGCGAAATGTGGCAGCATGGAAGACAGTTTGTTGGCCTTCCAGAAACTTCCGGAAAAGAATATAGTTTCTTGGAATGCTTTAATAAACGGGTACGCTCAAAATGGGAAATGCAACGAAGCCATTGACTTTTATCACGAAATGCAAGAAACAGGTGTGAAGCCTAATGCAGTCACCCTTCTTGGCTTGTTATCTGCTTGTAACCATGGTGGTTTTGTAGACGATGGATTTGCATACTTCAACGAAGCTAAATCCAAGAATCCGAGCTTGTTGGAGCCTGCACATTACGCGTGTATGGTTGATTTGTTGGCGCGATCAGGGCGGTTCTTGGAAGCCAAGAGGTTTATTCAAGATTTGCCATTTGATCCAGGAATTGGGTTCTGGAAGGCTTTGCTTGGAGGTTGCCAGATTCATTCGAATACGGAATTGGGTGAGTTTGCAGCTGCAAAGATTCTTGATTTGGAGCCAAGGGATGTGTCGTCATATGTAATGGTGTCGAATGCGCATTCGGCTGCAGGGAGATGGGAGGGCGTTTTGGACATTAGACAGGAGATGAAAGCGAAGAGGATGAAGAGGGTTCCCGGGTGCAGTTGGATTGAAGTTGGATGTGAGATTCGTGTGTTTGTTAACGATGATCGCAGATCCAGCTGCTTGGAGGAAATTCGGACGGTTTTAACATATTTCTTTGATCATGTAGCAGAGGGTGCTTCAAGTTCAAGATTATTACCATGATTCAATTATAAGGTGCTGTTTGTTTACCTCTTAATAGTTCCATTAAGAGGCAACCTCTGAATCGTTAAGAAGTGAATTTTGTTTGACAAAACTAAAAAATCTCCCTTTAATGGTTCTAAAACCCTTTAATAATTTTGTATCTTGAACTTCCCTTAACCATTCAGCACCCTAATTTCATTATGAACAATTGCCAAAGAACCATATTTCATTTTGCACTATATAAGAGCCTCTTAATCATTCCGAACACTTACAATCTCGACATCATGTATTCATTATGGATCGTATATTGTTTTCTCATCATGCATCGAAAAACAAATCGCTGCATATATTTCGAATTTATAATCCTAAATTATACACCAAAATCTATCAAGCTTAATCAAGCCACTAAAGATTACACTAACGAAAATGTCAAAAAGATACATAAGAACGAAAAACTAAATGTAACATCCCATAAACATAACAAGACAACCATAACATTAAATCATACTCTTGTAATAAAACTGGGTCCCAAAATTCTGTTACATCATTCCCAAACTAAGGTTGGCGGAAACAACCTATACACAACTGAGAACAACTACTACTACAAGTGGCATCGGCACTGTCTCTAGCTGCATCTGTACTCGATCATGCTCTTGCTCACTTACTTGAGCCTCTTACTACTTGCTTACCTGAAAATGGTTTAGTTTTGAAAAGCGAGGGTTAGACCAAAAGGTCTAGTGAATTCCCTCCGAAAACAACATATATAAACATTGGGAAAATCGTTTATAAAATTCATCATCAAACTTCACATAACGTCAAACATGGTACTGCACCGTGATGAGGACCGCATAAACTAACCACGATCGGGGCCCAAGCAGACTCCCCTCTCGCCTCGTATCGGGGCCCAAGCAGACTCCCCTCTACCCGAATAGGAGGGAAACAGATTCCAACCTATCGGCTCATCACCCATGTCCAAGGGATCATAGGATCCCAGAGCATACCGATCCCACGGTGCAGACCGACTCCACATAGCATACATAACATGTCATACTTCATACCACTTGGAATCTCGTAAACCATATAATCATTTCATCATGCTAAATATTCTTTGAATAAAGTATGAGCTTTCATGTAAAAACATGCATATCGATTTGGTAAATATTTCGTGCTCAAAGTGAACCATTATCAGTTAAAAGAACAATTAACACATTGCGTCGTAAATAGGTTTAGGGAACTCACCTGAAAAGCGAATCTTCTCCTTAGCTTCTTGTCTCGCTACGCTACACCTAATAATTAATTCATAGGATAATTAGATGCACTACACTTTCATTCTAATTTCCTCTCTTTATTCGATTCTAACCATTACTACTAGGCCCGCAATACGGCTTAGTTCTTAAATTAGTCTGGCCCAAAGTCTTTGAGTCCTAATAGTAAACTAGTTCATGAAGCGGCCCAACTACCTTCTCGGCCCATCCGCAGGAAAGTCCCGGCAGTCCTCAACTCCCGGTATCACCCGACTCCCGGTACAGGGCGACTCCCGGTACGGGGCGACTCCCGGTACGGGGCGACTCCCGGTACGGGGCGACTCCCGGTACGGGCGACTCCCGGTACGGGCGACTCCCGGTACGGGCGACTCCCGGTACGGGCGACTCCCGGTACGGGCGACTCCCGGTTCGGCAACTCCCGGTACGGGCGACTCCCGGTACGGGGCGAACCAGTGGCAAAGTCTTCGCTCGCCATAGCTCGATTTCTTTCATACCATAGGATTTCTGAGGGTTAATAGCCATAGCATTATCACCCCAAACTATTACAAACTGGATTCTTAGCCTAATTTATTCCTTCGATTAGCAATCCCAATACTCACTTTAAAATGAATCCTTCAGGGTGTTCTTAGAACTCATACAGTTACCAAAACCATAAATTACAAATTGAATCTATCTTATCTATTACTATGAGTGCATAAGGTAACAACGATGGATGAATTTCCTTACCAGATTGATGGCTCTTTACAGCAATCAACACTGCAACCCCTTCCTCGTCGTTCTCTTTTTCTTTCCAGCCGCCAACGTCAATGAGGAGAATGATCAGTGTGTCAACCCTAGGGAATTGGTCCCTTTTTATATTTCCCACAATTTGCAACTAATCCCTTTCTCTAAACTTCCATTTCTTTCAGTTTGACCACATAACTTACACATAATCGAAATAGGGTTGTTACAACACTCCCCCCTTAAAAGAATTCCGTCCCGGGAATTCCTTATTGGGAAAAGATGCGGGTATCTTGCCCACACCAAAACTGACACTTCCCCAAGGTAAAACCACTTCTGACCCAGACAAACACCTCATTAAATTCGAAACAAAAAAAACAATGGGTGCACTTCCTTCAATTCTTACGGTACTCCTAACTCGTAGGCTATTGTTCCTACCCGATCGGTCTTGACAACAGAAGATTAACTAAGGCTTCTCAAGCATCTATACTTTCTTTAAGGAGGAACCTGGCTAAATCTCCGTCACAACATAGTATTCACTTACCAAGAGACAAACACACACTTGACCGCTTGGCACCAGGCCAAACCCGTACGTCCCGACAACTCACAACTCAGAGTTCCTTCGTCGCAATACAAGCAATCCTAGATCACTTCCCTCAACCAACAATCGTCTAAGCGGACAACATTTCCCTTACTCAGACCACCTCGACCACAGTTCGTCAACCAACTCTCTTATCCTCATCACTTCACCACTCCATACTTATACGCAACTAAGAGTAGGAACCTCCAAACCCATCGTTGAAGTGTTCACCTACTCAAATTAAACTTATCCTGAAACACATAAATTCCTCGTTGATTGCCACGTTCGCTCAGACGTATGACACATAACTCCGGTTATCCTCCCTCAACTGGGAGGAGTAACCATGGTCACACCATACTATTCTCACTAGCTCAATCACTGCACGACCAATTCATTTATACATTTCTCACAAGGTCACTTAACTTAACTCATTCAGTTGTCTAATCCACTTCTTTCCTGCACAAAATCATACACAAATCCCTTCCGGTAATACTGCCACATTTACTACTTCCAATTTACTCACTTAATCCGACATACTATCTTCACCTCCCCACGTTAGCGTGGAGCACTGCTCATCAAACATTACTTGCCCCTCTCTCCTGACCTATCCACATGCTGATAACACTTTCTCAATACTTGCATAACCAAACAGTTGCACCAAGATCTTATCTTAAGGCATTCAACCAAGCCGTCTTGAAACAAGACCAGTGTTCGACATCACTACACATTCTTTAATCTCCAACTTTTACCTTCTTAGACATTTCTCTCACACATAAGCAACAATTCACATTCTTTAAGGGTTTCACATCTATCCCACCACATCTTGACTAACACAACCCTCATACTCTTTAAACTTCCAATGACCCCAAAATGTGTTTCTTAGTAACGTCCCCTATTCACCCTAATAATCCACCCCCTTGGAATCCCTATTACAAACGGATCTATTAACTCAAGAACACCCCGAAACTCGGGTTCCACAATTCTTTCGATTAACCATCATGATCATAAAATCAGACAGATATATAAATATCGTCATCCCGACTTTCTTACTTAGATTTATCTTAAATAATTCTTTAACAATCAGTGTGTTAATCTCAATAACACTTCCCCAAGAATTGTAACACATCCTGTAATAACAAATGAACGTCATTACCTAACAAATCTATGAAATTTTAATCAACCAACCGAAGGCTTATACCCCTATCATGACATTTCAAATCAACTAGTGATCATACTACCACTCCGACCCATAGTCATCATCATGTTATTCCTTAAACATAACCAACATTTCCAACTATTTCCTTCTAGGATCATTCCCTCACGCATAAGGAACATTTTTTTTTGTTTTTTTTCATTCTTTAACAATTTCTCATCTACTATACTACAGCTCGACTAATCTATTCATCATCTTCTTTAAACTTACTCTGCCTTCAAGAATATACTTAACAACATACATAACCACAAAGCTTGGTCTCACAGCTGGGCAATCACCCATTTCTGCCCCGACATTCCATTCCGATAACAGTCAAAATGAACACCAACTTACAAACCACGTACTTCAACAACTGGGGTTGCAAAACGTACACTCCACCCGAAAATCCCAAACGGACTTCCTTCTAATCCTTCATCTTTCTAACATCACCTTACTACATCACCGGCTGATACAGAAATCTTGGCAATTGAAGCTACTATTAGCTCGTACATCCACCACTCCTATTATCACACTACCGACCAAGTCTCTCATGGTCATTCGTACACAATTTGAACTTGCCTTCACATTTCCTCGCATACACAATCGAGTCTATCTCGCTACTTTGTCCTTTCTCACTCTAGCTGAACTATAACTTCCTAGTTCCCAATTAGCTCAAATGTAAGCGTTCTTGTTCGCTCTTAACGATCTGAGGCCTTACATAAGCTGGACACAGTCCCTCACTGGACGATAGAATCTACACACTTGCTTCGCTCGTGTTACATACCTCATCATTCTACGAACCCTCCATACTTCGTAAATAGAACGCTTAATCAAAACAATAACTTCTCATCCTCTTAGCACCTCTACAAGGTGTTCTATCAACTTTCAACCTTCTGGTTCAAGTCTTCGGCCTCAACCATCTTACACAACCGTCGACTTCTACATCAACTGACAACCTGTAACTACCTTCTTAACGTATTCTATAACAGGGGTTCCTTACGGAACCTAATCTTTCCACATATCATAATCAACTTCATGATCTGCCTCCCTCTTTTCGAAACCTACTCATGTAACATCAACATTACGAGCTCACCTCGAAACTCATACTCCCACGCTATAGACATTTCATTCTTCCTCATCACACTACTCAAAACGAGTTGCAAAAACCATCACCTAGAAGGCTTCGAGTCCTTCCTCCGGACACAACCGTCCCTTGACAACCGTACTTCCCGTTACCGAACAAGGGTGCAAACCCTCATACAACCGACACTATAATCCACTTCCGACTCTACCCCTGTTCACCTTTCCTCTTGAACACAAATACTAAGGCTACAACATTCTTTCCTGATTTGTCCGACACTTCTCCACTCTTGAAGTTCTTCCTTAGTTTAACATGTAACATCCTACGACCTAGTGAGTTCATAGCCTTCATGCATGACAACGCAATAGATAAATCATTTCGTACATTTTATCATTTTAAATAAACAACATTTAGAAACAACTCGGATACCCGTGACCCCATCACTCTTATAACTTCAAAACCCTGCACAACGATTCGAGAATCGTTGGCATGCATCTTCCCGTGAACCCCAATCTTGCTCAATCCGAACAATGTTATTACGAGAGTAATATATTGCATGAAAATCTTTTCGTATGAGACAATTCTGAAAGAATTACCGACACAAAGTAAACCAGTCGGTTCTCACACTCAATTGTATGATATCAAAAAGGTCAATAAGCATTTTGGTTATAAGTGAATTGCAGGTAACCATTTCCTTGGCCATTTTTGTAACAATTTAACTTATCATTAAAAGTGTGGAATACTTTGCAAATCGTTTACCTCAAAATTTCAATGTGCGACGTACTGAAATCGCTTTTTCTTTAAACGTGCACTCGTACAAGCTGACTCATTTTGTTCAAGGTTGACATTTACATTCTTATTTTAAATCGTGAAAATTTCATGTTACATAAAAGAACGCCATGCATGAGACTCTATTTGCAATTGAAGGCTACTCACTCTAACAAGGTCAACCGCTTTACTTACGCAACTTATCCTTGACACTCCACCTACGACCAATGGTCGTCCTTTCGGTCACGCACAACTTGTTGAACACACTTTCCACCTCTCACTAACTCAACCCTTTCATACTATTTCGCTTTGAACAACTATCTCACTTTCCACTCCTATATGCTTTCATTTCACTATAGGTATCTTATTTCATTTACCCTGTCCTTGAAAAGCTCGAATAAGAATTCAAAGCTCCATTGGCACTTTCAAGGTTTCGACATCGTCCTTTCTTACCATCCCGACCGATCTATCCCATGATTTCTAGAACTGGGACTCTCCCGAAATAGGAGTCTTACTCAAACTCAACATCCATTCTCTTCGAATCCACGAAGAGTTACCTCTAGCCGACTCATAACGTTCTATACAACATTCTTTCTCTACGATGTATACATACATCACATCATAAGCGACCTCTCAAGAAACTTCCCCAACAAGGGGTCCCAGTCTACCCCTCAGGGATCTTGTTGACAATCTAACGTACTGGAACACGGCATGAGCACTAGGTAGGTTAATATGGTAGGTTAAGCACATACATGTACCTGTAAGTTCGCAATTTCACTGGCCAGGTGAAATCTCAAACTTACCTTACATGACAGTCCTCAGTACCCTATTAGTCCTATCTCTATAATAGTGTCCTCCTAACACATTTCTTGTATCTACATTAGTGCCCTCTTAACGCATTTCCTGATTATCAGTTGTGATTTTCTACTCCCAAGTTTAAGTTTAGGCCCGTCCGGTCACCTAAATCCCTTAAACTATGGCTCTGATACCATTTGTAACATCCCATAAACATAACAAGACAACCATAGCATTAAATCATACTCTTGTAATAAAACTGGGTCCCAAAATGCTGTTACATCATTCCCAAACTAAGGTTGGCGGAAACAACCTATACACAACTGAGAACAACTACTACTACAAGTGGCATCGGCACTGCCTCTAGCTGCATCTGTACTCGATCATGCTCTTGCTCACTTACTTGAGCCTCTTACTACTTGCTTACCTGAAAATGGTTTAGTTTTTAAAAGCGAGGGTTAGACCAAAAGGTCTAGTGAATTCCCTCCGAAAACAACATATATAAACATTGGGAAAATCGTTTATAAAATTCATCATCAAACTTCACATAACATCAAACATGGTACTGCACCGTGATGAGGACCGCATAAACTAACCACGATCGGGGCCCAAGCAGACTCCCCTCTCGCCGCGATCGGGGCCCAAGCAGACTCCCCTCTCGCCTCGTATCGGGGCCCAAGCAGACTCCCCTCTACCCGAATAGGAGGGAAACATATTCCAACCTATCGGCTCATCACCCATGTCCAAGGGATCATCGGATCCCAGAGCATACCGATCCCACGGTGCAGACCGACTCCACATAGCATACATAACATGTCATACTTCATACCACTTGGAATCTCGTAAACCATATAATCATTTCATCATGCTAAATATTCTTTGAATAAAGTATGAGATTTCATGTAAAAACATGCATATCGATTTGGTAAATATTTCGTGCTCAAAGTGAACCATTATCAGTTAAAAGAACAATTAACACATTGCGTCGTAAATAGGTTTAGGGAACTCACCTGAAAAGCGAATCTTCTCCGTAGCTTCTTGTCTCGCTACGCTACACCTAATAATTAATTCATAGGATAATTAGATGCACTACACTTTCATTCTAATTTCCTCTCTTTATTCGATTCTATCCATTACTACTAGGCCCGCAATACGGCTTAGTTCTTAAATTAGTCTGGCCCAAAGTCTCTGAGTCCTAATAGTGAACTAGTTCATGAAGCGGCCCAACTACCTTCTCGGCCCATCCGCAGGAAAGTCCCGGTAGTCCTCAACTCCCGGTATTACCCGACTCCCGGTATAGGGCGACTCCCGGTATAGGGCGACTCCCGGTCGACTCCCGGTACGGGCGACTCCCGGTTCGGCAACTCCCGGTACGGGCGACTCCCGGTACGGGGCGAACCAGTGGCAAAGTCTTCGCTCGCCATAGCTCGATTTCTTTCATACCATAGGATTTCTGAGGGTTAATAGCCATAGCATTATCACCCCAAACTGTTACAAACGGGATTCTTAGCCTAATTTATTCCTTCGATTAGCAATCCCAATACTCACTTTAAAAGGAATCCTTCAGGGTGTTCTTAGAACTCATACAGTTACCAAAACCATAAATTACAAATTGAATCTATCTTATCTATTACTATGAGTGCATAAGGTAACAACGATGGATGAATTTCCTTACCAGATTGATGGCTCTTTACAGCAATCAACACTGCAACCCCTTCCTCGTCGTTCTCTTTTTCTTTCCATCCGCCAACTTCAATGAGGAGAATGATCAGTGTGTCAACCCTAGGGAATTGGTCCCTTTTTATATTTCCCACAATTTGCAACTAATCCCTTTCTCTAAACTTCCATTTCTTTCAGTTTGACCACATAACTTACACATAATCGAAATAGGGTTGTTACACTAAACCTCTTTGTTAGACTTATATTTGTATATATGAATAGTACAAGGGCTAGTCTGTAATTATTGTAACTTAGGCTGTATAAATAGATCTCTTCTCTTTCATAATTAGGTTAATCTCTCTTTTGTATTTCTCTCCCAATATATGAAAACCGACCGATTCAGCCATCTCAAGTCTCTCATCTAACTATCAATCTAATCCCTCAACAATTGTAACATGGTATCAGAGCTGTAGGTACGCATCCTCCTTCACTCAGGTACAACACCTATCTTCCAGAACTGCATTCGATTTTATTTCTGGAGTTTTACACTTTTGTTTTGCTGCACTCTGTTTTGCTTCGAAAAACCATCTTCTGTTGGTTTTTGGACAAAACACCAAGCATTAAAGTTGCCCAGAATAGTGTTACAAACCTGCGTACCAAATTTCAGCCAATTCCGATCAGTTTTGAAGATTCGACTCAAGAACATCTTGAATCTCATAAGTATCGCAACCCTCAGAGTTTCATAAGTATCGCAACTGTCACTTGCGACAAGGGCTTCTATCGCAACTGTCACTTGCGACAAGTTTGTTATCGCAACCTTCATCTTTTGAACAGTAACTTATCGCAACCCTCTGTTGCGACAACATTCCTTATTGCGACAAGACCTTTGATTGCGACACCAGTGCATTGCGACAACATTCCTTATTGCGACAAGACCTTTGATTGCGACACCAGTGCGTTGCGATATCAGTTGGTTGCGACAAGAGTGGGCTGCGACAACCTACCACAACCTACCGGAACCCGCTTTATCTAAATCCGGAACATCAAACTTCCGGAACAACCCCTCTTTCAACTGTTTTCCGGAACCTATACCTGCTTAATTCCTGAACCTGTTTCCAACTTCCGGAATCTGCTTGCCACCATTCCGGTTCTCAAATTCCGGATCACTCGTCCGGGTTCAGTTTTCATTTCTCTAAAGATGGCTCTCAATGGCAAGCCTACATACAGTGAATGCACGTTCTGTCACTCTACTTCTCATCTTTTCCTCACATGCCCAATTCGAAAATGTCGCCGGTGTGGGATCACACAACCACGACACTATGGGACTGACTGTCCAAAACATTCAAGGAACTCAGGTAATCAACGGCACTCCGGTAATCTAAGGCAACAGCGCACTCAGTCATTTGCTGGATCAATCACTCCAGACTACCAAACACCGGCAACTCAGGCACAACATAGCAACAACTCATTGCCTGACCTTATGGAACTCATGCGCCGCAACCAAGAACTTATAGAGCGACTCATGACAGGTTCTATGGGTATGAATTTTCAGGACAATAGCTCAGCATCAGCATCAGGTAACCCTTGGTTATTTGACTCTGGATGTTGTAACCACATGACACCTAAGACTGACGGGTTTGTCTCCAAGCAAACCTCCAGAATGTTCTCATCAGTTCATACAGCTGATGATACTCGCTTACCCGTATCTTTCAGTGGAACTGTATCTACCACCAATATTCAATTACCTGATGTGCTACACATTCCAAACTTATCTCTGAGTCTGATTTCTATCACTCAACTTATGGAATCCGGCCTAATTGTTTTGTTTCATCCTTCTGGTTGTGTTGTGCAGGATCCAAAGACCAAGCAGATCCTTGGAGTAGGACGTAAAGTTGGTCGGATGATTGAAGTGGTCTACCTCCGTCTCCCCTTACACTCATCAAATCTTGTTGCTTCCGTTTCCAGTACCCCTTCCTTTGAATTATGGCATAAACGTCTAGGACATTTATCTCTAGCTAGGATAAAACTGTTAGCTAGTTCAGGACTGTTAGGCAACACCTCTTCTGAAAACGTTTCTTGCTTATCCTATCAACTTGGCAAACATCATGCCTTACCTTTCCAACTAAATGAATTTAAATCTGCTTTCCCTTTTGATCTCATTCACTCTGATGTTTGGGGACCAGCACCACATCCATCCATGGGTGGTTCTCGATACTTTGTTATCTTTATCGATGATCATACACGCTTTACATGGATATATCTCATGAAACATCGCTCCGAACTACCTCAAATATATATTTTCTTCGCCCGTATGATTCTGACCCAGTTTTCCAAACCTATTAAGATTCTTCGAGCGGATAATGCTATGGAATACAAAGAATCATCTCTCATCTCCTTTATTCAATCTCAGGGTACGCTTTCTCAGTACTACTGTCCCGGTACCTCTCCGCAAAATGGACGTGCGGAACGCAAACATCGTCACATCCTTGTGTAAAGCCCGTATCCCGGTATGTAATTTCTTTTATTAATCCTTTTGTTTTAATTTTATTTAATGTGGTTTCCGTTAGCGGGGTTAGTCGATTTGGACCTAATCGTTAAAATGTCGGAATTTTGGTTAGTTGCGAGAAGGTTTTAGTGGAGGGACTAGAAGTGTCAAAGGGCCAAAAACCATGGTTTCGGCCCATGCATTTCATAACCAAAACCCATGTGTCTTGTTTGTGGCGTGAGTAGCAAACAAAAGAAAAAGATAAACCAAACCCTACGGCTTCTACCCCCCCCCCCCCTTCCCTTTTGTGTCGTCGGCCGGAGTTAGAAAGGAAACCGAGAGAGAGAGGGAGCGAGAGTGGAGAGGAGGAGGAAGGAGGTCGCCGGCGTGAGAGGACCATCGTCGGTTTCGGTGTGGTTACCGTCGTGTCGTCGCCATCTCGAGGTAAGAATCTTCATCCGTTTCTTTCCCCTTCGTCGTTTCGATCGCAAAAACCACCCCACCACCGCCGCAGCCATGGCTGCCGGCGGTGTGGCTGCCACCGTACGCCACCGCTGTGTCGGCCGAGGGGTGTACGTGCAGGTGTGTGCGCGTGTATGCGGGTGTGTGTGTGGGTAAGTCGGGATGTGTGTTTTGGGTGTGGTTTCGCCGGAAGCTTTTAACCACCGCCGCCGCCAACGGCCGCCTCTGCCGGAGGTGGCAGAGGGTGGTGCGGGCTGCCCAGCCCATTTATAAGTCAACTGGTTCCAGGTCTGAATGCTTAAAGCATGGCTTAATGGGTTAAGAATTATGTTAAGCTTTGTTGTCATTTCATGTGAAATTCGCAGTTTCTGCCACTGTTGTGGGGAAAGCCATAACTTTTTATAGGAACGTCGTATTGGGGTGAAACCAGTGCCAAAAGCTCCCATTCTGAGTCTAGTAAGTTTCTTATGTTTTACGGAAAAACCAGTTCGGACCATAGCTAGTGTCAAATTGATGTTTTGTACTGAAAGGTCCTGTTTTTCACTGTGCAGCAAGCCGGTTTTGTAAAATCCATAGTAAATTGTCGAAAAATCGTTAGAGCGCGTGCGATATGTCCCTGGAACCCTTAGACATGGGACTTTGTGATTATGGAAAAATATTTCTGGCTTAATCAGTTTATAAGGGGTTAATCAGGTCCCGAACAGACCTGTGTGTTGAGAGTAAAAACTGGAGAAATGTATTTTTAAATTTAGTAGTCGTGGCTTTGGTTTGGGGCGTCACTTTGACAATTGTTAACACTTATTTAGGTGGAAAAAGGTGAACTGGTGTTGGCCGGTTCGTGTTGCTGTTGAGGTCATAAGCTTTGCGTTTGAGGTGAGTTCTCTCACTATATAGGATGAGAATTATATTTGTGTTACTATAGTTCGAGTGTGATAATTATGATTGTTTGTTAATATTATTGTGGTATGGAATATATATAATTGTGTATATATATAATTGTGTATATATATTGGACTGTGATTGATGTACTTCTTGATGGTTGTTCCAAGAGGTATATGCGTTTGTATAATGAGTTGTGATTATATCTTCTTGAGGGTCGTTCCAAGAAGTATAAGGCTACTTCTTGATGGTTGTTCCAAGGAGTATACGTGTTGGTATAATGTGTTGTGATTATGTCTTCTTGATGGCCGTTCCAAGGAGCATAAGGATTATTATAAATCGTGATATATTTTCTTGAGGGATGTTCCAAAAAATTTATGTGCTGGTATGTTTAAGGGTGATGCTGATATAATTGCGATCCTATGTATAGATTGAATTCACTAAGTTTCGTGCTTACCCCTTCCCAATGACTTATGTTTTCAGGTGCGAGTAGCAGTCGGGCATGACGGTACACATGGGCGCGAGGCGAAGATTGTTTAAATTGATTTTTGTTAAATGGGGATTTAACTATAGAACTTTTTCCGCTGCTTAAACCTTGTTGACGGTTTTAAATAACGATGTTTATTTTATTGTATTGGAATGTGTTAACTTGTGGTTTGATTATAATAAAATGCTTTATTTTTAAAAGTTTAAATTCCTTGTAATTTTTGGGACGTTACAACTTGGTATCAGAGCACAGCTTGAGTGAATCAGACACATCTCGGTGTGTTTGGTCTCAAGTTGCGGCTATGAAATTTTAAATCCTTTTACTAAAATCTTTTCGAATGAAAGAAAAAGGAAAACCCGTTTGGGAAACGGTGATTGAGGGCGCAATGTGTACAGTCAGCCGACGCTAAGTGGGAAGGTACATTACTTAGTGTATTTATCGCTTTCTAGATCATAAGGTATGCATGCTAGATTGCCTAGGTTGTTTACACTGTACTGTATGATGATTGCTTGCTAGTAGGAATCAATACTAGTTATAGTAGGTTGTTAAGTGAAGGCCCTATAGGTTGTATGCAGTAAGGATCATATAGCCTTAGAATATTTGATTTAGTTCTATTGTGCAGCTCTTGTTTGAGTCCAACCGTTCTAGGATAGAATCTTGTATTTGAATGTCTATTTGATTCACGCTGCATGCGACTGGGTATTCGCGAGGCAACTCGTTATGGCTAATAGGGATTCCGTGGTAGCAAGGGTAGTGGGATGAGATGAAATTCCTAGTGAGCTGGGAAGAGTGTTTACATATGAGTATGTATGCTAGATTGCTTTCTAGAACATAGGAGTATGTGTGCTGGATTGTTTGGTGCTTATTACACCGTACTGCATGTTTGTTGTTTGCTAATAGGAGTTCATGCTAGCCTTGATAAGTTGTTAAGTGAATGCACTATAGGTTGTATGCGGTAGGAACCAAATAGCCTTAGAATGTCGGATTTAGTTCTATTGCGCAGCTCTTGTTTGAGTCCAACCGTTGTAGGATAGAATCTTATATTCGAATGTCTATCTGGTTTTACACTGTGTGCGACCAGGGGCGGACCTACCTTAACAGGGGGGGGTCCTGTGCACCCGCTCAAGGTCGTTCCGTAAGGGTAAAAAAAATCGAGACGTAAGGTGCACCCGCTTAACTACAGGGGGTGCTCCAGCATATGATTTTGATCTCATGGATAGGATCAATATTTCGGGTGAATTAGACTTATACCATCACTATGTGCATCAACATGAAAGGTTTGCCAACTTGAATGGTATTGACGAATTGGCTATAGCGATGGTTGAAACAAATAGACATCTTACTTATCCGTTAGTTTATCGATTGTTGAAGTTGGCGTTGACTATACCCGTTGCAACCGCTTCAGTTGAACGATGTTTTTCTACAATGAAGCGTGTGAAGACGCAATTGCGCAATCGAATGTGGGATGAGTTTTTGAATTCCGCGGTCGTTTGTGCCGTCGAAAAGGAATTGCTTCGCAATGTAACAAATGATGATGTAATTAACCGCTTTCAAAAGATGCGGCCTCGTCGGGAACAATTGTAGAAGGTAACTTATTTTATCGTTTTAATGAATTCGTATGTTTACTAAAAAAAATTGCTCTTCGTTTGTGCACCCGCTCACCTAAAATCCTGGGTTCGCCCCTGTGTGCGACTGTGCATTCGTGAGGCGACTCGTCATGACTAGTGGGGATTTCGTCATAGCAAGGGTAGTGGAGTTGGGTGGAATTCCTAGGGAGCTAAGAAGAGTGTGTACATATGCCGGTGCGGGCATATGTGTGTAGTTATCGGCGAGAAACTACTTGGACCCATCGGATGGAACTCGGAACGAGTGATGATAGGTGTGGAAGGTAGTAGTAGAGCTCCTACTATCGGAAACACAGGATCAATGCTCGAGTCGGGGAAAGTCACGAGGAATCCAAGGAGTTGAGCGTGAGCGTTGTTAGTGTGAATTATTATGTGCTAATAACTCGTTGTAATATCTACCCAGAATAGCTATCACAAGGAGGAACGACTATAGTAAACCTACTAGTGCAGGTGTGTACTTGATTTGCTTTGTTGGGGTAGTGTCGAAGGTTATAAATTAGTAGTCGTTGGAATAAAAGGACGATTCTAGTATTAGTCACTTGGATTGACGATGAGGATGATGTTTGTTTCGGGCCAAGATGGATGATTGTGCTAGAATCATAGGCTTATAGAGCCGACTTTGATTTGAGGAAAAATCGTAGGGATTATTTGACGTAATTTCCCAACTTGCCTAAGAGGTTTAAATGTCCGGATGACGTTAGTGGATCGAAGAGATTTGGAGGAGTAGGAGTCGAGGCGTAGAATGCCGACTGAGTCATGCACAAAGTTTGATTTTTAAATAGATTGCACTAACAAATTCTTGTGTTTCAAATCATTTTATGGATGGTGTTTTGGAATTTTGGGAAATGTTCAGCACACACACAAGATTTTGAAATATGGTTTTGAAAGTGTATGAAATCGTTTTATCACGGGAGTGCAAACTTTGTTAGAATTTGTCTCATTTCTTTATTTTTCCAACGGTTCTTTCGGGTAAGATGATATCCGTGTTTTGTGGTGTTTAAAATGTCGGGCAAGTGACTACGGCTTGTGACTTTAACATTGGAACTCCTCCACATATGTTAGAGTTGAGACGGAAAGTTACATTCCACGATGTCTGTATAAAGCTATTTGAGTGATTTCGTTAAATAAGTTTTGTTTTACGGCATGTTGAGTCGTGTGGGTTTAATTTCACGAGGTGCATATCTTATTTGTTTATGGGACCATTTGGAGAAATCTTGGAAATCAATTTAAAGAACCCCACATTTTGAGATTTTATGAGGTTTTAGTCGATATTTTCAAATGATGGAAACGGATTGGTTTTTATCTTTAAGTTTGAAACTTACACGAGACAGTTGTGTTTTAACAAAAGTATATTTGTAAACCGTTTCATCGTTTTGTATGACTAGCCGACGCGCGTAAGATTTATTGGTGAACCCTGTGCCACGACATTTTATGTTGGAAAAAGAGGAATTTTGGGGTCAAATGTCGTGGAACTGATTTTGAAATTATGTGCACACTTTTGTCGCACCCGGTGTAAGGTCGAGCGGTTACTTTAAATACATGTCATGAGTCAATTCATACTAGAACCGTGACTGTTCATTTTCAAAGAAATTATTTATTTCGCTTTACGTTTTGTGAGTAAACTAAGCTGCAATGAAATGATTTTCAACATGATTTTCATATGTGGGACGAGCGTGTCCATTTTTGCGTAACTACCGACCTGGTAATAGTAGTTTTATTGCTTACGGTCTTTTTGAAATGAAAAATCTTGACGTTGAAAATATTTTGTAAATGATTTTGTAAACCATTTGGGAAGTGCGCTTATAAGTGTTATGTGTCATTTTGAGAATTTTAAGGGTGTGAGTCCTTTTGGAAAACTCTTTGGTTTAACCCGTGTCGAGGTTGGGACTAATGTTGATTTTAGAGTATTGCTTGCTTAAACTTTATTTAAACGCGTTTTGACCGACTTATGGGTCTAGCAAGCGTGAAGCGTTTTGCTCGGTTTTGACTTTGAGATAGCCATGGGTCAATTGCACGGTTTTTAATGGCTCGATGTGGAGTTTTGTTGATGGGTTGTTTTGTTGCACAGTTTTGCACTTATTGCACGTTGAGTATTTACATGTTGGGTGAGTGAGTCATTCCGGGATAGGCATGTTGTTGGTAGACTGTTTTGCATTGGATCCTTGGTCACGTCAGTCAGTCGTTGGTATTGGTCGGTTGGGTATCTCGGGGTGGGACTCCGGTATTCATGTGTTATGACCTTGACTTTCCAGTAGGCACTGGGAGGATATAGTCTTGGGCACTTACCTGAGAGGTAGTCCTGATATGCCGGGCCTTGAGACGTACCTGGGAGGTAGACGTTAAGGTGTATCTTGATACGGTGTAACTAGGCTTCGTAGAGCGAGTGTGGAGGATAAGTAGACGGTGGAAGGTTGGGTATTCCACGCGTGTTGGTAATGTAGGCCGAATAGTGTCGGTTAAGGAAATGATGCCCTTTGTAATTAAGAGAATAAATGCGCAGTAACCTTTTTGAAGTAAGTAGTATATTTAGGTGTCGACTTTTGGGCTTGAGGCCAAACACCCTTAGTGTAATCGGGGATTTGTAGCCGATTTTAAAATAATTATGGTGATGGTAGTAGTAACCCTGAGATGCTTAATTGTGATGAATGGTTATGGTGGAATGACCTTCGTGGGTGATTATAAGTTTACTGGTTGGATGATCCGTGTGAAATAAATTTTGGGAGTCTATTAGAACTCGTGGAAGTTAATCGGCAGTAATGGTAGGAATGATCGGTTTCGAGTATCCTATAAGGTATAGTGGTGATCACCTTTAGAATGGTTAGAGCTTGAAAGTTGAATCGGGATGTATGGAACATCTAAGGTTGGGAGGCAACCGAAGTCGTTTGACTAGGAATGAATCCAGTTGTTGGAGTGTTCTTCCGATCATATTTTCAGTGTCCTTGAGGGAGTTTTGTTAGTAAGAAAAGTATTCGAGGATTTCTAGACAGGGTGAGAATTTTAGATTCTAGTTGAGGAAAGTCCAGTGGCCGCACCGAAGGGGTTCGAGTGGACGTGGGAACTCGAAATGGAGATGCGCGAGGACTATCTCGAGTTATTTATCGGTCGAGACTTCGAGGACGAAGTCTAATCCAAGTGGGGGAGAGTTGTAAAGCCCGTATCCCGGTATGTAATTTCTTTTATTAATCCTTTTGTTTTAATTTTATTTAATGTGGTTTCCGTTAGCGGGGTTAGTCGATTTGGACCTAATCGTTAAAATGTCGGAATTTTGGTTAGTTGCGAGAAGGTTTTAGTGGAGGGACTAGAAGTGTCAAAGGGCCAAAAACCATGGTTTCGGCCCATGCATTTCATAACCAAAACCCATGTGTCTTGTTTGTGGCGTGAGTAGCAAACAAAAGAAAAAGATAAACCAAACCCTACGGCTTCTACCCCCCCCCCCTTCCCTTTTGTGTCGTCGTCCGGAGTTAGAAAGGAAACCGAGAGAGAGAGGGAGCGAGAGTGGAGAGGAGGAGGAAGGAGGTCGCCGGCGTGAGAGGACCATCGTCGGTTTCGGTGTGGTTACCGTCGTGTCGTCGCCGTCTCGAGGTAAGAATCTTCATCCGTTTCTTTCCCCTTCGTCGTTTCGATCGCAAAAACCACCCCACCACTGCCGCAGCCATGGCTGCCGGCGGTGTGGCTGCCGCCGTACGCCACCGCTGTGTCGGCCGAGGGGTGTACGTGCGGGTGTGTGCGCGTGTATGCGGGTGTGTGTGTGGGTAAGTCGGGATGTGTGTTTTGGGTGTGGTTTCGCCGGAAGCTTTTAACCACCGCCGCCGCCAACGGCCGCCTCTGCCGGAGGTGGCAGAGGGTGGTGCGGGCTGCCCAGCCCATTTAATCTTGATCAATAAGTCAACTGGTTCCAGGTCTGAATGCTTAAGGCATGGCTTAATGGGTTAAGAATTATGTTAAGCTTTGTTGTCATTTCATGTGAAATTCGCAGTTTCTGACACTGTTGTGGGGAAAGCCATAACTTTTTATAGGAACGTCGTATTGGGGTGAAACCAGTGCCAAAAGCTCCCATTCTGAGTCTAGTAAGTTTCTTATGTTTTACGGAAAAACCAGTTCGGACCATAGCTAGTGTCAAATTGCTGTTTTGTACTGAAAGGTCTTGTTTTTCACTGTGCAGCAAGCCGGTTTTGTAAAATCCATAGTAAATTGTCGAAAAATCGTTAGAGCGCGTGCGATATGTCCCTGGAACCCTTAGACATGGGACTTTGTGATTATGGAAAAATATTTCTGGCTTAATCAGTTTATAAGGGGTTAATCAGGTCCCGAACAGACCTGTGTGTTGAGAGTAAAAACTGGAGAAATGTATTTTTAAATTTAGTAGTCGTGGCTTTGGTTTGGGGCGTCACTTTGACAATTGTTAACACTTATTTAGGTGGAAAAAGGTGAACTGGTGTTGGCCGGTTCGTGTTGCTGTTGAGGTCATAAGCTTTGCGTTTGAGGTGAGTTCTCTCACTATATAGGATGGGAATTATATTTGTGTTACTATAGTTCGAGTGTGATAATTATGATTGTTTGTTAATATTATTGTGGTATGGAATATATATAATTGTGTATATATATTGGACTGTGATTGATGTACTTCTTGATGGTTGTTCCAAGAGGTATATGCGTTTGTATAATGAGTTGTGATTATATCTTCTTGAGGGTCGTTCCAAGAAGTATAAGGCTACTTCTTGATGGTTGTTCCAAGGAGTATACGTGTTGGTATAATGTGTTGTGATTATGTCTTCTTGATGGCCGTTCCAAGGAGCATAAGGATTATTATAAATCGTGATATATTTTCTTGAGGGATGTTCCAAAAAATTTATGTGATGGTATGTTTAAGGGTGATGCTGATATAATTGCGATCCTATGTATAGATTGAATTCACTAAGTTTCGTGCTTACCCCTTCCCAATGACTTATGTTTTCAGGTGCGAGTAGCAGTCGGGCATGACGGTACACATGGGCGCGAGGCGAAGATTGTTTAAATTGATTTTTGTTAAATGGGGATTTAACTATAGAACTTTTTCCGCTGCTTAAACCTTGTTGACGGTTATAAATAACGATGTTTATTTTATTGTATTGGGATGTGTTAACTTGTGGTTTGATTATAATAAAATGCTTTATTTTTAAAAGTTTAAATTCCTTGTAATTTTTGGGACGTTACACCTTGATACTGTTCGTACCTTATTAATTTCAGCCAAATGTCCAGAACGTTTTTGGGGTGAAGCTGCCTTCACCGCTGTCTACACCATCAACCGTCACCCAACTCCCATTCTCAATCAAAGGTCTCCTTATGAAGTACTCCATGGGGTCTCTCCTGCATATGAACTCCTAAAAGTGTGGGGTTGTGCATGCTTTATTCAACTACAATCTCATGAACATACCAAACTCGAACCTCGCTCTCGCTTATGCTGCTTTCTTGGCTATGGTATTGAACACAAAGGCTATCGGTGTTGGGATCCAATATCTAAGCGACTTCGTATATCCCGCCATGTCACATTCTGGGAACATCTTCCCTTTTCAACGGTGTCCAAATTTCAGGACACACCCAATCCCTCTACTTCCTTTTTCACAGATACATCTATCTCCTTGGACTCACCTCAATTAGATCCGATACTCACCCCACCATCTGGTCCACCTCCTTCTGTCTCACCTCAATCTGTGGCCTCACCATCTGTCCCACCTTCTTTCATTTCAGCTTCATCTGAGCCTTCCTCTATCCATCTGTTCCACCTCCTTCCGTCTCGTCTTGTAACGTCCCAATTTCAAAATCAAGCAATATCATAGATTAAGCATTCGAATTACATAAATAACTTGTTCATAAACATTCTTTTCACTAAGCTAAGCAAAATTGACAGCGGAAGTCTCTATTCCACAGCCGAGAGCTCTATCTAATCATCAGTCAAAAGACTTGGAGTCGCTCTAAGTTCCAAATCCTTCCTGCCATCTCACAGTTCTTACTAGAAGAACCCGTAACACACTTACCTGAAAATGGTTTAGTTTTGAAAAGCAAGGGTTAGACCAAAAGGTCTAGTGAATTCCCTCCGAAAGCAACATGTAAAACGGTATGATAACATTTATAAAAGATTCATCGAAAACCTTAACATTTCATCAAGCATGGTACTGCACTGTGTATGGGATCACATAAACATTCCGCGATCGGGGCCCTAGTAGGACCCTTCTCGCCTCTTCCGGAGCCTACACAGACTCCCCTTCCCGGAGCCTACGCAGACTCCCCTCTACTCGAAATAGGAGGAAACGAATTCCAACCTACCAGTCTGTCATACCTATCCAAGGGACCATCAGGTCCCGAGGATCACTCTCTGACCCCACAGTGCAGACCGACTCCACATAGCACATAATTCATTTCATAAAACATGCACTTTACATCTTTGTAAAATCATCATTTCCATTTCATCATATCCAGTAAGCTTTCTCAAGTAAAACGTACAGTTCATGGAAAACGTGCGTAACAGTTATATACATTTCATGTTCGTAAATGAAACCATAATCAGTTAAAACATTTAACACTTTACGTCGTAAAAGGTTTAGAGAACTCACCTTCGGTTACGCAGAACACACTTCTTAAATATCCTCAAGTTACACCAAACGAACACCTAAGGACATTAGATTCATATCAGTTCGGACGGTCTGACCCTACTGTACAATCGACACACTTTCCGGACGACAAATCAATCCGGATACCAAAACGGTCCGGATACCACAACAGTCCGGATACCACAACAGTCCGGATACCTTAACGTTCCCGGATACCCGAACTGTCCGGATATCCCGACTCCCGGATACCCAAATTGTCCGGATCCTAGACCATCCCGGACGCACCCTTTACACCAATATCCGGAAACCTCATGCGACTCTACCCGGACACAAGCATCCTATCCGGAAACTACTGAACATCAAGAATCTCCAACGTCCGAAAACCTCGACTGTCCGAAAACCAAAAGTATAAAAGTGATCATATACCCATTTTCAGCCATTAATTTGATTTGACAAACCTAAGGGTTCATCCACTAATCCTAAACAACCACTTAATCCACTTTCTTATCATTAAATCGATTTACAAAGCCAAAACCCTTAAAACCCACTTCTAAGAAGAAAATGGTTGAAAACCCATTGAATCATCATGTTTAGACTTAAGAACCCAAACCAATTAAGAAAGGAACACTATAACAACAAGGAATACGAATTACCTTACTGTTTTCTTCTCTGGTTCTTCTCTTTCTTTGATTTCTTCCCCATAACTCTTTTCTTCTCCCTTTTCCTTTCTCTTAGCCGCCAAACCCCAAAACCACAACAAATACTGATTTCTAAATAATGAGTTGCCCTAGGGAATTGAGCCTTTAAGTATCTTTACATAAATAACACATTAGCCCCTTAACTTATCTTTTAGATTCTTGCACAATGAACACCAAACTTACAAACTTGCACACGAAACCCGGTTGTTACACGTCTCAACCTGAGCCTACACCTGTGCCTTCTGTAGCATCTGATCATCATCAATCATCTGTACCACCTCCAAGGACTACTTCTAAGCCATCTGTTGAGTCTATGGATCCTAGCTCCTTTCAACCACAAGATGGAGCACGACGCTCAGACCATGAACCCACTTCCTTCAAGGAAGCGGCTTCTAATCCTGTTTGGAAACAAGCTATGACTGAGGAACTTCAGGCTCTTGACAAAGCTAATACATGGGATTTTGTTCTTCTCCCACCGAGCAAGTCACCCATTGGTTGCAAATGGGTCTTCAAAATCAAAACGAAGTCTGATGGATCTATTGATCGTTACAAAGCACGTCTTGTGGCAAAAGGCTTTAATCAAGAATATGGCATTGACTACGAGGAAACGTTTGCTCCTGTGGCTCGGGTCACCTCGGTTCGTAGTCTTCTAGCCATAGCTGCCACGAAGAGATGGCCACTCTATCAGATGGATGCCAAGAATGCCTTTCTCAATGGCGATCTCGAATAGGAAGTCTACATGAGACTCCCTCCAGGTGTGACCTCCCGTCAGGGTCATGTATGTCGACTTCGAAAAGCCCTCTATGGCCTCAAACAAGCTCCTCGTGCTTGGTTTGAAAAATTTAGCAATACTGTCATCTCATTGGGGTTTTCTCCGAGTAATTATGATTCTGCTTGTTTACTCGAACCACTGCTGCAGGTACTATCTTACTCCTATTGTATGTTGATGATATGATCATTACCGGCAGTGACTCTACATGTATCATCCATCTCAAACAGTTTCTTAGCTCATGCTTTGAGATGAAAGATCTTGGTAAGCTACACTACATCCTTGGCCTTAAAGTTCTGTCAGACTCTTCCGGCATCTATCTCTGTCAAGCCAAGTACATTTCAGATCTGTTGTCCAAAGCTGGGATCACGGACAACAAAGTTGCATCTACACCTATTGAGCAAAATCTGCACCTTGCTCCCAATGCCGGAACCCCGCTGCGGGACCCTACACGGTACCGTCAACTAGTTAGTTCTCTGGTCTACCTGACTGTTACTCGACCAGATCTTGCCTATGCAATTCATATAGTCAGCCAGTTCATGGCTGCTCCATGCTCAGATCACTATGCCGCGGTTCTTCGTATACTTCGGTACCTTAAAGGGACAATGTTTCATGGACTTCATTTCTCATCCACATCGTCCTTAACTCTTCGTGCATTCTCCGATGCTGACTGGGATGGATACATAACTGACCGGCGCTCTACCACCGGATATTGTTTCTTCCTTGGAGACTCTCTTATTTCCTGGCGCAGCAAGAAACAATCTCTGACAGCTCGATCTAGTACTGAAGCTGAGTATCGAGCCTTAGCTGACACTACGCAAGAACTTGTATGGCTACGCTGGTTACTATCTGATATGGGTGCTCATCAGATCTCTCCAACACCTTTGTGGTGTGATAACAATAGTGCTATTCAGATTGCTCACAATGATGTCTTCCATGAACGTACAAAGCACATCGAGATTGACTGTCATTTCACCCGTCAACATGTTCTTCGCAATATCGTTCGACTTCTTCCAATTTCAACCATTGATCAGGCTGCATATATCTTCACCAAAGCTCATCTTCCGAGGCGTTTTCGGGCTCTTGTTTCCAAACTCAACTTGGCTCATTCTTCCCCCACTTGAGTTTGAGGGGGGTGTTAGACTTATATTTGTATATATGAATAGTACAAGGGCTAGTCTGTAATTATTGTAACTTAGGCTGTATAAATAGATCTCTTCTCTTTCATAATTAGGTTAATCTCTCTTTTGTATTTCTCTCCCAATATATGAAAACCGGCCGATTCAGCCATCTCAAGTCTCTCATCTAACTATCAATCTAATCCCTCAACAATTCTAACACTCTTCATAAGCTCTAAATGCAGAGAAGGATTAACGACATTCGTATAGTCGTGGGAATCGCTCGTAATTTCTGTATGGAGATCAAACTCCCAACCTCGGAAGAAAACTTGTCATGGGGATGAACAAATATATAGATATAGGATGTTGTATCTATACATACTGGCGTTTTTCGTTTCTTATTTGTTGCCTTTGCCTTCATCTTCATTCAAGATGCAATTTCGGAAATCATACGCCTTTTTGGCAGACCCTCTCGGAGTGGCACCTTGGGCTCCCAGTTTAACAGCTTTTTCTCTTTGCTAATATCTGGTTTCCTCTTCTGAGGATCATCAGCAATTCAGCAGTGCTCTCTCTGAATTCTATCGTAGCACTTGAATCAATAGTTTCTTTCACAACCTAAAGATGTGTCCAAAGGGAAAAAAGATGTGATCAAATTACTGAATTTCATTCAGATAACACGTGATCGTATATTTTTTATATGTTTCATCGTTGCTTGCTATTTACTAGTTTTGGGTTCTTTCTTTTTCAAAGCACTATTTACTATTTACCCCTCAAACCTTGCTTTCGAGTGGGATATATTCAACTCAAGATTCTAAATGGCGTGAGGCGTGGCGTGGCGGCGAGGCTATGACGTTTATCAAAGTGTGAATTATGACGGCAAATCTCTATATCATATATAATATTATATATAAAAACATATATTTTGTACTATTAATCGACGAGTCAATGATAATAAACAATCTAAATTAGGTTATATATTAAAAAAACTAGCAAATAAGACATTAAAACATGAAGAAAAATCAAATATCGTGTTACAAAAGACTGCACATTAGGCCATGGCGTGCCACATGCATAACGTGGCGTGAGACACAAGCCTTGAGCCACAGCGCGCCATGGCGGCTGTCGCGGCGAGCTTTTTAGAACAGTGGATATACTAGGCCTATTTGGGATTTTAAGGTCTTTTCATTTACGTCAGTTCCAATTTTCATTTGTAGTCTTCTTTTATGGTCAATTACCATAAAAGATCAACGCGACAATGGTGCACAACAGGGCCTTGAGTTTAGGGTTTAGGGTTGAGGGTTGGCTGCAATACAAACCTGAGCAAGCTCTAACATGGTGAACTCTCTGGGATTGCCCAAGTTGGAAGGCCCGATATGCTCACCTTCCATCAGTGCCATCAGCCCGTTAACCTGAAATCCATATAAGTTTGTACATTGTCTTAAAAAATACATAAATTATCCATCGTTTACGTAAATTAAGAACAATTCTATTATATTTGGACGCTATTCAAGGAAGAAACATTTGTTCTTCTATTTGGGTAAATGTCAGGTTTGCGTACATCCCGGGCCCCACCTTTGGGTGTGACATAATGGGTTTGTTTAGTTTGATTTGCTTTTTTGTTCGACAGATGATGAAAATGGAAAAATGTATATAGATACGAACAAATAGTATATACCAAGTCAGAGACATATTGGAAGCTTCGTGTATGCTTTCCATTACCATAAACCGTCATTGGTTGTTTGCGAATGGCCTTCAAGACAAAAACGAACTTAGTTTGAAATCGTCACTATTGAAAACTTAAGAAACACGATCACAAGCCATAAGTTGATGTTTATTAAATCATAAGAAACAAAGAACGGAACAAAACCATGCAATTTTACCTGTGAAACAAAGTTGCTAACAACACGGCCATCATCAAGACACATCTGAGGCTCGTATGTGTTAAAAATGCGTGCAATCCGCACCTGTGAAACAGGATGCGATCATCAAATGATAGCCTATTCAATGGCTTTACAACATCTATCTTTTATGAAATCTTTTTGATAAGATTACTACATGCTGAAGATGCAACAAATGCATTGGATGCATATCAGTCATGGGACACTATTAATGCTTTATTCATAATGAATGATGAATGTCCCGATAGATATTCATAATGAATACATAAATATTCTCATGATAAAAATGTATAATATTCATGATGAAAATACATAATATCATACATGAACTAGTTGGTTTCCATATTCTCAAAATATTTATGGTTCTTATTTGAACTTTCCCCTAATGGTCATTAAAGATTTAGATCATAAGACATATTAGCCACGTTATCCATACGATTATAAGCTCAAGATGCATACATACCTCAACACCTGCACCTCGATGATAATCCATCGTCAAGGTTTCAGCCGTCCGTTTCCCTTCATCGTAGCAGCTCCTAACACCTAAGCAATTCAAGAACTTCACTATTACAAACACCACTAAACCAAACAAATCTAAAAAACACAAATGATTAAAGGTAATGGTGTACCTATTGGATTCACATGTTCCCAATATGTCTCCTTTTGAGGATGCTCAAGAGGGTCTCCATAAACCTCACTAGTACTTGTAAGCAAAAATCTTGCTCCAATTCTCTTGGCAAGTCCCAACATGTTTAGGGTACCCATCACATTTGTCTTGTGATAATACAAGTCAAGGATTTCCAAATTCATATACTCTAGAAAAGGGTGCTTATACTATTCCAAACCTAACCATAAGGGTTGTGGTGTACTGGTTAAGACCCTGAGAGATGTGGTGGAATATCCCATCAACCCAGGGTTCGAATCCAGGCGTACCAACAATTGTGGCCACTGAGGTTTAATCAAGGGCTGATGTCTTACAGTCATAATTTGCCAATGGATTAGTCTAGGCATAGCCTAGGACACCCTTTATTTTATTTTTTTACTATTCCAAACCAACCTGCATGGACGGACCCAATGTAGAGCATACGGTTAGCTTGTGCCACCATTTCGTTCCTCTGTCGTGGTGTAAAAAATTATAGGTCCTGAAAAGTGCCACTGTACCAATTTGTTGTCTGTCATCGTATATATTTTGAAACTACAACGAGAATACAAGTTTCTCGGTAGAGTTGGTTTGCAAGGCTTTTATTCCACCCCAGACCGGAGTTTGAATGTTGTTAGTGTCATTTTCTCTGTTTTTAGCTTCTAATTTCACATTTATTATGTATCTAATTTTTTTGCTTGCAACTAAAGACTTGAACACATGACCTAATATGTGAAAAACAATTAACTAACAAACAGACCAACGATGATTTTACGAAAAATATCCTTACATTTGTTTTTTATAGTCAAATGGTGTCACCATTTGAATAAATTTATAGGTCGGTCCTTGCCAACCTGACCCGATAAATTCCACTCGATAGTAGGATATTGGTTCAGATGTATACAAACCTGACTGCAAGGAGTAGAGCAGGATTGAACTTGTAATGAACAGGGGAAGCATGGCAAGCTAGATGAATCTCCAATAAAATAGGTTCAACAACATCATGCCTCATTAATTCGAACCGAGGATTCTTAAAATGCTGAACCACATTCTCTTTTCTACCAGTAAAGAAATTACCGATCACAATCACTTCATCCCCTCTTGCCATCAATTTATCAACCAAATGACTTCCCACGAATCCGGATCCACCATTCACCACAACCCGCAACCTCCTCCGCCTAATACCCACCGGAATCCGTCCACTGGTGGCGTGGACAGCTGGACGGCGGTAGTGGCTGTTGGTATCATGGTGGTGGATTGAAATTGTTCTCATTGATTGCATTTCCTTCCTACTACTACTACTACTACTACTACTACTACTAGTATCTGTGGTGGAAATGGTGGATAACTGTAAGATCCCACATTGGTTGGGGAGGGGAATAGAGGTTGATACCTCCCTATCAGACGTGTTTTAAAACCGTGAGTCATGGCGTGAACAAAACAGACAATATCTTGTACGATTGGCCTGGGATGTTACAATAATGATGGTTTGAAGGTGAAGAAGACAGAGCCTATGAGGATGAAGAGGAGGCGTTGCTCTTTCACACAGGATTTGGAGTGAAAAAAGAAGTAACTTCGGATCTAGAGAGTGGTTGGGGAGGGATCCGAATTGCTGTTGGAAAGCAAAGGGAAGAGAATAACAACTAGAGAATCCCAAAATCAAGATTTACATGATGATACGATAAAGTTTTAGGTTAAAGTGTAGTAGTAATGAAAGAGGTTTAAAATAACATTGGAATATATTTATAGAGATAACGAGGATTCATTTATTATGATATGAATATTTATACAAGAAGATGATTAGAATTCGTTAACTATGATCAACGTTTTATATTATAAAACAATCGAGATAGTTATGAAACTAAATATTCATTAGAGCAAACATACCCAAGTCCTCTTCCACCTTCGAAACTCTAATTTGCATAAAATCACATGTTCACATTCTTTCAACCTCAAGCCGGTTTCGTGTATAAGGGATAAACTGGTAATTATTTTAAATTAAAAGGGCTGACGATGGCATATTTAAAAACCTCGTGACGAAACCTTTAAATATTACTAGAAACGGTTAAGAAACGGGGTCTCAAGCCGGTTTCGTGTATAAGGGATAAACTGGTAATTATTTTAAAGTAAAAGGGCTGACGATGGCATATTTAAAAACCTCGTGACGAAACCTTTAAATATTACTAGAAACGGTTAAGAAACGGGGTCTCAAGCCGGTTTCGTGTATAAGGGATAAACTGGTAATTATTTTAAAGTAAAAGGGCTGACGATGGCATATTTAAAAACCTCGTGACGAAACCTTTAAATATTACTAGAAACGGTTAAGAAACGGGGGAATCCTAGCGAACCGCAAATGCAAAACCAAACGACGACTCTCCCTGTTTGTTTCAATACGGCAGCGCCATTCGCCGGAATTTTTAATCAAAACCACCGCATTCTTACCGTCTCCGGCAGCCGTATCATTTCTGTAAACCCTAATATCACCTACTATCTTCCACACATACGATGATTTCATATTTTCTTTTCCCTCAATAATTTACTCAGCAATGAACCCCGTCAACGAAGGTAACCCTAATTTCTCCGATTTCGTTCATACACACACACACACGCATATGCACTGATAGAAACGTAATTATTTGCTTATGAGACTTGAATTAGTTCGGTAATGAGGTTTGGTTGTGTATCACCGGGTCAAACCCCAAATTAATCTTGAATTTTGAAACCTAAACTTTTGACGAACATTTGGTATCACTGTTTTACATTTCGCTTGTGATTAGAGTGTTAATAGAAATAGCCAAATAGGAATCGAAAGTGTAATTGCTGTTATACAACTTATAGCCAAATAAAAAACCACAATGGTTGTGGAAAAGATATGGGGATTTGGTGTAATATCCCATTTGTCCAGGTTCGAATCCGGGCGTAAACAACAATTGTGGCCATTGAGGTTTTTAATGTCTTACAGTCATAATTTGCCAAGGGATTTGTCTAGACATAGCCAAAGACACCCTTCAAAAAAAAACTTAAGGCCGTGTACCAAACACTTACCCGGGAAGCGCTTACCGGTAAAATTTAACACTATCATTTACTTACCGGGTAAGTTTTTAGTCCACTAAAACGTCATCGTAGGCAACAATTTACCCGGTAAGCTCTAACCGTGGTAAAAGTCATCGCCCACACTTACCGGGCTTTGGTCCTTGCGCCGCTCTTACCGATAAGATTCTGATAAGAACCCCGATTTACTAAATAACTAAAATAAAAGAATTGTAGAAGAAACGGTAGCCGGATGCTTGATTAACAAGAAAAGGATAGGTAACTAGCTATTCGAGAGGCTAGACTCTCCCAAGAACAAACACAATATTTTTCTCCATGCCGTACTCTCCTCTCTATCCCCTATTTATTAATAACCCTAATAACCTTAATGGGATTGGGCTTAGGGTTGGTACATAACAAATTCTTGGTCCGGTAAGGTAATGTGATTTGGTAAGCAGCTTACCCGGGTAAGCGTTTGGTAAACGGCCCCTAATAGAATTACAATTGACTCTGGATTTGGTAGCATTTGAATCGAAATATTATTCTGTTGCTGAATTATATTATTGTCGGTGCTTAATTGTTGTGATGAAGGAGATGAAAGGGACCTCGAAGTGGGTTCCGATTCATTCCCAAACCCCATTCACCTACGGTCTCCCTCTCCTTCCCATTGGACACCACTGGCTGCAGACTCCTACCCTTCTCCTTCTCCTAGGACACCTGCATTGGTGGTTTCCAATTCTGGTAAGTTATCAAGCTCATCAAATCCTGCTAAATTTTATGTGCTTCTAGTTCTAGTAATATGTTAAACTTATCAGGTACAGGCAAGTCACTATCATATACTAATTCCGGGAAGACATTGGTGTTTTCCAATTCGGGGAAGTCACTATCAGGACCAGGTTCCGCCAAGTCGTTAATGAGTCAGGGTAGCAGGAAGAAGTATGTGAAGCAGGTGACTGGGAGACACAACGACACAGAGCTCCACTTGGCGGCACAGCGTGGGGATGTGATGGCAGTCAAGCAGCTTCTTGATGAAATTAATGAGCAGATGCTGAGGACTTCGAAAGGGGAAGAGTTTGATGCGGAGGTGGCTGAGATTAGGGCTTCGGTGGTGAATGATGTGAATGATTTGGGAGAGACAGCTTTGTTTACAGCTGCAGAAAGAGGGTATATAGAGGTAGTGAAGGAACTGTTGCCGTACACGACAAAAGAAGGAGTTGCTTTGAAGAATAGATCCGGTTTTGATCCATTACACATTGCTGCTAGAGAAGGTCACCAAGGTAATATAGTCTATGTTTGGCAAGCTGGCTGTTAGCTGAAAAGCTGGTTGTTAGCTTGTTAGAGTCCCATATAGAACAATTTTTGTTCAATATAGTTGGAATCTACCTTCTCTCTTGAAGGACCCTTTTGGAGATTAATCTTGGGTTCCACATATTCTCACATGGTATTAGAGCCAAGATTCACCAATTTGTATTCGTCTAGCCCCCTTGAAATTATGTGACAATCTATGCCGCCTAACCTCAATTGGAAGGGGCGTGTCAGAGTCCCACATAGGCTAGGCCTTGACCATTTCTTTTCAATAGATGTTGCAACCTCCTTTTTTCTCCTCAAATGCTCTTTTGGGGATTGATCTAGCGATCCACATTTTCTCGCATGCCTATTAGTTGATAAACTAGCTAACAAGAGCATCTCCAACAGATTCTTTCTAATTTTTTTAAAATAGAGACCTAAGGTCAAAATATCTAAAATAAATTACATTTAACTCCAACATATTCTCTATTTTAGAGATTTCAACATTCATTGTATTATTAAAATATTATATAAATTTATCATCTCAAGACATTGTTTAAAAAGAATTTATATAAAATAACAATAACTCAACCCTATTGGTGGGAATAAATAAAAAAGTATTTCTCTCTCCATATATAGTGTTTTAGAGAATTCTCTAAATTTGTAGATTTTCTAGTTTTCTGTATTTTAGAGAGCAATATAGAAACTGTGAGCAATTTAGAAACAAAACTCCAATTTTCTCTTATGTTAGAGAAGTTGTTGGAGATGCTCTAAATGAGTCATGTTTGGTAAAATATAGGTGACAAGCTAGATGACAATATAAAATAACCTAAGAAGACATGTGAGATTATTGTTCTTGTATCTGACTTTTGTATCAGTTCACGTTATGATATGCAGAGATTGTCCAGATCCTTTTGGACCACGACCCGAATCTGAGCAAAACGGTTGGTCAATCAAATACTACTCCTCTTACAACTGCAGCTGCAAGAGGGAATACATCTGTGGTCAATGAATTGTTATCAAGAGATCCTAGCTTGGTAGACATTCCAAGATCAAATGGAAAAAACGCGTTACACTTAGCTGCACGGCAAGGGTACGTAGACATAGTGAGTGCATTGCTGGCGAAAGATCCACAATTGGCAAGAACAACCGATAAGAAAGGTCAGACTGCTTTGCATATGGCTGTGAAAGGGGTTGGTTGTGAAGTTGTGAAATTGCTTCTTCAGGCTGATCCAGCGATCGTTATGCTACCCGACAAGTTTGGTAACACGGCTTTGCACGTAGCAACACGAAAGAAACGGGTCGAGGTATTAACCAACTTTTAGCAAACGGGTCGAGGAATTGATCAACTTTTAGCAAACGGGTGGCTTTTAAACTGCCAAATGTATATGTGAGTGGCGCAATCGGCTTTTCAAACAGTCGTATTTGGCTTTTAATCGCGAAAAAAAACACGTTTCTTGCTGGAAAACACTACCATTTGCAAAAAACCCAAGCTGTTATTTCTATAATTTGTAATTGTTCTTGGCCCACTACAACAAAATTGAGTTTATCTGACGCCTAAAGTAAATAAATATCCTAACAAAGTGTTTTGTAGGACTAAAGTTTATAGGACCAAACAAACAAGTGTCCTATCTAACCACAAGGGTTGTGACGTAACGGTTAAGGCTCTGGGGATGTGGTGGAATATCTCATTTGCCCAGGGTTCGAATCCAGGCGTACAGAACAACTGTGACCACTGAGGTTAAATCAGGGTTGATGTCTTATCGTCATAATTTGCTAAGGGATTAGTCTAGGCATAGTCTAGGACATCCTTCCCAAAAAAAAAACAAGTGTCCTATCTAAAAGTGTTACAAAAAGTTTATAGGACGCATTTGCACGTCGTAACAAGTTTTTTTGAACAATTTTCAAATAGAGTGTCCTATTAACTATTTTATATTTCCTATAAACAAAAATGTCCTCTAAAAAGATGGGTTTAAAGACACTTTTCAAAAGCGTCCTATAAAATTAGCTAATATGACACTTTATCTTGAAAATGTCCTAAAACCTTGTTACGATGCTCAAAAGTGTCTTATAAACTTATTATAACACTTTTAGATATGACACTTTTTTGTTTGCTATAAGCTAAGATCCTATAAAACATTCTACTAGGACGCTTATTTATTTTAGGTGTTCTATAAACTCAAATTAGTTGTAGTGTGGAAAATATAGTGTTTCTTTTGCGTCTATCGTTCAAGAATGATAAGATTATGGTTATCTTTTGATCGATTGCAGATTGTAAACGAGCTGTTACTTCTCCAAGACACGAATGTGAATGCTTTGACCAGAGATCACAAAACGGCTCTCGACATCGTTAACGGGCTCCCGTTCTCGGAAGACACCTCGGAGATCGTTGAAAATCTGGCCCGTTATGGGGCCGTAAGAGCGAATGACTTGAACCAGCCGCGAGACGAGCTCAGACAAACAGTCACGGAAATCAGGAATAATGTCTACAATCAACTGGAACAAGCCCGAAAAACAAACCGAAACATGAGCGGAATCGCAAAGGAGCTTCGAAAACTCCACCGTGAAGGGATCAACAACGCCACCAACTCCGTCACCGTGGTGGCGGTTCTCTTCGCCACGGTGGCATTCGCCGCCATTTTCACGGTACCTGGCGGCAACCAGGATAACGGGAAGGCGGTGGCGGTTCATAGCCCGTCATTCAAGGTGTTCTTCATCTTTAACGCTATAGCGTTGTTTACATCGTTGGCGGTGGTGGTGGTGCAGATCACGGTGGTGAGAGGGGAGATCAAATCGGAGAGACGGGTGGTTGAGGTGATTAATAAGTTGATGTGGTTGGCGGCCGTTTGTACAACGGTGGCGTTTATATCGTCGTCGTATATAGTGTTGGGGAGACACCATCGGTGGTCGGCGATTCTGGTGACGGTTTTTGGGGCGGTAATAATGGCGGGAGTTCTCACTGGTATGACGTATTATGTGGTGAAATTTAAGAAGTTACGGAGAGTGAGGAGGAAATCGAAAAGTAACAGTGGGTCGTGGCGGCAGTGGGATTACTCTGACGCTGAAGAAAAAACGATTTATGCTATCTGATTCATGTTTTTTTTTGGGTTTAGATTTTATGTAAATTGAATTTTTTTTGTATATTAATTGAATTTCTGTACAAATTTGCATCTTAAAATCTCACGAATCTGTTGCATTTTTAAATTTGAATCAAATAGTTTAAACAGGGGTGGGGAAAGTTAATGTTCTAAAAAAACTCGTCTTGACGCGCCATGGCGTCGAGGCTTGGCCTTGCCACCACGTTTTACTCCTTGGTGTCGAGATAAGGCATGAAGCTCGTCATGGCCCGCCATGGCGCGTTATGCTGTTACAAATTTGTATACTTTCGATTTTTCGAATCTACATACTTCGAAATTCAATTTGAATTTTCTCATTAGTATCTTTAGAATTTCTTTTGTTTATCGTTTTATATGAATTTAAATTGTTAATCACTTAATAAATATTATTCAAGACACTGATATAAACACGTACATTAATATATACGTGTATATTATATACGTATTTGCCGTCTTAAGCCACGTTTTTTGAAGAAAGTTAACCCATTTTGACTTGGGAAAAGTCAATTAGATTTATATGGAAAATAAAATATAATTTTTTCCAAACGGAATCTAGTAGATTGCCCTGCATTAAAACGGATAAAAATCATCAGTCCCATTTATCACTGAATTATGTCTAGAATTAAATATTTAGACATCATCATCGTTTTTATAAGTAATTTTTCAAGGTAAAGGTAGTTAATTAGAGCATTTTCATCGGATGTTTTTAAAGGTTTTTTAAAATAAAAATTCAAAGTCTAAAATCTATATGAAAGTTTGTATTAAATTTTAACATATTAATTTATTTTATATATTACATTATTATTTATATTATTAAAATAATAGATATATCTAATAACATACATTTTTTCTCTTAAGCATTTTGTTTTGATACTTTATATTGATGGAATATAGTAAAAGAATAAATATTAATCAAGTAATTAGCATTAAAAGCGGTACATAAAGATTTACTTGTTGTTTTTAAAAGATTTTAAGTAATGAACATTAAATAACGGTACATGAAGGCTTTAGGGGTTGTTTTTAGGAGTTTATTTTTATAAATGCTTTATAATATAGTATAGATAAATAAATAAGTAATATATTCTCGTTTGCTCAATTAGACCAAAGAGGGTAGATATACAGAACTAAATGGCCACCTTAATTATTTATGGTTGTCACATAGTACGTTCAAGAAAGAAAAAGAAAAGTCAACCACATACGTAGAAGAATTGATATGGAAATGGACAATTTTTATAATGGAATGATAAATATGTACATATAATATTTCTGAATATATATATATATATATATATATATATAGAAAGTTTCAACGAAAACGCTAACTATTTAAGAAAATAAGAAAAGGTCGTTCATGAATAAAATCACATATGATTTTACACGGCCTGGACACGCGCGGCCTAGGCCGCGACTTACAGGTCGCGTGGCAAGTCGCGTGATCATATGTGATTTTGTACGTGTGTAGTGTAAAATCGCATGTGATTTTGTACATGAACGATCTTTTTCGTGTTTTCTTAAATTGTCAGCGTTCTCGTTTGAACCCACCTCTCTCTCTCTCTATATATATATATATGTGGTCAGGTTTAAGGGAAAACCTAATAAAAACGGAAAACTGAAGAAAACACCGTAGGAGCACTTCATCTGGACGGTATACACTTGTGCATACAGGTAAATAGTTGACTTTTTGGTTTTATGCACAAGTGCATTATGCATTTGTGCATATATGTACAAATGCATGTTACAAATAACCTGTATGCACAAGTGCATACCGTCCAGATGAAAGGTTTCTAGGGTGTTCTTTAGTTTTCCGTTTTTTTGAGGTTTTCCTTTGAACCTGACCCTATATATATATTAGTTAAAAAGAACAGACTAAATTAATTAAATACATCGTCCAAATTACTAACTGCGGTGCATATGTAAAATTAGGAAGAAATTTATATGATATATATTTTTTGAGATGACAAAATCCAAACTTGTGATGGATAATGTATTACTGCATTCAGCACTTTTAATTTCTATAATTAAACGAGCATGAAAAGTGATGAATGATGATAATAAGAGAATTAATGGTGTTATGATGTTAGGTACCAACCGACAGTATGTAACATAATAACATCGATCGTGAAAAATATGAGACACCAAGAAGTTAATGGTATTAAATGATACCAATTGGTACCATACAGTTCAAAATTAACAGTAATAACAAATTAAAATTAAAATTAAACCCTATTATTTAACTATATTTGATAAATAAATAAATAAAAATAAACTAATATAATTATCAATTAATAGTTCCATTAAGAAGCAACATCTGGATCTCTAACTGATGAATCTTGTTTGGCAAAAAAAATCTGTCTTTTAATGGTACTAAACCCTTGGAGTGATTTTGTATCTTAGACTCCCCGTATCATTCAACATTCCAATTTCATTCTGAACAACCAATCATATTTCATTTTTCATTATATCATAAAAGTCTCTTAATCATTATGACCACTAATGATCCTGCATCAAACCATTAGGTAATTGTCAAACAGCCCCTTAGGTAGTTACAGTATCTCCAACAAGATTTTACAAAAGTTCTTTAGCATGGAGAATTAGAATTTAAAATCTCTACAACTCCAACGGATTCTATATTTTGAAGATTACAACATTGATTATATTATTAAAATATTTTTTACATGTAATAAAACTTTTTTTTTAACGGCAATTGCAATTCGGGGGTATCCTGAACTATGTCCAGACTAATCCCCCTTCGACCCGGCCACGATCCGGCCCATAACAGCAGGCCCACGAACTGCCCCTTGATTCGGGGATACCTCCGCGTGATCACCACGGGGTTCGAACCCGGGTAGTAAGGGTGTAGCGCCCCAAAATCCAAGCCAATTTAAACCTCAAATTACAACGGGTTATGACAATAAAATTTCAACTTATATAGATAGCAAAGGAATTAACCATCAAGAGTGTAATTACAATACAGGATACTTCGAATAACCTATCAATCTAATCATGTCACTATAATCAGATTAATTGAGTTATCTAAGCTATCCTCCAAAAATCTCCTCTTTGTTAATTGCCACTTCTGCTATTCCAAAAACACTCGTCCCACAACCCTTTATTTGCCTGAGCCTGTACCTGGTAAGAAAACATCATATGAAACGATTAGGCCAACGCCTAGTGAGAACATTCGTTTCAATTACAAAAATCAATGTAAACAAGTTACAACAAACCTGGTTACTCCTTTTCTTACCGTACGTATAATTCTATTTCATTATACAATTTTATCCAATCCCATGACTATGACTGACAACAAATCCATCAGCATATCATACCCCAGAGCCACACTACGGATCTTCAAAGATTCTAGATCAATGCTCTCCACCAATAAATCGCGATTACACACGCCCATTTATCAGTAAGGAAGCAGAGATTACAAGTACTTATGTCAACCTCACTCTCTTCCTTAGAAATCAGGAATAACGATTAATACCACACGCCTATTCCATGATTTCCCACACACACTGGAATAACGATTAAATGAGTAATACCACACGCCTATTCCAAGTGATTACCAAACTTTAATGCCTATGGATCCATTACACTTATTTATACTCGTGCAAGTAAATGCTTAATACAGATTTCTCATATCATTCAGTATGAGCAAATCACCTTGATACCATATAGATTCCTCATATCATTCAGTATGAGCCAATCTCCTTTACCTATACCAAACACCTGCCTAGTATCAAACCGGCACAGTCATCAAGCCTAACATACTACCCTTCGAATGTACGTATGTTCATGCTAAACTAATTATGTCTCTTTCACTAGATCACAACGATTCACAATTAACAGAACTGAAAATTGCCCAGTCTGCACAAAGTGTCCGGATAACAAGATGTTTCCGGATAACCTAACTTATCCGGACAACCCATGCTTTCCGGTAAATTCCTACTTTTCCGGACATATTTCAAATCCGGATAACATCCGGACTCTATGATTATCCGGATACCATCCGGTAACTAATTTCATCCGGATTCTTGTAATAAAATAAACCTACCCGGATACTTCCTGCGTCCGGAAACATTCATCATTGGGGTTTTCCGGATACGACGATTCATCCGGAAAAAAGTTGGGTCTGCAGTCTAAAATTCAATCTAACTTCTTGTCTGTTCGATTCAGCTCATTCCCAGTACAACCATACAGTTCATAATCACTTTATACAACTATTTCACGGTTCAATTTAACATAAGAACACTGATTTAAGCAAAGTACCAATGAACTCACCTTATGTTTGCAAAACCCACTTCCTGCACTGTTAGTGCAATATGTCTTCAATGTTTAAATATAGAAAGGTCAAAGTCAAAGTCCTTGTAATGTGCTTAGGTATAAATAGCTTTGTTTAGACTATTCTTTTAAGGCTTTTGGACATAACTCTCATATTGTAATACAGAGCCGACATGAATACATTCTAAGCTTTCTCTCTCTACTCTCTCTCTCTCTCTAGAATTTCTCTCTAATCTTGATAGATCTTGGATTAACAATTGGAAATTTGATCGATTTTCTTGATTTTTCAAGAAAATCTCGTTTTCTTGGATTTTTGTCAAATTTGTGTGATTCTTGGTCGAATTTGATCAAGATTTAGTTCGTTGGATTCGTTTTTGATAGAGGGACACTTTTCGTTCAAGGATCGGAGGCTAATTTCATCGTTTTGAGGATCGATTTGAAGGATTTCAAGAATTTTATTCTGTTCGTCAAAAACAGTCTGATCAGTTTATCAGATTTTGTTTCAACAATTTTCAGCGAAATTAGTTTACATCATCGTGTTAGAAACTTGTTTTCTAACATTTCTGCAAAGTTTGGTTGATTAATTCGAAGATTTGATGAAGATTTGAAGTTTTTTGGTGAAATCCACCATTTTTTAAGAACTTGAAGAACACAAATGGGTTATGGATTTTTAGTGTGTTTTGTGTTTAATTTTGATTGCAAAGTATTTCTCCATCATTCTAAACAAGATTTACATCATCAATTTCACAAAAATACATCAAGAATTGTTCAATTTTAAGATTTTGTAAAATTTGGTGTTCTTGAGAAAAAGTTCTCTGTGGAATTTTTGGAACATTGATTTTGCAATTTGGTGTTGAATTGATTGATTTTTGTGCAAATTCGTGTCCAAAAACAGTTTTTAGACATGAATTGATCAAAAATTTCAAGGTTTTATTCATAAAAATCATTTTTGAAATTTTTGGAGTCATCATGTTCTTGAGATGTTCTTGAAAAATTATTTTAGATCTTGAATTTTGATCCAATTTTGTTCTTCAGATGTGGTTAGAAGTTGTTTGTAACTTGTTTTGAATCATAATTCAAGAGATTTAATTTGGTTGTTGAGTTTGTGATATTGCAGGAAAGGAATTCGCATCCTGAAGGGATTCGCAAGCTACATCAAATTTAATGTGTATGTGTGAATGCATGAGCTGTGTGTATGTGTGCATGAGATGTGCGTATGTGTTCTTATTGTGCGTTTTGTATCTGAAAAAGAATTCGCAACCTACATAAATTCAGCTGTATGTGTGTAAGCTTAAGGAACTCACAAGCCAAAGAAGAAGGTTTGCGCAAGAGGCAGTTGCGAATTACTGACTTAGTTAAATTCACCTACATGATTGCTTGCTTCAATTAATTTTCACCTACATGTTTGCTTGCTTTGAATTAGTTTCACCTAGTTGCTTGCTTGCTTAATTAGATTAAGCTACTTGCTTGACTGCTTCCAGATCTCGTATACTTCGGTTTTCGCAAGATTGGTTAACAGATTTTCTGCACCAGATCTCAAGGGTTTTCTTTCGTGTAACACTGGTTTTCGCAAGCTATTATTACGAAAACAGTAACTTTTCGTAAGCCTTTGTTACGCAAACCTCAAGTTGTTCGTATACCACTTCTACGCAAATCTCAACTTTTCGCAAGCCACTCATCTGTGACTTTTGAGTATTTCGCAACTGCTCTTGCGATTTTTGACACTTAGTCAAATTTTCTGAACTGTTCATTTCAGACCTTTCTGTTTGGTTACTGTTTTTTCTGATTTGTTCTGCTTAAGATTTTTTTTAGATCACGATGGCTTATCAAGTTTCAGGTAATCGTCCTCCGATGCTTAACAAGGATTCGGATTTTGTGAAATGGACGGTCAACTTCATGGATTTCATTTCGAGAAGAGAAAATGGAGATTTAATGATAAAATCTTTCACCGAAGGCCCGTTGATCCTTTATAAACGGGAAGAAGATTTTACTGAAGAAGAGATATATCGGAAGAGAGCTGATAAAGATGCAACATTATATTTGATCCTTGTTATTTCCAAACTTCCACAATATACTTGTGCTCGATTAAATGCTTTCAAAAATAATCCTATGTTGTTGTGGAAGGAATTAACGAAGCTAATGCATGGATCGTATGTTGATTTCAGGGTAAAGAAAGTGAAGAATGCTGATAAGGAGGATACAAATCAGACAACATCAGAAATTCACATAGAGGAACCGTCAAAAGCGGAAGAAAAGAAAGTTGATTTAGAGAAAAAGGAAGACATGAAGGTTGTGATAGAAGATTCTGAGAAGATCACTGAGCTTACAAAGAGACTATCAGATTTAGAAAAATTAATAAAAGATGAAAGAGAAGAACATAAGAAAGAAAGAGAGGGTCTAGCTCTAAGAATTTCGGATCTTGAAAAGGAATTGAAGATGAAGACTAAAGCTTGTGAAGATAACAAAGCTTTTGAACTCCAATTCCAAAGACTTTCCAAGCAGAACTCAGATTTTCAGAAAGTATTATTTTTAGAGAAGCAAAAGGTGGAGAAGGAAAGAGCCGAGTTTGAGGTTAAAAGGAAAGAGTTTGAAGTGAAGAATGGGAAGCTTTCAGAGAAAATTTCTGAACTGCAAGAGGAGTTGGATTTGGAAAGAAGTGAGTTAGAAAAGAGAAAGAAAGTTGAGTTTCAAGCAAGGAGCGTAAAGGATGATTTTTCTGTAGAACGGAAGATATTTCAGCAAGAAATTCAGAAACTCACGAAGAACTTGGCGGGTTTATCTACAGATATCATGAAGGAAAAGTGGGTGAATTGTGATATTCGGAAGAAGCTCGAGTTGATGACAAAGGAACGAAATGCCTTAAAAGACAAAGTGAGGTTGTTCAACAACTCCGAGTGTTTTTCAGAATGTCCGATGCGTCCTTCTAACATTTTCTACGAGCATTATGTGGATAAGTCTTCCAAATCATTTGCTGATCTTCCTTCCTACAAAAGAGTCAACATGAAATGGAAGGTAAAAGGTAAACTTCCTGATAAAGATGTATCAAAATCATCATTTCCAAATAAGAATTTTACAACGAAAGTTAATTCTTTTGTTAATTCTTATTGTGGAAATTATGATTTTGTTAATAATAATAGTGTTCAATATTGGTATGGTACTTACCATTTTCTTTCTTATAGAGCTCCGCTTAACGTGTCAGGACCCAAGACTCGTTGGGTACCAAAATCTACTTAATCTGTTTTGCAGATTTAGTGACAAGCGTTGAACTCTCGGAAGATGAAGTACTTGTGCTTTCAAAGAAGACATTGAACATCACATGAGTTCAGGGAGTTTTCTATCTTTTAATATATACATGGGATATTTGGTAAATCTTTTGGTATTTTGTAGGGGGAGAGATATAAAAGACAATGGTTTTTGAACACATCAGTTCAAAACCCGCACTTCAACGGTAATGGATTCTGAACAATTCAGTTCAGGACCCGTACTTCAAAGGCTATGACTTCTAAACAAATCAGTTTAGAACTCGTACTTATCAGGTGATATCTTTTTAAACTTTAACTGCCATATCTTTTTTGTTTCTCAAATCAAGTGATAAAAAGGTAACATTGTGTTATATTTTATTTCTACTAACGTTGAAAGTTTGAACCTTCACAAATTTAATTCAATGAAGTGAAATTCTTCAATTTTTCACTCAATGAATAAAATGTGTGTTAAGGATGATTTTACGAGCATTTTTGTATCGTCGGAGTTATATTTGTTTCTACTTTCGCTTCTGAAATAAGTCGAAAGGTCAGCGAAACATGTTTGAGATTTTGATATAAGCGCAAAATTGTGTAAATCTCGACTTATTTAGAATACAATGCTCACAAAGCCTATTCGTTTTAATCATGAATGGAAACGAAAATATGGGAGAAGCACTACGTTTTTGAACCAAGTGATTGAGATGCTATAATAAAAAATATATATATATATATATATATATATATATATATATAATAAAATCATTCAGTTTGATAGTCTGTGCCTGTGGCCTATCTGGTTTGGGAGATTAAGTCCCAAGGGGTACTCGTTACCTAGCCCCTAAGATCAACTGATCTGGGATTGGCTGACCCAAATCCTGCTATAGAACCAGGTAGAAAGCCATGTTCTACTGGTACAGATGGGATTAAGGTATATCGATGTAGCCTTTCTGGTTCGGGAGAGTAAGTTCCAAGGGGTGCTTGTCACCTAGCCCCTAAGGCCAACTGGTATGGGATTGGCTGACCCAAATCCTGCTATAGGACCAGTTAGAAAGTTACGTTTACGGTGTATCTTAGTCTTAATAAACTGTTTGATTATAAAAGATGCCAATGAGCACATAATAAAAGTTGCCAATGTGCATGAAAAGATGCCTAAGAGCACACATCTCTTGAAACTTAGGGAAAATACAAAGTCGCGATAAACCTGTAAATTTGTGAAAATTCTGTTTTTGGACAAATAGTGTGAGTAAGAGCAAAGTATTCTTATAGGTTTTAGAGGTGCATTTACTTGCTGCTAATCATATTTCGCATGCTAGCACACCAAATAGATTTAATAAAGGAGTTGAAACTGAACATTTTTAACTTGATATGCAATGATGTCTTGTTTTTGAATCCAAACGCATGCATTTGATTTCACTTGATGGAAATATCTGTTACATTTCATTAAGTTGAATTTCTTTTGTTTGGTGTTCAAATGACTAAATGTTAGTAGTAATAAAATGTTGTTCAATGAATTCTATTTTCTTTATATAAGTTTGTTAAAATGTGCGTTTATAAGCTTTTTATGCAAATTTTCAGGGGGAGAAAATCAACTGGCTCTACAATTCTTATTTTTAGGGGGAGCAAGATCTTTCGCTTATGGGGAGATTGTTCGTGTTTTTCAAGGGGATGAGATGTTTTTGAAGAGGGAGATTGTCCGTGACTGAAATTGAAAAGATTTTCGATGCTCGTGATGCTCACTTTCATCGAAAAAGGGGGAGAATGTCTACATCAATTTCATGTCAAAGAAAGTTTAAAATCAAAGATTCGTTTTAATGTCAACGGGGAGATTTGTAGAAAGAAGACGTCGTTTCAAGAAAGGATAGGGGGAGTTTTATTCTTCAAGAGTTTTTAAGAAATCGATTGATCATTTCAGTGATCTCTTTCTTTTGAACTCGCGCGTTTATGAAGATCGACACTGAAGGATGAAATTCTCAAGTCAATGGAAATGGGGAGAATTCTTCAAGAGTTTGAGGAAAATCGATTGATCCTTTCAGTGATCTCTTTTTCTTGAACTTGTGTTTCTTGTATTAAAAAGATTTGTGTGAAGATTCATATTCTCCTGTTCGAAGTAAGAAGTTCGTTATTTGCCGTTTGAAGATTGGATGACGTTTTGACTTTGACAAGCTTTGATGAAGTCCGAAGATTCAAGAAAGCTAAAGCTTGCTGATCGCATTTGTTTAAACCTTGAATCCAAGGGGGAGATTGTTAGTGCAATATGTCTTCAAGGTTTAAATATAGAAAGGTCAAAGTCAAAGTCCTTGTAATGTGTTTAGTATAAATAGGTTTAGTTGTGTGTTAGAAGGAGACTCTTAGAAACATTCTCATAATTCACATTCATATCTTAGAGAGAGAAAGTGCTGAACTCATATCTTGTATACAGTGTTCTTGATCAATGAGATGACAAATTCATATCTTCTCTATCTTGAATGATCTTTAGGGTTTAACATGCACAAATCTGATTTCCCCCAATCTATTGATAATGATTCTGTAAATTAATCCAAAACACATATTCGTTTATCATCATTCATTCACAACAAGAATTATCAGAAACTAAGTTCAATCCCTTACCAATTTGAACCCAAAATCTTGCTTTTCTTCCTTTCTACCTTTTTCTCTCTATCCCTTCTCTCTTTCTGCCGACTTCAACAAAAATCTGAATGAGATAATATCTCATTTCAGCTACTATATCCAAACACACTTTCCAAAAGTGACCAAAAGCACCCTCAAGTTTCATTAATTCCAAAAGTAACATCTTACTTACATCTCTTGTATTTTGACCCTAATGAATCATAAAACTTCCTTATAATTCAAAGTTTACACAAAATACAAATACATCTCAATTCTCATTAAAATATTATTACTGAAAATTCGGGATGTTACAATACTCCCCAACTTGAAAATGATTTCGTCCCCGAAATCAGAATCAGGTAAACAAATGAGGATACCTATCCCTCATACTCTCTTCCGACTCTAAAGTCACATTAGCACCTCGATGGTGTTTCCACTGTACTTTCAACATAGTTACTTCCTTGCCATTACGTAGCTTCCTAACCGATCTTTCCAAAATTGCCTCTGGTTCTTCCACACATCGACTCTTTTCATCTACCCTTACATCGGCAAGTGGAATCACATCTTCCTCTTCGGCTAGACATTTCCGAAGATAACACACATGAAAAGTATTATGAACCCCTTCCAACTCTGGTGGAAGATCCAACTGATATGCTTGCAAACCAATCCTTTTAATAATAGTGAAAGGTCCTAGAAAACGAGGACTTAGCTTCCCACGTTTACCAAACCTTATCATTCCCTTCCAAGGGGATACCTTAAGCATCACGCGCTCCCCAACTTGGAATTCTTTTGGTCTTCTTTTCGGATCAGCATAACTCTTTTGTCGATCCTGAGCTGCTTTCATATGCTGCCGAATTTCTTTCACCTTATCAGCTGTTTGTTGTACCAATTATGGACCATCAAACTGTTTCTCTCCGACTTCTAACCAACATACCGGGGTTCTACATTTTCGACCATACAAGGCTTCGAAGGGCGCTCTTCCGATACTGGAATGATAACTGTTATTATACGCAAATTCTACTAACGGTAGATGCGTATCCCAGTTACCTCCAAAATCCAATACACATGACCTGAGCATATCTTCCAAAGTTTGTATAGTCCTTTCACTCTGTCCATCAGTCCGTGGATGAAAAGCAGTGCTCAAATTAACTTTCGTACCCAATTCCTCTTGTAGTGATCGCCAAAACCTTGAGGTAAACCGACTATCACGATCTGACACAATCGACACCGGTATACCATGTCTTGACACCACCTCATCAATATACAGCTTCACCAATTTCTCAATTGGTGATGTTTCTTTCATAGCCAGAAAATGAGCACTTTTAGTTAATCTATCCACGATTACCCATATTGTGTCGTTACCCTTTTGCGTCTTGGGTAATTTCGTCACAAAGTCCATGGTGATCTTCTCCCACTTCCATTCCGGAATTTCCAAAGATTGGAAACTTCCGTAAGGTTTCTGATGTTCCGCTTTCACCAACGAACATGTTCTACATGTTTCTACCTTCCGGGCCACATCTACTTTCATAGCCGGCCACCAATAATGCAATTTCAGATCTCGATACATCTTTGTATTCCCAGGGTGTATGGAATACCTAGATCTATGAGCGTCTTCGAGAATCAGCTCTCGATTTCCTCCAATCTTTGGTACCCAAACACGACCTTGGAACAGCTTTATTCCATGACCATATTCAGTTAGCTGAAGGTGTTGCTTGCCCATCACTTCTTCTTTCAGGTTTACTTCCCGTAAAGCCTCCGCTTGTGCCTCTTTTATCTTTTCCATCAAACTCGATGTCACATCAATTCTAGCATTGATCGATTTCAAACATCCACTATACTATTTCCTACTTAAAGCATCGGCCACGACATTTGCTTTACCAGGATGGTAATGCAATTCACAATCGTAATCTTTAAGTAATTCTAACCATCTTCGCTGTCTCATATTTAACTCTTTCTGATCAAAAACATGCTGCAAACTTTTATGGTCAGTAAAAAGAGTACATTTGGTTCCATACAAGTAGTGCCTCCACAGCTTTAAAGCAAACACAACAGCCGCTAACTCCAAATCGTGTGTCGGGTAGTTCTTCTCGTGTTCCTTAAGTTGTCTTGACGCATAAGCAATCACTTTGCCTCGTTGCATCAATACGCATCCTAGACCCATCTTTGAAGTATCACTGTATACCACTAAATCTTCTGTTCCTTCTGGTAAAGCAAGAACCGGAGCCTCACACAACTTTTGAAGTAAAGTTCTGAAAGCCGATTCTTGTTTCTCCGTCCAGACAAACTTCACATTCTTTCTAGTCAGAATAGTCAAAGCAGATGCAATCTTAGAAAAGTCTTTAATAAACCTTCTGTAATAACCTGCTAAACCCAAGAAACTTCTTATTTCAGATGCACTTCTAGGTGTCTCCCAATTTGCCATAGCTTCAATCTTAGCTGGGTCTACCTTGACTCCTTCTGAAGTGATCACGTGACCTAGAAATTGTACTTCTTTTAACCAAAATTCACATTTTGAAAACTTCACGTACAATTTCTCTCTTCTTAAAACTTCTAAGACTTCACGTAGGTGTTGTTCATGATCTGCTTTAGTCTTTGAATACACAAGTATGTCATCAATAAATACGATAACAAACTTGTCCAAGAAAGGTCGACACACTCTATTCATCAGATCCATGAAGACAGCTAGAGCATTTGTCAACCCGAATGGCATTACTAGAAACTCATAATGCCCGTATCTGGTTCTAAAAGCTGTCTTAGGAATATCTTCATTTCTAACCCGCACTTGGTGATACTCTGACCTCAAATCAATCTTAGAAAAACATCCTGCCCCTTGAAGTTGATCAAATAGATCATCGATTCTTGGAAGCGGATATTTATTCTTAATCGTCACCTTATTCAGCTCGCGGTAATCTATACACATTCTCATAGTACCGTCTTTCTTCTTAACAAACAGGACCGGAGCTCCCCAAGGCGAAGAACTCGGTCTGACAAAACCTTTATCTAATAACTCCTGGAGTTGAGTCATCATCTCTTTCATTTCAGACGGCGCTAGACGGTAAGGTGCACGCGCTATCGGAGACGAACCTGGAATGAGATCAATTCTAAACTCCACCTGCCTTTCAGTAGGTAGACCAGGAATATTATCAAGAAATATGTCAGGAAACTCACGTACCACCTTGATATCTTCCAATTGTTTCTTTTCCAACCTTCCATCTAAGACATACGCCAGATAGGACATACATCCTTTCATTAAACACTTCCGCGCCTTCACAACAGAGATTAACAGAATTTCCCCCTTTTGCTTTTCCCCGAAGATGAATACGTCATCCTTATCGGTCATCGGAATCCTGATTAATTTCTTTGCGCAAAATATTTCTGCTTGATTGGCTGTCAGCCAATCCATACCCACAACTATGTCAAACCCTCCAATTTCCATCAACAACAAGTTGATCAAAAAATTTGTCTCTTCTATAAGAATAGTACAACCATCAAGCCTTTCTCGAACCAAAGCTTGACCCCCATTAGCTACCTCTACTACTAAAGCATCATCTAAAGTAGTAACAGGCGTAGCTAATTTAGGATAGAATGATTTGGACACAAATGACAAATTTTCTCCACAATCGAACAAAATACGCGCAGAACAAGAATTAACAAGGAATATACCCGAGACAACGTCCCTTGATTCCTTAGCTTCATCAGCGGTCATCTGAAAAGCTCGACCCGTTGGCTTCGGAATAACTGGTTTCTTACTCTGATCGCCGCTCTTTTTCAGCCTTGGGCACTCCCGACGAAAGTGACCCGGTTGCTTACACTCAAAACATGTATTTCCCCGCACTGGACAATTATTCATAGTATGCCCACTCTTTCCACACTTAAAACATTCAGGTGCTATCACTCGACACTGCCCGAAATGCTTGCTCTTACACTTTGGACACCAGTTTGGTTCACGGCGTGATTCATAAGAAGTACCTTTACCAGCGTTCCTTGACCTCTGTGAATGCTCTGATCGACCTTCCCATTTCCGCTTCTCCCCAACTTGGGTCTTTTCTTCTTTATCCTTAGCATACACTTCCTCTATAACCTTTGCTTCCTCGATTGATTCTCTCAATGTTGAAGCTTTTGAACTCCGCACCCTTGACATCATATCTGCTGGTAAACCCTTCAGATAAGCTTTAACTTTGTCTTTCTCAGTCGGAGCCACATGCCCCACCAGGTTCAGCTTCTCCATGAAGGATTCTGTATACTTTCTCACAGTCATATTGCCTTTCTTGAGGTTCCTGAACTCTTCCTCGATTCGATCCATTTCAGTTTCGTTACAGTACTCCTCCAGAATCTTTGCTTTGAACTGATCCCAAGTCATAGCATTCAAAACAGAAGCTGACACAGAAACTGCTAGCACATTCCACCAAGATAACGCGTTACCGCGTAACATCTGTGATCCAAATTTAACTTTAGACTTTTCATCATAACACTCACAAGCTCGAAAAGCTTGTTCAATTTCCCTTAGCCAATTCATGCAAGCTATTGGACTATCTTCTCCTTTGAATTCCGGTGGTTTACAGCTCAAGAAGGTTTTGTAAGAGCAATTTCTTTCAACCCTTCTTTCAGTCTCCGGCCCTGGGTTGCCAGTTGGATTTATCACACTAGTATCAACTCTTGTCCGTCTTGGTTCCGTATTTCTATCGTTAAACAATTTCATGAACATTTCTGCTTGTCTTCCCATGGTGGTGCTCATCATTTCAGCTTGTCTTTCCATTGATGCATTCATCAATCTGGTAACATTATCCATAATGCGTCCTTCCATACTTGCTTCCGATGGTGTTTGATCGACAGTACTGGTACCCACTCTGTGTGCCGGATTACGTATTCCTCCTAAAGAAAGAAAATCTGGTGGCGTCTCATGAATTCCGCCTACTCCAGTTTGTCTTTCTCCCCTATCGTCTAACCAATTCCTATTCATAGAAGAATTAGGAGACCTCGGCGGAGTATTTACCATTGTTCTGGATGAGCACAAAAGAATACCCATCAGTAATGGTTTATACATAACTAGACATACAAAAACGTAATTTACCGCTAATCAGTCACTGTAACCATTTAGAAACAAGCATGCTTATGTAACAATATATTCATAAATAATAGTAGCTAATTGAAATTGTGAATATATTATACAGGAGAATCCTCGTTACCATCATTACAGTACTAATTTCACGTATTTCCGTCACCTCTAAGACTATCCCGTCTTAGTATTCCTACCCATTCTCACGAATCATAACTTAATTCATCACAGCTTAAGTCTAAGTACCTCCTCAGCATACTTAGTTCGCTTAAACTGATGCTCTGATACCATATTGTAACGCCCCAAAATCCAAGCCAATTTAAACCTCAAATTACAACGGGTTATGACAATAAAATTTCAACTTATATAGATAGCAAAGGAATTAACCATCAAGAGTGTAATTACAATACATGATACTTCGAATAACCTATCAATCTAATCATGTCACTATAATCAGATTAATTGAGTTATCTAAGCTATCCTCCAAAAATCTCCTCTTTGTTAATTGCCACTTCTGCTATTCCAAAAACACTCGTCCCACAACCCTTTATTTGCCTGAGCCTGTACCTGGTAAGAAAACATCATATGAAACGATTAGGCCAACGCCTAGTGAGAACATTCGTTTCAATTACAAAAATCAATGTAAACAAGTTACAACAAACCTGGTTACTCCTTTTCTTACCGTACGTATAATTCTATTTCATTATACAATTTTATCCAATCCCATGACTATGACTGACAACAAATCCATCAGCATATCATACCCCAGAGCCACACTACGGATCTTCAAAGATTCTAGATCAATGCTCTCCACCAATAAATCGCGATTACACACGCCCATTTATCAGTAAGGAAGCAGAGATTACAAGTACTTATGTCAACCTCACTCTCTTCCTTAGAAATCAGGAATAACGATTAATACCACACGCCTATTCCATGATTTCCCACACACACTGGAATAACGATTAAATGAGTAATACCACACGCCTATTCCAAGTGATTACCAAACTTTAATGCCTATGGATCCATTACACTTATTTATACTCGTGCAAGTAAATGCTTAATACAGATTTCGCATATCATTCAGTATGAGCAAATCACCTTGATACCATATAGATTCCTCATATCATTCAGTATGAGCCAATCTCCTTTACCTATACCAAACACCTGCCTAGTATCAAACCGGCACAGTCATCAAGCCTAACATACTACCCTTCGAATGTACGTATGTTCATGCTAAACTAATTATGTCTCTTTCACTAGATCACAACGATTCACAATTAACAGAACTGAAAATTGCCCAGTCTGCACAAAGTGTCCGGATAACAAGATGTTTCCGGATAACCTAACTTATCCGGACAACCCATGCTTTCCGGTAAATTCCTACTTTTCCGGACATATTTCAAATCCGGATAACATCCGGACTCTATGATTATCCGGATACCATCCGGTAACTAATTTCATCCGGATTCTTGTAATAAAATAAACCTACTCGGATACTTCCTGCGTCCGGAAACATTCATCATTGGGGTTTTCCGGATACGACGATTCATCCGGAAAAAAGTTGGGTCTGCAGTCTAAAATTCAATCTAACTTCTTGTCTGTTCGATTCAGCTCATTCCCAGTACAACCATACAGTTCATAATCACTTTATACAACTATTTCACGGTTCAATTTAACATAAGAACACTGATTTAAGCAAAGTACCAATGAACTCACCTTATGTTTGCAAAACCCACTTCCTGCACTGTTAGTGCAATATGTCTTCAAGGTTTAAATATAGAAAGGTCAAAGTCAAAGTCCTTGTAATGTGCTTAGGTATAAATAGCTTTGTTTAGACTATTCTTTTAAGGCTTTTGGACATAACTCTCATATTGTAATACAGAGCCGACATGAATACATTCTAAGCTTTCTCTCTCTACTCTCTCTCTCTCTCTAGAATTTCTCTCTAATCTTGATAGATCTTGGATTAACAATTGGAAATTTGATCGATTTTCTTGATTTTTCAAGAAAATCTCGTTTTCTTGGATTTTTGTCAAATTTGTGTGATTCTTGGTCGAATTTGATCAAGATTTAGTTCGTTGGATTCGTTTTTGATAGAGGGACACTTTTCGTTCAAGGATCGGAGGCTAATTTCATCGTTTTGAGGATCGATTTGAAGGATTTCAAGAATTTTATTCTGTTCGTCAAAAACAGTCTGATCAGTTTATCAGATTTTGTTTCAACGATTTTCAGCGAAATTAGTTTACATCATCGTGTTAGAAACTTGTTTTCTAACATTTCTACAAAGTTTGGTTGATTAATTCGAAGATTTGATGAAGATTTGAAGTTTTTTGGTGAAATCCACCATTTTTTAAGAACTTGAAGAACACAAATGGGTTATGGATTTTTAGTGTGTTTTGTGTTTAATTTTGATTGCAAAGTATTTCTCCATCATTCTAAACAAGATTTACATCATCAATTTCACAAAAATACATCAAGAATTGTTCAATTTTAAGATTTTGTAAAATTTGGTGTTCTTGAGAAAAAGTTCTCTGTGGAATTTTTGGAACATTGATTTTGCAATTTGGTGTTGAATTGATTGATTTTTGTGCAAATTCGTGTCCAAAAACAGTTTTTAGACATGAATTGATCAAAAATTTCAAGGTTTTATTCATAAAAATCAGTAAGGAAGCAGAGATTACAAGTACTTATGTCAACCTCACTCTCTTCCTTAGAAATCAGGAATAACGATTAATACCACACGCCTATTCCATGATTTCCCACACACTGGAATAACGATTAAATGAGTAATACCACACGCCTATTCCAAGTGATTACCAAACTTTAGTGCCTATGGATCCATTACACTTATTTCTACTCGTGCAAGTAAATGCTTAATACATATTTCTCATATCATTCAGTATGAGCAAATCACCTTGATACCATATAGATTCCTCATATCATTCAGTATGAGCCAATCTCCTTTACCTATACCAAACACATGCCTAGTATCAAACCGGCACAGTCATCAAGCCTAACATACTACCATTCGAATGTACGTATGTTCATGCTAAACTAATTATGTCTCTTTCACTAGATCACAACGATTCACAATTAACAGAACTGAAAATTGCCCAGTCTGCACAAAGTGTCCGGATAACAAGATGTTTCCGGATAACCTAACTTATCCGGACAACCCATGCTTTCCGGTAAATTCCTACTTTTCCGGACATATTTCAAATCCGGATAACATCCGGACTCTATGATCATCCGGATACCATCCGGTAACTAATTTCATCCGGATTCTTGTAATAAAATAAACCTACCCGGATACTTCCTGCGTCCGGAAACATTCATCATTGGGGTTTTCCGGATACGACGATTCATCCGGAAAAGTCGGGTCTGCAGTCTAAAATTCAATCTAACTTCTTGTCTGTTCGATTCAGCTCATTCCCAGTACAACCATACAGTTCATAATCACTTTATACAACTATTTCATGGTTCAATTTAACATAAGAACACTGATTTAAGCAAAGTACCAATGAACTCACCTTATGTTTGCAAAACCCACTTCCTGCACAAATCTGATTTCCCCCAATCTGTTGATAATGATTCTGTAAATTAATCCAAAACACAGATTCGTTTATCATCATTCATTCACAACAAGAATTATCAGAAACTAAGTTCAATCCCTTACCAATTTGAACCCAAAATCTTGCTTTTCTTCCTTTCTACCTTTTTCTCTCTATCCCTTCTCTCTTTCTGCCGACTTCAACAAAAATCTGAATGAGATAATATCTCATTTCAGCTACTATATCCAAACACACTTTCCAAAAATGACCAAAAGCACCCTCAAGTTTCATTAATTCCAAAAGTAACATCTTACTTACATCTCTTGTATTTTGACCCTAATGAATCATAAAACTTCCTTATAATTCAAAGTTTACACAAAATACAAATACATCTCAATTCTCATTAAAATATTATTACTGAAAATTCAGGATGTTACAAAGGGCTTTCACCACTTACCCCCCAGGATGTTACCGAACCACTGGGCTACAACATCTTTGGTTGTAATAAAACTTTATTTATCCCATAAATATTTAACATAAATATTTCTTATTGATGTGAATATAATAAATGAAATGTTTCTCTCTGTTGGTGACATTAGTGTCATCAACAATTTTGTGTAATTGTTATTGATTAAGATTGATTAAGGTGATAAGACAAACATAAGTGAGTTAGGAGGTACGGAATGCACACTCACAAATGTTGCTCTTATCACCTTAGATCCTCATAAGGTGGGCGTCAAGCCCTTGTGGGGTTCAAGGGCCAATGGCCCTAGCGGTGGTTTTTGGATTTCAATATTTCATGAAGAGTCGAACTTAATGAAAGTTTCACTAAGTATAAGTTTGAGGATGTATATTTAAAGATATAATCCTTCTGAAGTTTCTCTGGAGCATGTAATCAGACTTAGGTTCAGACTTGAGTACGAGTCTGAACGTGTGCTTAAAGATCTGATTGATCACAAGAGATGTAACTTAATTTTAGCAAGAAATAAAATCATCAACTACTAATATATGATTTTAAGAGTTCAAATTTAATAAAAGATAATTTTTAAATTATTGTTTATCTTTTACATTTTTAATGTCAGTTGTAGAAATTTATAATCTGGAAATGACTCTGGGTGTGGATGATCCTACGCTTATCGACTTTTTTGCTTCAAAAGTCGTTGTAAAGCCACTTTCATGTGTCCTACGAGTAGTAAACCAACAAACGCTTTTCTATAAAATAAACAAGACAAATCAACTCATATGTTACATCTTATCCCTTTTAGAATTTGCATCATTGATTTTATTTTTGTTGGCTAGTCGCGATAGTCGAAAAGAAAATATACAAAAGGAGGAAAAGTCTCACTCTTGTTTTTTGTAGTTATATTTAAATTTGTATTCGTTTTTTGCTCATTTTGTTAGTCTCACAAGAATATTTTCAAATGTTTTGGTAAAACCAAATGCAACAATGATAAACCATGTTACATAAGTACGGTTGTTTATATTTTCAAATTCCAACCTAATTTTTATTACCTAAAACCAAGACCTTAAATGGCATGAGTATGTGGCAATGAGGTCAAATCACATACTATAGGAGGCACGCGAGGCGACAATGTTTTCAATGTGTGACTTATGATGACAAATTAGTGACGTCAAGTATATATGCACTCGCACACACATATATAAGGGGACTTTTTTTAGAACCTATAAAATTATGATAACCTTGAGAACTAGTGCATTATGTGCTGTTTCATATGATTTTTTTCATCTAATACTAGGATTTAGAATATTTACCATATATTTGTTTCACAATATGTTTGTTTCACATGTACTTGGTTCACAATGTGAACATTTTTTACGTGTTTGTGAAACAAAAATACACATTACAATGTTTGACATTGTGAACCAAATACATAAGAAACAACCACATTGTGAAACATGTATATGTTAATCAATACAGTAAATACTATTCTTAGAAAAAAAAATTATGTGAAAGAAAACTATAAGGTAGATGAGAACACGGATCTCACAACTTTTGAAGTTCTCAATATATCTATACTATCTTATAAAACATATTTGATAAAAGTCTTAAAGACAACATTTTAAGTATGAAGTACAACTTGTTAAAGCTAAAAGTCTTAAGTCTTAAAAGTTTTAAAAAATTAATTACAACATGAGAAGCATATTGTACAATTTCTCAATACCTTTAGAAATCGTGATTTACTTCCTAGAGGTGACCTTTCATTTTTCAATGTTTACTTTTGAAATCAGACTAAGGGCATGTTTGTTAGCAGCTTAATGAGCTTAATGGGACTCATAGCTGACGCAGCGGGGTTTGCGGAAGGATCGACAAACGTCTAAATCCCTTTTAATAACGAGATTATGAAACATAATACTCGAAAAACTAAGAGAAAACTCTTAAAAACGTAAAGTTTATTGAATCATTGAACTGCTTAACAAAGGAACCTAACAACCCATTAGACAAATCAATATTAGTTTTGACATAAAGTCAAATTCAAACTTATAATATATTATTGGTATTTATGGATCTTTTGGTAAAAGACCAAATATTAGGAGGTTGGAAGTGTAACATCCAAAAGTTATTTATAAAGTTGAAATTAATGAGTAGGAACTAATAACCAAGATAAGCATTTAAATTATAATAATAAAAAATTAAGATGAGCATTTGAATTATGATAATAATGAATTAAGATAGACATTTAAATAAAATAAATTAAACTAATGTAAGTAAACAATATTAACAATTAAATTAAACACACAAAGTAAAGTAAGCTAATATATAACAAATAACATTTATAAAATATAAAAGATCTAATTGAAATTAATGATACTGAACTAACGTTGTAGCAGTAAAATAAATATATAAAAGATAATAAAGAAAACAAATAAATTTTTATTTAACTAAAACAAGCACCGTAGGTCTTAATTTGTCAATTTCCTAAAAAAATACTTAAAACGAATCACATAAACATTTAATTGGATAATTACATCAAAAACATTATCAAATTTCATAGAAATTCAAATAATTATATTTTAGTGTGATTTCGTAAATCTCAATAGAAAAAATCAATTGACAACAAAATAATTGTATAGTTCTTTAAGAAAAAGAAAGCAGTGCCTATAACTTTTTTTTTGGCACAAGTAACCATCTATTAAAAAAAATCAATGTCATGTTATGAATTTACATGTTACAGGGTAAGCAATTGAAACAGATAGGAAAAAAATTCATATTTTATATCATAATAGTAAATCAAAGTTAATATTATCTATCAATATCAATTCATCATGCATCAACATATAAAATAACCATTCATCAACAAAATAAACAATATTTAATTTATCATATAATTGATGAACGGAAGAGTAAATAATTAAAGTTATCTCAAATCAATGTGTTACAATATTTTTCGATATACAATGGCCATTTAAAAATGGGAAATTGGCAGAAATAGCCATTCCAAACTTGCTTCAATATTCAAATACCTTAAAAATAAAAATTCTTACTTGAATTGCAGTAGTTGTAGAGGAATTAATTGATGGAGTAGTAGATAGGCGACAAGCAACGTGCTGATAACGTGTTAAAGGGAAAGCTAAACAGAACAAGAATACAATAGAGATAATGAATCGTTATTCTCATTAATTATAAGCCCTTTTGTAACAACCCAACATTTTTAAACAATTCGTTTCATAAAAATTAAATATCCCAAAATCGCGATCTACAATTTCTTACATAAAATCCGAAAATGGTTGGCGGAAACAACCTACACAACTGAGAAGTAAACTAAGATAAACTATAGTGTCACTACACTATCCATCTTTCTCTTGCTAACGCCCTGCTTACTTGCTAGAGCCTTTCTGAACCTGCTTACCTGAAAAAGGTTTTATTTGAAAATGCGAGGGTTAGACCATGAGGTCTAGCGAGTCCCTCCTAACAGTTATCAAAGCATATAAAACAGTTTATCTTTTCAGCATAAATCTTTCATAAAACTGATCTCATAACATCATTCACGGAATAAGGTCCGCCCCTCGTAATCTGACACCCTGAAGCCACCCTAAGGTGACAACGAGTCAGTCTCATGCTGCCTTATATTGGGGCCACTTCCCCTGGCATAAAGGGTCTACTCTCCCGCACGAGCACTGGCGGGTCTACTCTCCCGTCTTGGCCAGTTTACGTCTATCTCAATGTATGCATACATTCCACATAAAACTTTAAACATCTTTCATGCAATTAAAGCATAATAATAAAGCATGGCAATTCTCATCATTCCAACACATTTTGAAAACACTTTAAAAGCCACACAATTCAGTTCAGAAAACTCACCTGATGCTCTTACTTCTCGTTTCTAATCGGTTCCCAACTTCCAATCGACTTTCCTGAATAAAAGGACATAATACAAACTACTCAGCAAAAGTATCCGGATAATAACAACTCTCCGGACAACCCTGATTTTCCGGACGCCCAAAGAATCCGGACACTCACACTAATCCGGACGACAACTAATCCGGACAACACCCCTTTTCCGGGTAACTTCTACTCTCCGGACGATACCCCTTTCCGGGTACCGAACTTACCGGATACAAGACTTTACCGGACACTCTTAGTTCCCGGACATTTCTACTTACCGGACACCACAATGTCCGGACACCTCTGCTTTCCGGATAACACCACTTTCCGGATAACTCTACATTCCAGACGCTTAACCTTTCCGGACACTATACCCGGTAACCTGCGACAAGAAGCTACCCGGACAACTTCCGGACACCTGCTTCGCAAGAAGGTTTTCGGACGAGGCACTGTTCAAGTTAATGCTTGAAATCATGCCAAACACCCATTAAACAGTAAGATAATGCGACGATTAACTACCTACAATCCCAATATCAAATCCCATAAAGTTTTACTGCCTAAACACAACCCAAAGATGCTTAAATCTCCCTTAATGGTCTTAAACAACTTTTTGCAAGAAAACTCTCAAAACCACAAATCACCAGACGAATCTTAGATGGAGTTATGGATTAAGGGTTACCTGCTAGATTACTACAAGAAACGAATTCCAATCCAGTTCCTTCTTCTGATTCCAATACTTGATGATTCTTCTCTTCAAATGCACCAAAACCCTCAAAACTCTAACATTCTTTTTCTCTCCAAAACCTCAGCCGACAAACACAAAGAAATCAGGAAATGGGAAGGTTGTCTAGGGTTTTGTGCCCTTTTATACTCCCTCTCTTATTTATCAATTGGCCCCTCAACTTCTACTTTTATTTAAAACTCCACACCAACCGCAAAACTATTCGAAAAAGGTCTGGGTCGTTACACCTTTATATAGGGATGAGTTACAAGTAGATAACTACAAGATATTTCAATTCTAATTTATCTCTATCATCACATCCTTTAGACGATGACACATTTATCCTACAACAAAAGATAATTACTAAAATCTAATTTTAAAACTAAAGATAATTTAAACTTAATCCTAATTATAAAAGATAACTAAGAAAATTATGAATAAAGAAGAAATAAAATAATAATACTAATTGGATCATGGGATGGTATCCTAAATTGGATGAGAGTCTCAACTGAAGGAGCCGCCAATTCTCAAAAACCATACATACCACAGTGTTTGAAGTGAGTGTCATGTGGGTTATGCCACATGCAACTTACTTGCAACTCGCTTCGGCTGCTGTTTGCAATTCTCAAATTGTTTCTCAATTTCTCTCGCAACTTTCTTTATATTAGGTGCTTTCCGTTTATCCCTTCTTCGATGCCAAATTCTGAGTTTCTTTCGGGCTCGTTTTCCTTTTCGAGCTCGTTTATCTTTTTCCCAATTATTTTTAAAAACGCTTATTAACTCTCGAATTCTCCCTATATCGGTCACCCTCACTTGAAAAGAACTCGTTCTCGAGTTCACTTGAAAAACAACTTTACCCGACTCGTATAACATGTGTTTCTTCAAAACGCTTGGACGCACAACTTGGTCTCCAAAATTCAAAAATTCCGACCAGTCTTCAAATTCCAACGGAGGTTGTCGCAATTGTTTTCATACGAGCGATATTTTAATCAAACTCGAAAGGGTAAGAGCTTAGAGTAACTTTACCGGGAATCGTTTCGGTTTGATCCGGAGCATTGGGTGCGGGAACAACGAAAACAAAATCTTCGAGATTAATCGTTTTGACTTCTCGCAATAAAGGTTTCGTTGGCTCGGGAATGTATTCCATTAGCTTGCTTTCGGCTTCTTTGACGGTTAACCCAAAATCTGTTGTCGACTTTTTAGGATCGATATCGGTCTCGTGTTGTGATTCTGTTTCAACGGTAACGATTTCATCTTCAACCTTGTCCGACAAGACTTCCTTTTTTTCCTGTTGCCTTTCCGGAATGAACGGTTGATTGACTAAGGAAGAAACCAAACCCATAATACGGTTATTGTCGTTGCTCTTCTTGTCGGTGCTTTCATCGAAGCTATTAACCGGTGTCATGATGATCTTTTGGTCGCTCCAACGGAATAGTACGATGTTGTGTCGGCGCTTGTAAGTGGCATTAGTATCGAATTGCCACGGTTGACCCAATAGAATGTGGCAAGCGTCCATATCAAGGACATCACATAATACCTCTTCTCGATATTGTTTGCCAATTGAGATGGGTACCCGACAAGTTTGTGTGACTCTAACTTGAAAACCGTTCTTGACCCACCTAAGAGAATAAAAAGCTTCATGTGGTTGAGTAGATAGGTTAAAGTAACCGACTAATTTTTGGGACACGAGGTTCACACAACTTCCATTATCGATAAATAAGTTACATACCTTTTTGTGCACCGAACAATGCGATCGAAAAAGATCTTTGTAACATCCTGAATTTTCAATAATAGTAATTTAATGAGAATTGGGATCTAATTGTATTTTTGTTTAAAACCTTGAATTATGTTGTAATTTATAATTCAATAGGGTTAAAATACAAGGGTTTAAAGTTTGGTGTTGTTTTGAGAAATAATGGAAACTTGGAGGTGTAAGTGGTCATTTGTGAAAAGTGTGTATGGATAAATAGCAGAAATCAGATATTTTTGGTATTCTTTTTGTTTGGGTCGGTTTAGAAGGCAGAGAGAAAGAGATAGAGAAAAAGAGGAAAATGGAAGAAAGCTAGATTTGTCTTCAAATTGGTAAGGAATTTATCATGTGTTTTGATAAAAATTGTTGTAGCTATAGAGTTGTAAACGAATCTATGTTGTGATTACGTTTTCAAAATCGTTTACAGCAGATTTGGATTGAATTTGTGCAGCAAAGTGGGTTTTACATAAAAAAGGTGAGTTCATTTGTTCCTTGCTTAAATCAGTGTTTTCATGTTAAATTAAACCTTGAAATAGTTGTATAAATTGGTTATGAACTGTATGGGATGGTTTGGAATGAACTGAATCGAACAGACATGAAAATGGATCGAATTTTAGGCTGCAGAACCGAGTTTTCCGGATAAATCGTCGTATCCGGATACCTCTGATGATGAATGTTTCCGGACGCAATAGAAACCGGGTAAAGTATTATTTTATTGTAAGAATCCGGATGAATATAGTTACCGGATGGTATCCGGATGGTTTTAGTATTCGGATGTCGTCCGGATTAGAAAAGTATCCGGAAAGTTTAGTTGTCCGGAAAATCCAAGTTACCCGGAAAACCCCTGTTGTCCGGAAAGTTTAGTTGTCCGGAAAATCCAAGTTACCCGGAACCCCCGTGCTAAGTCGCCGAGGGGGGGGGGGCATTTGAGGATGAAGATACGATAGGTTATCTAGTATTCTTAGATTTGAGAATATGATATGTGCTGTAATATGTTGTTATGCATATACGTTAGTAAAGTGTAATGGATCCATAGGCACTAGTGTTTGGTAATCACATGGAATAGGCGTGTGGTAATAATCGTTATTCCAATGATGTGTGTAGTACTAATGGTTATGTGCACGTGGAATAGATGAAGTTAGTCATTATTCTGATGTGTGTAGTACTAATGGTTATGTGCACGTGGAATAGATGAAGTTAGTCATTATTCTGATGTGTGTAGTACTAATGGTTATGTGCACGTGGAATAGATGAAGTTAATCATCATTCTGATGTGTGTGAGAAACCCTGGAATAAACGTAATTCCCGGTTTCTAAGGAAGAAGAGGGATTGACATGCGTAATTGTGATCTCTACTTCCTTTCTAAGAAATGGGCATGTGCATATTGCGATTTCTTAGGTGGGAGCGTTAATCTAGAATCTGATAAAGATTCGTAGTGCGGCTCTAGAATAGGATATAAATGGAAATGGGCAGGTGTATATTGCGATTTCTGGAATAAGAGTATTAATCTAGAATCAGTGAAGATTCGTAGTGTGGCTCTAAGACATGATATGATGATGGAATGTGTGTCAGTCATATTCTTGGGATTGGATGAAGATCGTATTAACGGAATAGAGTTACACGTATGGTAAGAAAAAGGGTAATCAGGTTTGATATAACTTGTTTACATTGATTTTGCAAATATTATTATGGAAACGAATGTTCTCACTAGGCGTTGGCCTAATCGTTTCAAATGATGTTTTCTTACCAGGTACTAGCTCGGGAAGGTAAAAGGGATGTGGGGCGAGCATTTTGGATTAGCGGAAAAGTCAATTAACAGAAGGAGTTTTTGAAGGATTGCTTAGATAACTTAGTTAATCTGATTATAGTGGCATAATTAGATTAATAGGTTATTTGGAGAATTCTGTACTTGTAAATATACTCCTAGTGGTTAATTCACTTGATATCTATATGAAAGTGGAAGTTTATTTTATCATAACTTGTTGAAATTTAAGGTTCAAATTAGCCCGGATTTTGGGGCGTTGCAATCTTCGTGTTGGCATTCTTCTTTTGATGAAAGGAGTATTCGTTGGAGTACGATATCGATGTTATCTTGCGGGTCTTTTTCCTCCTCCTCCTCGGATTCGGAATTCGAAAGGTTAACCCGGTTATGGTTGCCATCGTGCGGAACCCTAACATTTATCCTACAACAAAAGATAATTACTAAAATCTAATTTTAAAACTAAAGATAATTTAAACTTAATCCTAATTATAAAAGATAACTAAGAAAATTATGAATAAAGAAGAAATAAAATAATAATACTAATTGGATCATGGGATGGTATCCTAAATTGGATGAGAGTCTCAAGTGAAGGAGCCGCCAATTCTCAAAAACCATACATACCACAGTGTTTGAAGTGAGTGTCATGTGGGTTATGCCACATGCAACTTACTTGCAACTCGCTTCGGCTGCTGTTTGCAATTCTCAAATTGTTTCTCAATTTTTCTCGCAACTTTCTTTATATTAGGTGCTTTCCGTTTATCCCTTCTTCGATGCCAAATTCTGAGTTTCTTTCGGGCTCGTTTTCCTTTTCGAGCTCGTTTATCTTTTTCCCAATTATTTTTAAAAACGCTTATTAACTCTCGAATTCTCCCTATATCAGTCACCCTCACTTGAAAAGAACTCGTCCTCGAGTTCACTTGAAAAACAACTTTACCCGACTCGTATAACATGTGTTTCTTCAAAACGCTTGGACGCACAACTTGGTCTCCAAAATTCAAAAATTCCGACCAGTCTTCAAATTCCAACGGAGGTTGTCGCAATTGTTTTCATACGAGCGATATTTTAATCAAACTCGAAAGGGTAAGAGCTTAGAGTAACTTTACCGGGAATCGTTTCAGTTTGATCCGGAGCATTGGGTGCGGGAACAACGAAAACAAAATCTTCGAGATTAATCGTTTTGACTTCTCGCAATAAAGGTTTCGTTGGCTCGGGAATGTATTCCATTAGCTTGCTTTCGGCTTCTTTGACGGTTAACCCAAAATCTGTTGTCGACTTTTTAGGATCGATATCGGTCTCGTGTTGTGATTCTGTTTCAACGGTAACGATTTCATCTTCAACCTTGTCCGACAAGACTTCCTTTTTTTCCGGTTGCCTTTCCGGAATGAGCGGTTGATTGACTAAGGAAGAAACCAAACCCATAATACGGTTATTGTCGTTGCTCTTCTTGCCGGTGCTTTTATCGAAGCTATTAACCGGTGTCATGATGATCTTTTGGTCGCTCCAACGGAATAGTACGATGTTGTGTCGGCGCTTGTAAGTGGCATTAGTATCGAATTGCCACGGTTGACCCAATAGAATGTGGCAAGCGTCCATATCAAGGACATCACATAATACCTCTTCTCGATATTGTTTGCCAATTGAGATGGGTACCCGACAAGTTTGTGTGACTCTAACTTGAAAACCGTTCTTGACCCACCTAAGAGAATAAGAAGCTTCATGTGGTTGAGTAGATAGGTTAAAGTAACCGACTAATTTTTGGGACACGAGGTTCACACAACTTCCATTATCGATAAATAAGTTACATACCTTTTTGTGCACCGAACAATGCGATCGAAAAAGATCTTTGTAACATCCTGAATTTTCAATAATAGTAATTTAATGAGAATTGGGATCTAATTGTATTTTTGTTTAAAACCTTGAATTATGTTGTAATTTATAATTCAATAGGGTTAAAATACAAGGGTTTAAAGTTTGGTGTTGTTTTGAGAAATAATGGAAACTTGGAGGTGTAAGTGGTCATTTGTGAAAAGTGTGTATGGATAAATAGCAGAAATCAGATATTTTTGGTATTCTTTTTGTTTGGGTCGGTTTAGAAGGCAGAGAGAAAGAGATAGAGAAAAAGAGGAAAAATGGAAGAAAGTTAGATTTGTCTTCAAATTGGTAAGGAATTTATCATGTGTTTTGATAAAATTGTTGTAGCTATAGAGTTGTAAACGAATCTATGTTGTGATTAGGTTTTCAAAATCGTTTACAGCAGATTTGGATTGAATTTGTGCAGCAAAGTGGGTTTTACATAAAAAAGGTGAGTTCATTTGTTCCTTGCTTAAATTAGTGTTTTCATGTTAAATTAAACCTTGAAATAGTTGTATAAATTGGTTATGAACTGTATGGGATGGTTTGGAATGAACTGAATCGAACAGACATGAAAATGGATCGAATTTTAGGCTGCAGAACCGAGTTTTCCGGATAAATCGTCGTATCCGGATACCTCTGATGATGAATGTTTCCGGACGCAATAGAAACCGGGTAAAGTATTATTTTATTGTAAGAATCCGGATGAATATAGTTACCGGATGGTATCCGGATGGTTTTAGTATTCGGATGTCGTCCGGATTAGAAAAGTATCCGGAAAGTTTAGTTGTCCGGAAAATCCAAGTTACCCGGAAAACCCCTGTTGTCCGGAAAGTTTAGTTGTCCGGAAAATCCAAGTTACCCGGAACCCCCGTGCTAAGTCGCCGATGGGGGGGGGGGGGCATTTGAGGATGAAGATACGATAGGTTATCTAGTATTCTTAGATTTGAGAATATGATATGAGCTGTAATATGTTGTTATGCATATACGTTAGTAAAGTGTAATGGATCCATAAGCACTAGTGTTTGGTAATCACATGGAATAGGCGTGTGGTAATAATCGTTATTCCAATGATGTGTGTAGTACTAATGGTTATGTGCACGTGGAATAGATGAAGTTAGTCATTATTCTGATGTGTGTAGTACTAATGGTTATGTGCACGTGGAATAGATGAAGTTAGTCCTTATGACTCAGCTTCAGGAGTTATTAGATAAGGGTTTTGTAAGACCGAGTTCTTCACCTTGGGGAGCTCCAGTTTTATTTGTTAAGAAGAAAGATGGTACCATGAGAATGTGTATTGATTACCAAGAGTTGAATAAGGTAACTATTAAGAACAAGTATCCGCTTCCGAGGATTGATGATCTATTCGATCAACTCCAAGGTGCGGGATGCTTTTCAAAGATAGACTTAAGATCTGGATACCATCAAGTGCGAGTAAGAGATGAAGACGTTTCAAAAACAGCGTTTAGAACAAGATATGGGCATTATGAGTTCCTTGTGATGCCATTTGGGTTGACAAATGCTCCTGCAGTATTCATGGATTTGATGAACAGAGTGTGTCGACCATTTTTAGATAAGTTTGTCATTGTGTTTATTGATGACATACTTATTTATTCAAAGACTGAAGAAGATCATGAGCAGCATCTTCGTGAAGTCTTAGAAGTTTTAAGAAAAGAGAAGTTATACGCAAAGTTTTCAAAGTGTGAATTTTGGTTGAAAGAGGTGCAGTTCCTAGGTCATGTGATTACTTCTGAAGGAGTTAAAGTAGATCCTTCAAAGATTGAAGCGATGACGAATTGGGAGACACCTAGAAGTGCATCTGAGATAAGAAGCTTTCTGGGATTAGCAGGTTATTATAGAAGATTCATAAAAGATTTTTCTAAGATTGCATCTGCTTTGACGTTGTTAACCAGAAAGAATGAGAAGTTTGTTTGGACGGAGAAACAGGAAACAACTTTCAGAATTTTACGTCAAAAAATGTGTGAAGCACCTATTCTTGCCCTGCCAGAAGGGACAGAAGATTTTGTTGTATATAGTGATGCTTCAAAGATGGGTTTAGGATGTGTGCTAATGCAAAGGGGCAAAGTGATTGCCTATGCCTCAAGACAGCTTAAAGAGCATGAAAAGAATTATCCTACCCATGATTTAGAGTTAGCAGCAGTGGTGTTCGCTTTGAAGTTGTGGCGACACTATTTGTATGGAACGAAGTGTACTCTTTATACTGATCACAAGAGTTTGCAACATGTTTTTGATCAGAAAGAATTAAACATGAGGCAGCGAAGATGGTTAGAATTGCTTAAGGATTATGATTGTGAATTGCATTACCATCCTGGTAAAGCAAATGTCGTGGCTGATGCCTTAAGTAGAAAAGAGTATGGTGGGTGTTTGAAATCGGTAAACGCTAGAATTGATGTAACGTCAAGTTTGATGGAAAAGATTAAAGAAGCACAAGTGGTTGCTTTGCGAGAGGAAAATCTGAAAGAAGAAGTAATGGGTAAGCAACATCTTCAGTTGACTGAAGATGGTCGGGGGATTAAATTATTTCAAGGAAGAGTTTGGGTGCCTAAAATTGGAGGAAATCGAGAGTTGATTCTCGAAGATTCTCATAAATCTAAGTATTCCATACATCCTGGGAGTACGAAGATGTATCGAGATTTGAAATTGCATTATTGGTGGCCAGCGATGAAAGTAGATGTGGCTCGAAAGGTAGAAATGTGTACAACATGTTCGTTGGTGAAAGCTGAACATCAGAAACCTTACGGAAGTTTCCAATCCTTGGAAATTCCGGAATGGAAGTGGGAGAAAATTACCATGGACTTTGTGACGAAGTTACCAAAGACGCAAAAGGGTAACGACACAATATGGGTAATCGTGGATAGATTAACTAAGAGTGCTCATTTTCTAGCAATGAAAGAGGCATCACCAATTGAGAAATTAGCAAAGTTGTATATTGATGAAGTGGTGTCAAGGCATGGTATACCGGTGTCGATAGTGTCAGATTGTGATAGTCGGTTTACCTCGAGATTTTGGCGATCATTGCAAGAAGAATTGGGTACTAAAGTTAATTTGAGTACTGCTTTTCATCCGCAGACCGATGGACAGAGTGAGCGGACTATTCAAACTTTGGAGGATATGCTCAGGTGTTGTGTTTTGGATTTTGGTGGTAACTGGGATACGCATCTACCGTTAGTAGAATTTGCGTATAACAATAGTTATCATTCGAGCATCGGGAGAGCACCCTTCGAAGCGTTGTATGGTCGTAAGTGTAGAACTCCGGTATGTTGGCTAGAAGCCGGGGAGAAACAATTTGCTGGTCCAGAGTTAGTACAGCAAACAGCGGATAAAGTAAAAGAGATTCGGCAGCATATGAAAGCAGCCCAAGATAGACAGAAAAGTTATGCTGACCCGAAGCGGAGACCGAAGGAATTTCAAGTTGGGGAGCGTGTGATGCTCAAGGTATCCCCATGGAAAGGTGTGATAAGGTTTGGAAAACGTGGGAAGTTGAGTCCTCGCTTTCTAGGACCTTTCACCATTGTTGAGAGAATAGGGTTACAAGCTTACAAGTTAGATCTTCCACCCGAGTTGGAAGGAGTTCATAATACTTTTCATGTATGTTATCTTCGGAAGTGTTTGGCCGAAGAAGAGGATGTGATTCCACTCACAGATGTGAGAATAGATGATAAGAGTCGCTGTGTAGAAGAACCAGAGGCAATTTTAGAAAGATCAGTTAGAAAGCTACGTAGTGGTAAAGAGGTAGCTATGTTGAAAGTACAGTGGAAACACCATAGAGGTACTAATGTAACTTTAGAGTCAGAAGAGAGTATGAGGGCTAAGTATCCTCATTTGTTTACCTGACTTTGATTTCGGGGACGAAATCATTTTCAAGTTGGGGAGTATTGTAACATCCTAAATTTTCTGTTATATTATTTTTGTGAATTATAATTAACTTGGGGGTTAAGTTTGTAATTGTTTATAAGTGTGGGTTGAAATAGATTTCTATTTAAGGGTTGAAATGTCATTATTCTAAAGATGGAGGTTTATTTTGGAAATGGCCTATGACTCATGTTATCTAAGTGAGGTGTCACTAAGATACATTAGTAGCTAATATGTGTGTCTTGTGTGTGTCTTGGATGTGTTTACGGTTTTGAGAAGAGAGAACCGAGAGAGAGAAAAGAGAAATCGAGAAAGAGAAGGAGAGGAAGAAAAGGTTGCTGGGATTGCTATAATCTGTTTTGGATTGAAGAATCATAAGGTAAACTATATCATTAAATTCTTCATCTTCTTAGATTAAAGATTTCTATGGAGTTTTATGTTGGGTTTTGGTAAATTTGATGATAAAGAGAATCTGAGCTTTAGGATATGATAAGATAAGTGTATTAATCATATCTGCAAATTGGCATAAACAAACATGGATTAAAAGTATAAAAATCTGGGTTTTAGATGAACTTAGTGGACTGAGACTTGGATGAACATCATCGAAGTCGCAATAGGCAATTGCGACTTGGAGTTGGAGTCGCAGCAGACCATTGCGATTCGGCTTTGAAATCGCAACAGTTGGTTGCGATTCGGAGTGAAATCGCAATGGGCAGTTGCGACTTGGCTTTGGAATCGCAACAGTTGGTTGCAACTTGGGTCGAAATCGCAATGGGCAGTTGCGACTTGGTACTGTAGTCGCATCAGTTCACTGCGACTTGGAATTGAAATCGCAATAGAGGACTGCGACTTCAGTTCACTGCGATTTGGATATGAAATCGCAATAGTGGACTGCGATTTCAGTTCATTGCGACTTGAGACGTGATTTTTAGAAATTAAGGATTTTCAGTTATAGAGGGTTCTGCTTTGAGGATTAATATCAGCATATGTAATTGAATAATACAGTAAGCTGTGGTAGTGAAGAAAGGAGCCTTACGTGTTAAAAAGGATTAAAATGAGTAATAACGCATCAGGTGAGTTTATTCAACTCTCTTTAAAAATCAGTAATTAATCTTGAATTAGATGCTTTATATGTATGCATGAATATGTTTTATGTAGATTTGATTAAATTAGAGATAAGCCAATAAGGCAATTAAAAGTTATATTATGTTGATTCCATGCTAAAACTTTTAAGAGGAGTTATATATGAAGTTGATGAACTAGTATTATTATTAATCATGCATGCTAAGTTTGATTTATCTACTACATGAAATTGATTATGTGGTTATGAACTCTAAATATGATTTGAAGCTTGATTGAGATATTAACTTCTATGCTAAGTTAAAGAGGAGATAATTAAGAGATTGAAATGAAGAGATATTAATATTCTTGATATTCTATATATACATAGAATATGATCGGAGAAATGATATATTATATGCTGGACGCATATAGTAGTATCGATTATTACATATATTATATTATGTGATTATGTGCTTTTACTAAAATAGGCATCCGGTCACCGAGGGCACTTGGGTACGGTATGATGGGAACCGATTACTCGCCATAGGCCGAAGGGATGTAATTTTAGTAATTGGGTGAACCTTGAATCATGAGTCTCGATTTGAGTATCGCGATATTATAATCCCATGGGGACCATTGATTCTAAGGTGGAATGTGGAAAAGCAGTTATGCTTAATAGTTCCCATTTCGATTTGGGAAGATCGGAGATTTCCCTGTGATGATAGGAAGATTAGAGATAGGCATAAAGTAATTTGTAATCTCTACTTCCTGATTAAGAAATAGGCAGGTTTTGACTTGTAATTTCTTGTGTGTGATTATTGATTGTGAATCTAGAATGATTCAGAGTTAACTCTTATGTTGTTGTTGCGATTAAATGAGTTAGTCGTAGGAAATTGGGAGTGGGGTAGATTCCCCGATTTGAAAAGGAGTTGTCGTACGGTAAGATGGGTGAGAACAGGTTTGAGTTATCTGTTCATGTTTTAATTATTAAATTTTATTTTGAATTGAGTATCCTCACTAGGCGAAAGCCTAATGTTTCAAGTTGAATCTTCTTACCAGGTACAAGCTCCGGGAAATAGCGGGAATGAGAGACGAGAACTTTTGGAAAGATTCAGACTTAGAGATACCGGGGGATCTAGAGATTTTTGATGCTTTTGGGACGGTTGTTTAGATAACTGGATTAATCTGATTGTTATGTTATGATTAGATTAATAAGTTATTTAAGTAATGACGTTTGTATATAGGAACCTTACATTTGATCCTCAGGTTATATAAGTTTGAAAGCTTTTGATCATAACTTGTGGTAAATTTCAAGGTTTAAATTGACCCTGTTTTTAGGGTGTTTCAGTATGGTATCAGAGCTTTAGTTTAAGCGAACTAGGTATGAATTTGAGATATCTAGACTTAAGCTGAGATGAGTTAAGTTATGATCCGTGAGTTTTGGGTAGAAGTACTAAGAATGGGTAGTCTTAAAGTCGTCAGAAATACGCGAAGTTGGTACTGTAACAATGGTAATGAGAATTCTCATGTATGATATGTTCGCAATTTCAATTAGCTACTGTTATTATGAATATATTATTACACAAGCATACTTGTTTCTAAATTGTTACAGTGACTGATTAGCGGTAAAGTATGTATTGTATGTTTAGTTGTATGAACCATTAACTGATGAGTATTCTTTTATGCTCCATCAGAACGATGGTGAATACGCCCCCGAGGTCTCCAAATTCTTCGATGAACAGGAATTGGTTAGACGATGCTGGAGAGAGACAAACTGGATTGGGCGGAGTTCCTGATACGCCATCAGATTTTCTTTCCTTGGGAAGAATGCGAAGTCGAGTACATCCAGGAGGTACTAGTAATATTGATCAAACGTCGTCAGATTCAGGTATGGAGGGGCGAATAATGGATAATGTGACTCGGCTGATGAATGCTTCAATGGAGAGGCAAGCAGAGATGATGAATACTGTAATGGGGAGACAGGCAGAGATGTTTACGAAATTGATTAATGATCGAAATGTGGAGCCAAGGAGAACAGTGGCCGATACTAATGTGATCAATCCGACTGTAAATCCAGGAGTGGAGACAGATAGGAGGGTTGACAGAAACTGTTCCTACAAGACGTTTCTAAGTTGTAAACCACCAGAATTCAAGGGAGATGATAATCCTGTGGTTTGTATGAACTGGATAAGAGAAATCGAGCAGGCTTTTCGTGCCTGTGAATGTACAGATGAGAGATCTAAGGTGAGATTTGGGTCGAAAATGTTACGTGGAAAAGCGTTACAGTGGTGGAATGTGTTGTCATCAACTGTGACGGAAGCAGCTTTGAATTCCGTAACGTGGAGTCAGTTTAAAGCAAAGATTTTAGAAGAATATTGTAACGAGCACGAGATGGACCGAATTGAAGAAGAGTTTCGGAATATTAAGAAGGGTAATATGTCGGTGAGAAAATATACCGAGGTCTTTATGGAGAAGCTAAATCTTGTGGGGCACGTGGCTTCAACAGAGAAAGAAAAGATTAAGTATTACTTGAAAGGTCTACCAACAGATATGATGACAAGAGTTCGCAGTTCAAAATCTGCTACTTTGAGGGAGACGATTGAGGAAACTAAGGTCATAGAGGAAATGTATGTGAAAGATAAGGAGGAGAAAGCGCAGGTTGGAGAAAAGAGAAAGTGGGAGGGTCGTTCCGAACCTTCTCCGAAATTAAGATTATTCGGAAAGAACATTCGCAATGATTCTCGTAGAGAACCGAGTTGGTGTGCAAAGTGCAGAAGTAAACATTTTGGCCAATGTCGTGTGGTCGGAAATCAATGTTTCAAGTGTGGGAAGATGGGACATATGGCGTCGAGTTGTACAGTGCCTGGGTCGGTTTGTTTTGAATGTCAGCAACCGGGTCATTTTCGAAAAGATTGTCCGAAGTTGAAAAGAGGAGGAGATCAGGGAAGAAAGCTGGATATTCCCAAACCAACCGGTCGTGCATTCCAAATGACTGCTGATGAAGCGAAGGGGTCAAAAGACGTGGTCTCGGGTACATTTCTTATAAACTCTATTCCTGCACGTGTGTTGTTTGATAGTGGTGCAAATTATTCTTTTGTATCCAAGTCGTTTCAACATAAATTAGCTATGCCTGTTATTACTCTAGGAGATGCCTTAGTAGTCGAAATAGCTAATGGAGTTCAGACTTTGGTTAAGGAGAGCCTGGCCGATTGTAAGATTATGATAGAGGGAACAAAATTTCCGATTAGCTTGTTGTTAATGGAAATTGGGAGTTTTGATATTGTGGTAGGAATGGACTGGTTGAGCAACAACCAGGCAGAAATTATGTGCGCAAAGAAGCTGATTCGAATTCCAATGGGCGAGAAAGATAGTGTATTTGTGTTCGGGGAAAAACAGGAAGGAGAAATTCCGTTGATTTCAGTGATGAAGGCACGAAAATGTTTATCGAAAGGGTGTTGGTCTTATCTAGCCTATGTTATTGATACAAAGTTAGAAAAGAAAAATATTCAAGATATCAACGTGGTGCGTGAGTTTCCGGATGTGTTCCCGGATGACCTTCCAGGTTTGCCAGTTGAAAGACAGGTGGAGTTTCGTATTGATATTATTCCTGGATCGGCACCGATTGCACGAGCACCTTATCGTTTAGCACCCGCTGAGATGAAAGAGATGATGACTCAGCTTCAGGAGTTATTAGATAAGGGTTTTGTAAGACCGAGTTCTTCACCTTGGGGAGCTCTAGTTTTATTTGTTAAGAAGAAAGATGGTACCATGAGAATGTGTATTGATTACCGAGAGTTGAATAAGGTAACTATTAAGAACAAGTATCCGCTTCCGAGGATTGATGATCTATTCGATCAACTCCAAGGTGCGGGATGCTTTTCAAAGATAGACTTAAGATCTGGATACCATCAAGTGCGAGTAAGAGATGAAGACGTTTCAAAAACAGCGTTTAGAACAAGATATGGGCATTATGAGTTCCTTGTGATGCCATTTGGGTTGACAAATGCTCCTGCAGTATTCATGGATTTGATGAACAGAGTGTGTCGACCATTTTTAGATAAGTTTGTCATTGTGTTTATTGATGACATACTTATTTATTCAAAGACTGAAGAAGATCATGAGCAGCATCTTCGTGAAGTCTTAGAAGTTTTAAGAAAAGAGAAGTTATACGCAAAGTTTTCAAAGTGTGAATTTTGGTTGAAAGAGGTGCAGTTCCTAGGTCATGTGATTACTTCTGAAGGAGTTAAAGTAGATCCTTCAAAGATTGAAGCGATGACGAATTGGGAGACACCTAGAAGTGCATCTGAGATAAGAAGCTTTCTGGGATTAGCAGGTTATTATAGAAGATTCATAAAATATTTTTCTAAGATTGCATCTACTTTGACGTTGTTAACCAAAAAGAATGAGAAGTTTGTTTGGACGGAGAAACAGGAAACAACTTTCAGAATTTTACGTCAAAAACTGTGTGAAGCACCTATTCTTGCCCTGCCAGAAGGGACATAAGATTTTGTTGTATATAGTGATGCTTCAAAGATGGGTTTAGGATGTGTGCTAATGCAAAGGGGCAAAGTGATTGCCTATGCCTCAAGACAACTTAAAGAGCATGAAAAGAATTATCTTACCCATGATTTAGAGTTAGCAGCAGTGGTGTTCGCTTTGAAGTTGTGGCGACACTATTTGTATGGAACGAAGTGTGCTCTTTATACTGATCACAAGAGTTTGCAACATGTTTTTGATCAGAAAGAATTAAACATGAGGCAGCGAAGATGGTTAGAATTGCTTAAGGATTATGATTGTGAATTGCATTACCATCCTGGTAAAGCAAATGTCGTGGCTGATGCCTTAAGTAGAAAAGAGTATGGTTGGTGTTTGAAATCGGTAAACGCTAGAATTGATGTAACGTCAAGTTTGATGGAAAAGATTAAAGAAGCACAAGTGGTTGCTTTGCGAGAGGAAAATCTGAAAGAAGAAGTAATGGGTAAGCAACATCTTCAGTTGACTGAAGATGGTCGGGGGATTAAATTATTTCAAGGAAGAGTTTGGGTGCCTAAAATTGGAGGAAATCGAGAGTTGATTCTCGAAGATTCTCATAAATATAAGTATTCCATACATCCTGGGAGTACGAAGATGTATCGAGATTTGAAATTGCATTATTGGTGGCCAGCGATGAAAGTAGATGTGGCTCGAAAGGTAGAAATGTGTACAACATGTTCGTTGGTGAAAGCTGAACATCAGAAACCTTACGGAAGTTTCCAATCCTTGGAAATTCCGGAATGGAAGTGGGAGAAAATTACCATGGACTTTGTGACGAAGTTACCAAAGACGCAAAAGGGTAACGACACAATATGGGTAATCGTGGATAGATTAACTAAGAGTGCTCATTTTCTAGCAATGAAAGAGGCATCACCAATTGAGAAATTAGCAAAGTTGTATATTGATGAAATGGTGTCAAGGCATGGTATACCGGTGTCGATAGTGTCAGATCGTGATAGTCGGTTTACCTCGAGATGTTGGCGATCATTGCAAGAAGAATTGGGTACTAAAGTTAATTTGAGTACTGCTTTTCATCCGCAGACCGATGGACAGAGTGAGCGGACTATTCAAACTTTGGAGGATATGCTCAGGTGTTGTGTTTTGGATTTTGGTGGTAACTGGGATACGCATCTACTGTTAGTAGAATTTGCGTATAACAATAGTTATCATTCGAGCATCGGGAGAGCACCCTTCGAAGCGTTGTATGGTCGTAAGTGTAGAACTCTGGTATGTTGGCTAGAAGCCGGGGAGAAACAATTTGCTGGTCCAGAGTTAGTACAGCAAACATCGGATAAAGTAAAAGAGATTTGGCAGCATATGAAAGCAGCCCAAGATAGACAGAAAAGTTATGCTGACCCGAAGCGGAGACCGAAGGAATTTCAAGTTGGGGAGCGTGTGATGCTCAAGGTATCCCCATGGAAAGGTGTGATAAGGTTTGGAAAACGTGGGAAGTTGAGTCCTCGCTTTCTAGGACCTTTCACCATTGTTGAGAGAATAGGGTTACAAGCTTACAAGTTAGATCTTCCACCCGAGTTGGAAGGAGTTCATAATACTTTTCATGTATGTTATCTTCGGAAGTGTTTGGCCGAAGAAGAGGATGTGATTCCACTCACAGATGTGAGAATAGATGATAAGAGTCGCTGTGTAGAGGAACCAGAGGCAATTTTAGAAAGATCAGTTAGAAAGCTACGTAGTGGTAAAGAGGTAGCTATGTTGAAAGTACAGTGGAAACACCATAGAGGTACTAATGTAACTTTAGAGTCAGAAGAGAGTATGAGGGCTAAGTATCCTCATTTGTTTACCTGACTTTGATTTCGGGGACGAAATCATTTTCAAGTTGGGGAGTATTGTAACATCCTAAATTTTCTGTTATATTATTTTTATGAATTATAATTAACTTGGGGGTTAAGTTTGTAATTGTTTATAAGTGTGGGTTGAAATAGATTTCTATTTAAGGGTTGAAATGTCATTATTCTAAAGATGGAGGTTTATTTTGGAAATGGCCTATGACTCATGTTATCTAAGTGAGGTGTCACTAAGATACATTAGTAGCTAATATGTGTGTCTTGTGTGTGTCTTGGATGTGTTTACGGTTTTGAGAAGAGAGAACCGAAAGAGAGAAAAGAGAAATCGAGAAAGAGAAGGAGAGGAAGAAAAGGTTGCTGGGATTGCTATAATCTGTTTTGGATTGAAGAATCATAAGGTAAACTATATCATTAAATTCTTCATCTTCTTAGATTAAAGCTTTCTATGGAGTTTTATGTTGGGTTTTGGTAAATTTGATGATAAAGAGAATCTGAGCTTTAGGATATGATAAGATAAGTGTATTAATCATATCTGCAAATTGGCATAAACAAACATGGATTAAAAGTATAAAAATCTGGGTTTTAGATGAACTTAGTGGACTGAGACTTGGATGAACATCATCGAAGTCGCAATAGGCAATTGCGACTTGGAGTTGGAGTCGCAGCAGACCATTGCGATTCGGCTTTGAAATCGCAACAGTTGGTTGCGATTCGGAGTGAAATCGCAATGGGCAGTTGCGACTTGGCTTTGGAATCGCAACAGTTGGTTGCGACTTGGGTCGAAATCGCAATGGGCAGTTGCGACTTGGTACTGTAGTCGCATCAGTTCACTGCGACTTGGAATTGAAATCGCAATAGAGGACTGCGACTTCAGTTCACTGCGATTTGGATATGAAATCGCAATAGTGGACTGCGATTTCAGTTCATTGCGACTTGAGACGTGATTTTTAGAAATTAAGGATTTTCAGTTATAGAGGGTTCTGCTTTGAGGATTAATATCAGCATATGTAATTGAATAATACAGTAAGCTGTGGTAGTGAAGAAAGGAGCCTTACGTGTTAAAAAGGATTAAAATGAGTAATAACGCATCAGGTGAGTTTATTCAACTCTCTTTAAAATTCAGTAATTAATCTTGAATTAGATGCTTTATATGTATGCATGAATATGTTTTATGTAGATTTGATTAAATTAGAGATAAGCCAAGAAGGCAATTAAAAGTTATATTATGTTGATTCCATGCTAAAACTTTTAAGAGGAGTTATATATGAAGTTGATGAACTAGTATTATTATTAATCATGCATGCTAAGTTTGATTTATCTACTACATGAAATTGATTATGTGGTTATGAACTCTAAATATGATTTGAAGCTTGATTGAGATATTAACTTCTATGCTAAGTTAAAGAGGAGATAATTAAGAGATTGAAATGAAGAGATATTAATATTCTTGATATTCTATATATACATAGAATATGTTCGGAGAAATGATATACTATATGCTGGACGCATATAGTAGTATCGATTATTACATATATTATATTATGTGATTATGTGCTTTTACTAAAATAGGCATCCGGTCACCGAGGGCACTTGGGTACGGTATGATGGGAACCGATTACTCGCCATAGGCCGAAGGGATGTAATTTTAGTAATTGGGTGAACCTTGAATCATGAGTCTCGATTTGAGTATCGCGATATTATAATCTCATGGGGACCATTGATTCTAAGGTGGAATGTGGAAAAGCAGTTATGCTTAATAGTTCCCATTTCGATTTGGGAAGATCGGAGATTTCCCTGTGATGAGAGGAAGATTAGAGATAGGCATAAAGTAATTTATAATCTCTACTTCCTGATTAAGAAATAGGCAGGTTTTGACTTGTAATTTCTTGTGTGTGATTATTGATTGTGAATCTAGAATGATTCAGAGTTAACTCTTATGTTGTTGTTGCGATTAAATGAGTTAGTCGTAGGAAATTGGGAGTGGGGTAGATTCCCCGATTTGAAAAGGAGTTGTCGTACGGTAAGATGGGTGAGAACAGGTTTGAGTTATATGTTCATGTTTTAATTACTAAATTTTATTTTGAATTGAGTATCCTCACTAGGCGAAAGCCTAATGTTTCAAGTTGAATCTTCTTACCAGGTACAAGCTCCGGGAAATAGCGGGAATGAGAGACGAGAACTTTTGGAAAGATTCAGACTTAGAGATACCGGGGGATCTAGAGATTTTTGATGCTTTTGGGACGGTTGTTTAGATAACTGGATTAATCTGATTGTTATGTTATGATTAGATTAATAAGTTATTTAAGTAATGACGTTTGTATATAGGAACCTTACATTTGATCCTCAGGTTATATAAGTTTGAAAGCTTTTGATCATAACTTGTGGTAAATTTCAAGGTTTAAATTGACCCTGTTTTTAGGGTGTTTCAGTTGGAGTACGATATCGATGTTATCTTGCGGGTCTTTTTCCTCCTCCTCCTCGGATTCGGAATTCGAAAGGTTAACCCGGTTATGGTTGCCATCGTGCGGAACCCTAACATTTATCCTACAACAAAAGATAATTACTAAAATCTAATTTTAAAACTAAAGATAATTTAAACTTAATCCTAATTATAAAAGATAACTAAGAAAATTATGAATAAAGAAGAAATAAAATAATAATACTAATTGGATCATGGGATGGTATCCTAAATTGGATGAGAGTCTCAAGTGAAGGAGCCGCCAATTCTCAAAAACCATACATACCACAGTGTTTGAAGTGAGTGTCATGTGGGTTATGCCACATGCAACTTACTTGCAACTCGCTTCGGCTGCTGTTTGCAATTCTCAAATTGTTTCTCAATTTCTCTCGCAACTTTCTTTATATTAGGTGCTTTCCGTTTATCCCTTCTTCGATGCCAAATTCTGAGTTTCTTTCGGGCTCGTTTTCCTTTTCGAGCTCATTTATCTTTTTCCCAATTATTTTTAAAAACGCTTATTAACTCTCGAATTCTCCCTATATCAGTCACCCTCACTTGAAAAGAACTCGTCCTCGAGTTCACTTGAAAAACAACTTTACCCGACTCGTATAACATGTGTTTCTTCAAAACGCTTGGACGCACAACTTGGTCTCCAAAATTCAAAAATTCCGACCAGTCTTCAAATTCCAACGGAGGTTGTCGCAATTGTTTTCATACAAGCGATATTTTAATCAAACTCGAAAGGGTAAGAGCTTAGAGTAACTTTACCGGGAATCGTTTCGGTTTGATCCAGAGCATTGGGTGCGGGAACAACGAAAACAAAATCTTCGAGATTAATCGTTTTGACTTCTCGCAATAAAGGTTTCGTTGGCTCGGGAATGTATTCCATTAGCTTGCTTTCGGCTTCTTTGACGGTTAACCCAAAATCTGTTGTCGACTTTTTAGGATCGATATCGGTCTCGTGTTGTGATTCTGTTTCAACGGTAACGATTTCATCTTCAACCTTGTCCGACAAGACTTCCTTTTTTTCCGGTTGCCTTTCCGGAATGAGCGGTTGATTGACTAAGGAAGAAACCAAACCCATAATACGGTTATTGTCGTTGCTCTTCTTGCCGGTGCTTTCATCGAAGCTATTAACCGGTGTCATGATGATCTTTTGGTCGCTCCAACGGAATAGTACGATGTTGTGTCGGCGCTTGTAAGTGGAATTAGTATCGAATTGCCACGGTTGACCCAATAGAATGTGGCAAGCGTCCATATCAAGGACATCACATAATACCTCTTCTCGATATTGTTTGCCAATTGAGATGGGTACCCGACAAGTTTGTGTGACTCTAACTTGAAAATCGTTCTTGACCCACCTAAGAGAATAAGAAGTTTCATGTGGTTGAGTAGATAGGTTAAAGTAACCGACTAATTTTTGGGACACGAGGTTCACACAACTTCCATTATCGATAAATAAGTTACATACCTTTTTGTGCACCGAACAATGCGATCGAAAAAGATCTTTGTAACATCCTGAATTTTCAATAATAGTAATTTAATGAGAATTGGGATCTAATTGTATTTTTGTTTAAAACCTTGAATTATGTTGTAATTTATAATTCAATAGGGTTAAAATACAAGGGTTTAAAGTTTGGTGTTGTTTTGAGAAATAATGGAAACTTGGAGGTGTAAGTGGTCATTTGTGAAAAGTGTGTATGGATAAATAGCAGAAATCAGATACTTTTGGTATTCTTTTTGTTTGGGTCGGTTTAGAAGGCAGAGAGAAAGAGATAGAGAAAAAGAGGAAAAATGGAAGAAAGCTAGATTTGTCTTCAAATTGGTAAGGAATTTATCATGTGTTTTGATAAAAATTGTTGTAGCTATAGAGTTGTAAACGAATCTATGTTGTGATTAGGTTTTCAAAATCGTTTACAATAGATTTGGATTGAATTTGTGCAGCAAAGTGGGTTTTACATAAAAAAAGGTGAGTTCATTTGTTCCTTGCTTAAATCAGTGTTTTCATGTTAAATTAAACCTTGAAATAGTTGTATAAATTGGTTATGAACTGTATGGGATGGTTTGGAATGAACTGAATCGAACAGACATGAAAATGGATCGAATTTTAGGCTGCAGAACCGAGTTTTCCGGATAAATCGTCGTATCCGGATACCTCTGATGATGAATGTTTCCGGACGCAATAGAAACCGGGTAAAGTATTATTTTATTGTAAGAATCCGGATGAATATAGTTACCGGATGGTATCCGGATGGTTTTAGTATTCGGATGTCGTCCGGATTAGAAAAGTATCCGGAAAGTTTAGTTGTCCGGAAAATCCAAGTTACCCGGAAAACCCCTGTTGTCCGGAAAGTTTAGTTGTCCGGAAAATCCAAGTTATCCGGAACCCCCGTGCTAAGTCGCCGAAGGGGGGGGGGGCATTTGAGGATGAAGATACGATAGGTTATCTAGTATTCTTAGATTTGAGAATATGATATGAGCTGTAATATGTTGTTATGCATATACGTTAGTAAAGTGTAATGGATCCATAGGCACTAGTGTTTGGTAATCACATGGAATAGGCGTGTGGTAATAATCGTTATTCCAATGATGTGTGTAGTACTAATGGTTATGTGCACGTGGAATAGATGAAGTTAGTCATTATTCTGATGTGTGTAGTACTAATGGTTATGTGCACGTGGAATAGATGAAGTTAATCATCATTCTGATGTGTGTGAGAAACCCTGGAATAAACGTAATTCCCGGTTTCTAAGGAAGAAGAGGGATTGACATGCGTAATTGTGATCTCTACTTCCTTTCTAAGAAATGGGCATGTGCATATTGCGATTTCTTAGGTGGGAGCGTTAATCTAGAATCTGATAAAGATTCGTAGCGCGACTCTAGAATAGGATATAAATGGAAATGGGCAGGTGTATATTGCGATTTCTGGAATAAGAGTATTAATCTAGAATCAGTGAAGATTCGTAGTGTGGCTCTAAGACATGATATGATGATGGAATGTGTGTCAGTCATATTCTTGGGATTGGATGAAGATCGTATTAACGGAATAGAGTTACACGTATGGTAAGAAAAAGGGTAATCAGGTTTGATATAACTTGTTTACATTGATTTTGCAAATATTATTATGGAAACGAATGTTCTCACTAGGCGTTGGCCTAATCGTTTCAAATGATGTTTTCTTACCAGGTACTAGCTCGGGAAGGTAAAAGGGATGTGGGACGAGCATTTTGGATTAGCGGAAAAGTCAATTAACAGAAGGAGTTTTTGAAGGATTGTTTAGATAACTTAGTTAATCTGATTATAGTGGCATAATTAGATTAATAGGTTATTTGGAGAATTCTGTACTTGTAAATATACTCCTAGTGGTTAATTCACTTGATATCTATATGAAAGTGGAAGTTTATTTTATCATAACTTGTTGAAATTTAAGGTTCAAATTAGCCCGGATTTTGGGGCGTTGCAATCTTCGTGTTGGCATTCTTCTTTTGATGAAAGGAGTATTCGTTGGAGTACGATATCGATGTTATCTTGCGGGTCTTTTTCCTCCTCCTCCTCGGATTCGGAATTCGAAAGGTTAACCCGGTTATGGTTGCCATCGTGCGGAACCCTAACCGGTCCTTCAAACCTGTCTCTTCTCCGACGGTTGTCGTTGACGATATTGGGTTGAAGCCTATTAACAACCGCTGTCAGATTCGCGAGTGTTGTGGATAAGGCCACATCCGACTCAGCCAAGTCTGCTTTGGTAGCGGGTTGTTGATCTGCCATTGATGGTGAAAAGACAGGCGAGTCCTGCCACTTGACGCAGCGGGGGTTTGCGGAAGGATCGACAAGCGTCTAAATTCTTTTTGATAACGAGATTATGAAACATAATACTCGAAAAACTAAGAGAAAACTCTTAAAAACGTAAAGTTTATTGAATCATTGAACTGCTTAACAAAGAAACCTAACAACCCTATTTATAATCTAAACTAATAAAAAGATAATTACTAAAATCTAATTTTAAAACTAAAGATAATTTAAACTTAATCCTAATTATAAAAGATAACTAAGAAAATTATGAATAAAGAAGGAATAAAATAATAACACTAATTGGATCATGGGATGGTATTCTAAATTGGATGAGAGTCTCAAGTGAAGGAGCCGCCAATTCTCAAAAACCATACATACCACAGTGTTTGAAGTGAGTGTCATGTGGGTTATGCCACATGCAACTTACTTGCAACTTGCTTCGTCTGCTGTTTGCAATTCTCAAATTGTTTCTCAATTTCTTTCGCAACTCTCTTTATATTAGGTGCTTTTCGTTTATCCCTTCTTTGATGCCAAATTCCGAGTCTCTTTCGGGCTCGTTTTCTTTTTCGAGCTCGTTTATCTTTTTCCCAATTATTTTTAAAACGGTTATTAACTCTCGAATTCTCCCTGTATCAATAGCTTATTCAGTCATATATGGTAGTGGCTTAATGATATAGAAAGTGACTTATTTATTAAGCTTTTAAGAGATAGCTTTATGCAATATCGGGGTGTAAATGATGTGAGTCGAACTCGAGTATCATTATACTCGACTTTAACTCGAAAGCCAGTACTCGAGCTCGAACTCGACTCGAAAACTCGCGAGTAGTAAAAATCCAAACTCGAACTCGACTCGAAAGCCAATTCTTGAGCTCGAACTCGAACTCGATGGGATTGGGATGTTAGAATATAGGGTTGAAACTTTGAATATTTGGTAAAACAAATTAATTTCAAATTTTATAAAATAACTTGTTTTGTCTAGTTTTAAAATTTTCAATTACCCGGTTTCATTATTTCTTTTTTTGAATTCAAATTTCAATTTTCTTAACTTAGTTTTAATTTATTATACTAAAATAATAATTATTATACTTTTATATTATATTTTATAAATTATAATACTAAATTATATATATATATATAAATATATTCGAGTATCTCACGAGCTTATCGAGTCGAGTATCGGGTAGCTCGACTCGACTCGTTAGTATGTCGAGTCGAGCTTATTCGAGTCGAGTGTTGACCGAGTCGATCTCGAGTAGCTCGTGAACTGTCTCGTCTCATTTACACCCTAATGCAGAAAGTCAAGTTTTTTCCAAACCAGTTTCTCGATCCCAATTAAAAAATATGATGCTTCCATCTATGAAAACACCCTCCCAAACAAAAACCTTTCCAATCTATACAGACAGATTAATCCACAAAGACAAATTTATTCATACAGGACTTAATGAAAAACCAACCAAACAAACCCCAAACTCTTTTTTACTTCCCAAGATGACCATTCAATTCTCTTCATATATATCCACGTCTGGTTACTTTTGAAATCAGACTCTCAATTCTCAAAGTTACTCCCTTTTCTTCCCAAGATGCATTCGATTCTCTTCATATTTTTCCATTTCTGTACTGGTTCTTCATGGTTACGATTCTCGATAGGTTTCGACCTAATGGTTTGTGTATGATGTTTAACGCCTGGGCGGTTCACTCTCGTGTCTTGTATGGAAATGTTTTGACCATTGTTCTACGTTGCATGCAGATTACTACAATTATTTTCGTCTGTTGTTTGTTTTTCTTTATTTATCCCCGTTCTTATATTAATTAATATATACTCTTCTCTACTCAAGACCGGAAGATCGAGGCAAAGGGAAAGTCTCTCATCGAGATATGATCGATGGTTGTTGCAGAGGGAAAAATTTATCGGTAAAACTTTTGTTCAGAATGTGGTTACATCGTAAGTGCCTTGATGCTGATTTTTGTTAGTTTTGTTCGTTTTGCCATTTAAGTTGATACCTTACCTGTGTATTCAACAATCTGTGACTCATTCAAAAATCGCTAGCTTTCACATTTGCTGATCAAAATTCTAACTTTATGCTGTGTTTTGTACCGTATTTCCTACTTTACGCATATGTGCAACCTCTTCTTTGATAATTATAAATTTCTTTAAAATTTATAATTATCTAATTTTATTATAACTTAAAAAATTACATAATTTAATAAAAATATATAAATGTACAACTTATTAGAGGTAACATGGATAATGTTATTTCTTCGGTCCAGTTATGTCTTATAATAACAAAGGGATTTGCCTTTATACATATCCCACATAAACAATTTGTTTTTTTTTTTTTTTTTTTACGGATGATTGCATAAACAACTAACATCAACATTTCAGATGGATGAATATTGAATCTAACATAGATAAAAATGTAGTAGGCTTTATGACATCTTGAAATAATTTGAAAATTTAAAATTGATTAATTTTAACAAACCTTTTATATCTTGCAGCATTGCGCGGGTTCACAACTAGTATATATATATATATGTATTCAACTATTTTCAATAAACCAATTATATTGAACAATTTAAGATAATTTGTACAGAAAATCAAAAAGTAAATCACTTAAACATCTTATAGAGACTGTGTATTTAATCCCTAGACGTTACGGATTTAACGTAACATAAAAAATAAGCATAAAAGCACGACACAACGCAAGACTGTAATGACGAATTTTTTGCAATGTTCTAAAAGGCTTGTCGTAAAGCCGTCATGGCTTAATGATTGTGTCTTACGTCACGTTAAGTCTGTGGCAAGCCACGGCATAATGCACGGTTTTTGTTAGCCAACATTTTATTTTATTAACATTCAAATGCATTATTTGCTAGTTTTTAATATATATATATATATATATGGTTGGATTCACGTGAGACCAACTTGTTTTCGTGAGACCATAAAATTAACACTAAACCTTCACAGTGATTCATTGTGAAAGAAAGAAAAACAACGAACCTTAACAACAAAACACTGTGAATGTTTACCATCACAGTACCTTCACAGTCTTTTGCTGTGAATGTTTAGTGTTAATTTTGTGGTCTCACGGTCTCACGGAAATAGCATGGTCTCACATGATCTCAAGTATATATATATATATATATAGGGGTGGTATCGGGTACAAACCAAATAGATTGTACAAACTGTACAAACTCATCTCCATCAATCACGTAACTTCTTTTTTTATATCCATAACTTCTTTTTTTATATCCATAAGGGTATTTTAGGGCTCCACCGGAAAATATAGATTCATAAAGCCAAATTATCAGATTATCAGATTCATGAAGTTAGATTGAGTTTGTAGGGGTTTGTACAATCCATTTGATTTGATACCTAGCATATATATATATATATATATATATATCATTAATTCATTAATAATACAACATATATTTTATATATAAAATTATATATGATCTAAGATTTGTCATCACACGTCGTAATCTTATCATGACTTTTAAGATTCAAGGTTTGGTCTCACCGTTGATTTCTTACTGTTTAAAACCTTTGATTTTTTGAGACACTACCTACAATAATATCGTTAAAAAGGTGAAATTATTTTATTAAATTGGGTATTGAATTGGCATAAGTAACAAATGTTTGAGGAGTTTGTGGGCCATGGCGGCTACTCAAGTCAACCGTCTCACTTTCGAAGGCGGGGCCCATCATAAATCTCTTTCATTGTATTATTTATTTATTTATTTATTTATCGCTTTAAAACTTATTCAATATTTGATTTTTATCATAAATTTAATTTATACTTGCTGAGTAATATTTTAAAAGTTTATGCAAGTAAAATTAAATATTCCATTTAACTTTAAATAATCATGTTATAAAACACAATATATTGAACAATATTATTAAGGGGCGTTTGGTTCATTTCAAAGAATATGAAAGAAAATAAAAAATGAGAATGCAAGAAAATAGGAATAGCAATGAGTATTGCATCGATGTTGTTTGGTTAAACCAATATAATTAATAAGAAAATGATCTGTATAATATTTTTAATACAAATATGTGACGTTATACATGAAAATAAAAAATATTTTTCATTCAACATCGTGAGAGGAAGGGATGCATGAGAACAGATGACTGAGCGAGAATCAGATTTACATTTCTCTCAATTTGGTCACGAATGAAAATTAATGGGTTTGAAGTAATGGATCCATTATATTATATTAAACCAAACAACAATTTTTATTATCATTCTCATTCTTTACCCTTTAAATACCTTCAACCAAACACCTCCTAAAACATACATATTTTCTGTCTTTTATAAAAATACAATTTTATGAATTTAGGACTCTTTGTTATTTGTTATTTAATTTACAATTACGTGTTCATATCTCATATACCTTCGAACGAGATTTAGTTAACAATGACAACATGAGTTTTGTCTTATTATATAAAAAAAATGGTATATTTTAATCGTTTTTATTTTAAATAGATTTTTCCATGCAAGTTTGTATTATATTCTTTTCCTCATTAAAATCATGTTAAAATGATTTAATTGCAAGTAAGTCAGTATTATTGATTTATATCTACACAATTATTTTATTATTTTTTATTAAATGTCATTTTAAATATTTTAAAATTTGTCTATTAATTTATTACATATTTTACACAATAATAAGTTTGAAATATTCATTTAACCATTACGTACTAAACAGTTGAATCATCTTTTTACGTAACGCAATCATGCTTACATCGCGACCACAAATCCTCCACCACATTCGTTACAAAAGAGTTACAACCCGTTCCAACAAGAAAATCTTAAAGTGAAACCCTAAAGAAAAGCAATCGATTGAATCCTTTAAAATTAAGCAAAACGAGGAGTTACATGGTATGTATCCACTTTCTCCATGTACGTCTTTAATCAACGATCAGTAACATTTAGAGGCCGTTTACCAAACGCTTATTCAGGTAAGTGCTTACCAAGTCACATTACATTATGGATGAATATTGCAACGACCCAGATTCTTCCCTGGGAAGAGCTAAGGCAATGACCAAGAGTTTTACCCAGTAAGTGTGGGCGAAGACTCTTACCACAGTAAGCATTTAGCGGGAAAATTCTTGCATACGATACCGTTTTAGTAGACTAAAGTCTTACCCGGTAAATACGTTATAGTATAATTTTACCGGTAAGCGCTTACCCGGATAAGCATTTGGTAAACGGCTCCTTACTAGTGTGATTTAAAATTTTATTTTGACAAAATCAGAATTATTGCACACTTTAGAATTATTGTAAAGCAATTTGGCTTAGGGGTTGTTTGGCAGTTGGTGAATGGTTTGGTGCAGAATGATTAAAATGTCAGAATGGTTAAGAGGCTTTTATGATATAGTGCAAAATGAAATAAGATTGTTTGGTATTTGTTTAGAATGAAATCAGGGTGCCGAATGGTTAAGGATGACCCATGATGCTAAATCATTAAGAGGGTTTTGGAACCATTAAGAGGCATATTGTTTTTTTGCCAAGCAAGATTCACCTCTAGACGATTCAAATGTTGCCTCTTAATAGAACTATTAAGAGGTAAACAAACAACCCCTTACACTCTTAACATTTCATATTGGCAGCATCAACGTCTTACCATTTCATATGCTTTTTGTAATGTTTTCTAATTTTATGCTTTAATTTTTGTGTAAAATTTTGTCATTTATCTAAGATTTTCAATCTCTTTTGCAAGTCTAGAGTCTTCTAACGATATATGTATCTCTTGATGTGGACGAAACATTTGTATATATGTGTCTCGTGTGAGAAGTTGATCTTAACGTGAAAAGTGGATTTGAACCGTTGGTCTCTTTTAATCAAATGTCCCTATGAATTGCGACTTAGAATGAACTAATCTGGTGCATCTACGTGCATCTCATCCTAATGTGCATTCATTTCTCATCCAACGGTTGATGATCACTCCTCACACTTTTCCATTAACCTCAACTTCTCACCGGACCCAATCTATATATATATATATATATATATATATATAGAGAGAGAGAGAGAGAGGGAGGTTCAAGGAAAAACCTCAAAAAAACGGAAAACTTAAGAACACCCTAGGAGCCCTTCATCTGGACGGTATGCACTTGTGCATACAGGTTATTTGTAACATGCATTTGTGCATAAAACCAAAAAATCAACTATTTACCTGTATGCACAAGTGCATACCGTCCAGATGAAGGGCTCCTATGGTGTTCTTCAACTTTCCGTTTTTTTGAGGTTTTCCCTTGAACCTCTCTCTCTCTCTCTCTCTCTCTATATATATATATATATATATATATATATATATATATATATATATATATATATAGAGAGAGAGAGAGAGAGAGGCTCCGTAAAATGCAAACCTTGCATTTGTTGCACCCTTTACAAACCACAGTCTGCATATGTGCAGACTGGTTCTACATATATGCATATGAATACGTGCAAGAATATACATATAATGGACATACATTTATATGGGACAATGCATATATGCAGAACCAGTCTGCACATATACAGACTGTGGTTTGTAAAGGGTGCAACAAATACATAGTTTGTATTTGATTTGTACCCTATATATTTATATATAGGGTATCACGTTGGTATTTTTTGGTCTCACAGTCTCACAAAATCAGGTTGGTATCACGTGAACCTAACCCTATATATATATATATATATATATATATATATATATATATATATATAGGGTTAGGTTCACGTGATACCAACCTGATTTTGTGAGACCGTGAGACCAAAAAATAACACTGAAACTTCACAGTGATTCGTTGCGAAGGTACAGAAAACAACGAACCTTCACAGCAAAAACACTGTGAGTACGAAGGTTTATGTAACACCCCAAAATCCGGGCCAATTTAAACCTTAAGTTACAACAGGTTATAATAACAAGACTTCAACTTATATAAATAGCAGGGGATTAACCATCAAGAGTATATTTACAAACAGGACACTTCAAATAACCTATCAATCTAATTATGTAACTATAATCAGATTAATTAAGGTATCTAAGCTATCCATCCAAAAATCTCCTCTTTGTTAATTGCCACCACTGCTAATCCAAAAACGCTCGTCCCACAACCCTTTATTTTCCCGAGCCTGAACCTGGTAAGAAAACATTATAGGAAACGATTAGGCCAACGCCTAGTGAGAACATTCGTTTCAATAATAACATTTGCAAAATCAATGTAAACAAGTTATAGCAAACCTGGTTACTCCTTTTCTTACCGCCTAGAGCCACACTACGAATCATTACAGATTCTAGATTAATGCTCCTTTATCCAATTTCCTAGAATATGACTGGCAATATTTCAGCCATCATATCCCGCCTAGAGCCACACTACGAATCATTACTAATTCTAGATTTATGCTCTTAACCTATAAATGGCAATTACACGTGCACATTTATTACCACATGACTATTCCTTGGTTTCCCACACACACTGAGATAACAATTAATATCACAAGTCTATCCCATGTGATTACCAAACACTAATGCCTATGGATCCATTACACTCAATATAATCTTGCCTAGCATCACACTAGCGTAGTTTATAAACCTAACATACTATACATGAATGTACGTATGTCCGAACTGCATAAGTTATATGACAATGCCTAATCGTATCTTTTCACGATTTACCGAACTGTAGACTCCAAAACAATCAGGAGAGTACAAATAATCCAAGACCTCAAAATGTCTTAACTATTACGGTATACTGCCAACTCCCGGTATAAAAGCTAAGACCGGGACTCACCTGTACCGGGACTCCCCTGCACCGGGACTCTCAAATACCGGGACTTCCCTGCACCGGGACTCTCAACTACCGGGACTTCCGACTACCGGGACTATGAGTATCGGGACTCTTAAGTACCGGGACTCTTACGTACCGGGACTTCCAACTACCGGGACTATGAGTACCGGGACTCTTAAGTACCGGTTCGTTCAATTTGCCCAGAATTCCTTCTAAGTCATCAAATTAGCTTATTTCAAGCCATTCTATTCAGCTATAGACAAATTATACAGTTACATCAAGGTTTATAACAACTTAAAAACATTGATTTGTACGAAGAATTGAATGAACTCACCTTATAATTGCAAAACCCTTCTTCCTGCACAGTATGAACTCCAAACTGCTGCTATTGATTCTAGAAATCAATTCCACACACACAAAATCGATTTACTAACATGAATCAGCAACAAGATTTACCAGAAACGTGAGTAGAATTTTTACCAAATGAAGAACTGAACTTCTTTCCTTCCTGTTTCTTCCTTTCTCTCTTTCTCTCTACTTTCTTTAGCTGACTTAACAACAAGAATGAGATATTTGTTTGATATCTCAGTTCTTTTATCCAAATACACTTTAGTTAATTACAACATAATTCAAGGTTTTAAACCAAAATACAAGTAAATCCCAATTCTCATTAAAATATTAATAACGAAAATTCAGGATGTTACAGTTTACCTTTACAATACCTTCACAGTCTTTTGCTGTGAGGATTTAGTGTTATTTTTGTGGTCTCATGGGTCTGACGGAAATAGTCTGGTCCTACATGATCTCAAGTATATATATATATATATATATATTGGATGATGAATTTTAATATTTATAGGTTTTACTAGTTTTCTAGAAAATTGTTTTTGAGGTATAAAGCATGTTTTTAAGAAGTATTTTTGTCCTTTTTGGGTACAATCTAGAAGATGAAGAAGAAGCCATCAAAGTAGAAATTATAACTTATAAAATTAAATGAAGTATGAACAAATAATTTATATTATAAAACATGTCATTAAATTACATAACTTTTTGACCATTTTTTCATTAAAAGTTATTTATTGTTTAATGGTCTTTAAAGCTATAATTTATTTTATTTTATTTGAAAGGGAACCATAATTTTTTGAAGTTCCCCGTTAATTTTTTTGACCAGCATTTTGAATTATTGATTGACGTTTATAAAATAAAATTACAATCGTAAACATCAATCATGTCATATTAGAGTTAAGCTTCTATATTATTTCAGTGAGAAGTTGAGGTTAATGTGAAATGCGTGAAAAGTGGTTATCATTTATCAACCATTGGATGAGAAATGGATGCACATTAGGCTGAGATGCACGGAAATGTATCAGATCAATTCTCTTCTAAGCCGCAATTCATTGGAGGGCATTTGATTTAAAGTGATCAACGGTTCAGATCCACTTCTCACTTTAATCTCAACTTCAGTTCTCACACGATCATTCGCTCTATAATGTATATATTTTTTCAATAAGACATGTATTTAACACATTTTGGACGCCCCAAAACAAAGTTTTATATTTTCGAGTGGAGGAATTACGATGTTCTTTCTTAAGACTATATACCTGTAAACTCGGTTCAAATAAGAAGGTTAAATAAGTAAAAACTGAAAAATTAAAGGAAGTTTCATATGTGAATTATTAAAAAAAATACGAAAAAATCCATTTGAAATGTGTGAACTGACGTTGTAGATAATTCATATGAGTTTATATATAAATCTCCATATGAATGTTTTTAATGATTCATATATATATGAATGTTTCTTTAATCTTTCCTTCTTACCATCTCTATTTAGCATTTTTATTTAAACTTTCCAATAATATATATTGGTATGCACATAAGATGGTTAAAATGTCTTCTACTTATATCTCATCTAGAAGTGGAAAAATTGAAAGAAAAAAAGAAGTCAAAATGGATTTGGAATAGTTAAATTGACCTATCTACATTTGTCTCTACCCTGTTTTAATTTAATAGCAAATAATTAACATATTAAATATGATTATAAATAATATTATTAAAATAATGAAACAACTTTTTTAAACATATTCATTTATAAAGTTAGGATGATACCAATATACTTTAAACAACTAACATGGTATCAACTAACTAATATTGCAACAACCTTACTAGTTATACTAAATGATATCGATATCAACTGTATCAATTAAATTAGTAGCTGATATATTTGGTCGATAGTACTGTACAATTTGTGGATTGTTGATATGGTATCAATATAGATTATCCAATACCATGGTACTAGAAGTATTCACTTTAATATGATAGCCAATAAATTTATACGTTAAAGCCAACCCAGTTTTCGACTGTATTACCAAACAGTTTCTTTTACGAACATGTTACATACATTATGAATATGTTATGAAAGAAATACCATGTTTACAAACATATTACCAACATGTTACAAAACAACTACCATATTTATGATCTTGGTATTATTATATCATTACCAACCATTGGCGAACCAAATAAGTTACCCTTATTTGGTTTATTAAACTAATCTGCTTTGGTCGATTATTCGGTTTTAGAATTTTTTTTATACCCTTACGTGTGCTCCTATTCATTTAAATTTCTGAATCCACACGATGCTACCAAATTATCACAAGCAAAATTACTGATAGCCAATTAAGTTGACATACAAGATTATGTGGTTTGTATCGGTAGATGATTTTGTATACCATTTATAGTTGTTGGAATTGAAAAGAGATTTGATTGTACCAACGACATTCCTATCTTTCTTACGAAAAGAAATGAAGTTAATTGCAAAAATGGCAACTAATTTATTTTTGTATCTAATTTGATCACCGTGACTTAAAACTAACTACGAAAAAATTTGAATTTTACGAACAGTTTCATGTAGAATAATACAAACCGAATTAGTTGTCGTTTATTATATCTAATTATTACAAAAATTACAATAAACGGTAATTGTTCATATTATCTTAAATTGAACTTTTTGTAGGACTCATTTATGTCTTTTAATAATTTTTAAAATTACTAAGGGGCTATTTTTACTAGTTGCTTACCATGGTAAGTTTCAACCTAGTAATTCATCTTAACAGATAAATATGACAAGAGACGAGAATCCTACCTTGTAAGAGCGATAATAAAGATGGGGAATCTTACTCGATAAATGAGTGTGACGACTCTTATTCGGTAAAAGCTTACCGGGTAATTGCTACATATAATATCGTTCTCACCCGGTAAAGTAAGGGGACCGTTTGCTATACACTTACCTGTTCACATAACAAAGCCCAATAATTAGAGATGGCAACGGGGTCGGGGATACCGGAGATCGCAATTCCCATCCCCATCCCCATCGGGGAATGGAGATCCCCACCGGGGAATCGGGGATTTTTCCCCGTTTACAAAAGTTAATTTATTTTATATAATATATTTATAAATGTCAATTTCACGATTGAATGACGTATTTTTATAAACTTTAGTTAACCAACTTTTAATTAGTTGCGTTTGTAAAAGAGTTTTTCGGAAATAAATATATTAATTACAATACATAATAATATATATTTTATAAATCCACATTATATAACTAAAAGTTTCTCCGAACAATAATACTAATACTATAATATATTTTGAAAGTTTTCTCATAATCGAAGATTGATTATATTGGTGTGTTATATATATGATATATATTCATTAGATTTATCATTTTTATTATGTTATATATACGTATATATATTCATTGAATTTATCACTTTTATTGTGTTATATATACGTATATATCTAAACACATACTATATATAAAATCTTATATTAAATACTCGGGGTCGGGGCCGGGTTTGAGAGGTATCCTCATCCCCGTCCCCATCCCCAGTTTACAAATTCGGGGATTTCCCATCCCCGGTCAACTCGGGGATTCCCCGGTCAAACCAGGTTTAGGTATCGGATCCCCGTCGAGGACGGGGTTTTTTGTCATCCCTACCAATAATCTTACCTGATGAGAAGAAGACAATGATCAATAGTCTTACCCGGTAAATGAAGGTGATGACTCTTACCTGGTAAGTGTTTACGGGTTATAAACATTTACCGGATTATTAACGCTTACTATAATCCATTTTAATAACGAGTCTTACAAATAATTATTTATCTCGTAAGCATTTGATAAACAACCCTAAACTAAATTATTAACTTTTACCGGTAAAATACATACAAAAATTAAACCTTATAAGACCATCCGTAGCGGCACCTCGGGCTCACCCGGGCTTCGTTTGGGTTCGAGCGGGAATGGGTAGGGGGGGGGGGGGCTCGGGCTTAGGGCGGGTTCCAGCCCCAGGTTCCCCAACCCGATACATTTTATTTTATTTTTAATTTTTTTTAAATAAATTCAAATATGAACGTTTGGCAACGGTTACTTTAAAAAAAATTATTTTATTTTTCAATTTAATCACACTATATATATAATCCTAGCCTATTTTATTTTTCACACAAAACAACTCTCTCATTCTCTTCCATTCTCTTTCATTCTCTATATTTTAAACAATATGGATTCGCCACAACCCGGTTCACCGACCGCATCATCATCATCCGTAGACACCGACGAGTTGTTGCATCTACAAAAGGAAATTTTTGTAGGCTTGGTTCGAGAGACTGCACAATTAATTTTTGTAGGCGTATCCAAGTTCCCAACAATGACGACGAGTAGATTTTTAAATTTATTTTGTAATTTTTATTTTTAATGAATGATATGAATTTTTATTTTTATTATTTATCTTATTTTTATTTATTAAAAAATATATAAATATTTTTATTTTGTTAAATAATTAAATGTATAAATAAAAGAACTAAAAAAATGAGGTGGCAAGAGGGTTTGAAGGTATTGATACTCTACTTTAAGGTAAGGAGAGGATAAGAAAAAAAGCTGATGTGACGCTGAAGTGTCAAGAGAATTTGAGGGTATGGGTACAGATGGCCTAAGGTAAGAAACAAACTTGTAAAAGCAAGACACATGGCCATTTTAAAGAACATTCAAAAGGGTTCGCCAAAAGTCAAACGATATAAGGAAGAGAAATCGAATATTTGGATACAATAAGACCACCACCACCACCAGTCCACCACCACCACCACCACCACCACATAAAGATCCATATGATTGCTTCATGTTTCTACTAAACCACCTTTTTCTTGAAATTACTACACTAAAATTTCACTTACTTTTACCACCATCTTCATTTTTTCAATCCAATAATTCATCATCAAAACCACAATCATCTCTCTCTTCTCTCTGATTCTTCCACTGTTCAATCATTCTCTCCAATGTCTTGTTGGGTCTACTCACTTGTTCTTCAAACTCCCTAACTTCTGATGTTCTTTGTTACAATTCCCCAGATGGATTGAGTGGTTCAATTATCAAGAACACCTGTTATTTAAAAACCCAGGTAAGGATTCAAGTTTTCATGATCTGTGAATCATTTTTTCAATCCAAGAACTCTGCTTTCTTCTTTCTAAGTTAGGTTAATTTTGACTTCTTCTTTTGCCTCTGGTTTGCATCGATTTCTAAATTATGATTTGTTAAAAATGAAATTGGAGTTCAGTCGCTGTTCATTGATCTAAACAGCGTAAAACCCACCTAATATTTATGAGTAATTTGGTCTCTCTGCCAAGGATGTGATGACTTTTTTTTTGGTGTCAAATGTCAAAAGCAACCATTTTTTGTGATTAAGAGGTATTATGATATGGGTATCTTTTAAAACTCGTTAGAATTGGGATTTTGATCAGGGCAAGAAGATTCGGATCGTAATTCAGTCAGATGGATGCTCCGGTGGCCGGAAACCACCATCAGAGCTTAAGCAGAACTAGAACAATGGAGAAAAGAGATGATACATCGTTGCATATTGCAGTGAGGGCAGGAGATATGGATAAAGTTATGGAGATTATAAGTGGCAAAGATGAACAAGAATTGAAGGAATTGTTGTCGAAAACGAATCAATCGGGGGAAACCCCTCTTTATGTTGCAGCTGAATACAGTTTTGTCGATTTGGTGAAAGAGATGATTAAGTATTACGACTCCGAGGCTGCCGGTATCAAGGCGAAGAACGGCTTCGATGCCTTTCATATCGCTGCCAAACAAGGAGATCTCGGTATGGATTCGAATTCGATTTCGTATTTCTTGTTTTTTCCATCTGTTTAACACTCCATTTTTTAATTTTCTATTGATTTGAGGTCAAAATCGACTAGATTTGAGCTATAGGGTTGGGTTCTCGTGAAACCAGCCTGTTTTCGTGAACCCGTTTGAGAAAATAACATTGAACCTTCACAGCAAAACACTATAAGGGTACATGTGAAGGTTTAGTGTTCACGGTTCTCAAAAAACATACTGGTCTCACATGATTCCTAATTTTTTTAAATATAAAATCGATAATTAATATGAAAATACGTGAAACCCTATTAGATTACTATCCAAAAGAGACTCTAATACGCCCCTCCAACACGGTCCTAGTAAACATTTGCTCTGATACCATGTAAGAGTATGTGAACCCCATTAGATTACTTTCCAAAAGAGGAAAGAAGGGGGTTCCAATGTATATTTGGGATAAATGGTTCAACTCTAGCCGATGACGGACTCTAACAAAAATAATATTATATCGAACGTTTTGATATGCATCAAGATCAACATCAAATCTTGAGTCCCATTTGAATTCTGAACAAAAATGTTCAAGTTGTATGCAGTTCTTGAATCAAATTATTTCTTTTCAGAGGTGTTGAAGGTTCTTATGGAAGCAATATCCGAGCTTTCAATGACATTCGATCAAGCAAACACCACGGCATTGCACACAGCTTCTGAACAAGGCCATATCGAGGTGGTCAAGTTTCTTTTGGAGAACAATTGTACGATGGCCACTATCGCTAGAAGCAACCTTAAAACCGCTTTACATTCTTGTGCACGAAAGGGTCACTTGGAGGTGGTGAAAGCGCTTTTGGAAAAAGTCCCGGAAATTGCCACTAGAGCTGATAAGAAAGGGCAAACAGCTCTTCATATGGCGGCTAAGGGACAGAGCGTTGACATCGTTAACGAACTTATTGCAGCTGATAACGGGTTGATAAATATGGTTGATAAAAAGGAGAACACCGTGCTGCATATTGCTACACGAAAGGGTCGAAAAGAGGTATTCAAGAAAGTTGACTTTTCAGGTCAAATTATTATAATCTAGATTTGAATTTTATGTGGTATTTTTACAAATTTGGATCCAAATTTGTGGCAATTTGTAGTGTATTTCAATGAATTTCACTGAAGTAGTCTTAATTTTCCGAAAAAGTGAAAGAATTTATACGAATTTGGTTTTCAAAAATGGTCTTTTTGACCTTTAAATTCTTAAGAATTCATGAATATTGCTTGATTTCATGTTTCTTGATCTGCAGATTGTTCTGGCACTGCTAAGTCACAAGGAAATAATCAACAAAGAAGCCGTTAACAAATCCGGAGAAACAGCTCTCGATACTGCCGAGAAGTTTGGACGACCGGAAATTGCAACGATCTTACGAGAACACGGGGTCGTGAATGCAAAATCTCTCAAAAAAACGCCGCCATTGACCTCCACGGCTCGAGAACTCAAACAAACTGTAAGTGACATCAAACACGAAGTTCACGATCAACTCGAGCACACACTTAAAACTCACAAAAGGGTTAAAGGGATCGGAAAACGTATAAACAAGATGCACCACGAAAGCCTCAATAACGCAATCAATTCCACCACCGTTGTGGCGGTTTTGATAGCCACGGTCACCTTTGCCGCCATATATCAGTTGCCCGGTCAGTACGCAGATGACCCGAAAGAAAAACCGCTCAGTACTAGTTTAGGGGAAGCGAACATAGCTCCGAACCCTGAGTTCATCGTTTTCCTGATATTTGACTCGCTTGCTCTCTTTATATCGCTGGCGGTGGTGGTGGTTCAGACGTCAATCGTTGTGGTGGAGAGGCGGGCGAAGAAACAGGTGATGGCGGTTATTAATAAGCTCATGTGGTTAGCCTGTGTTTTCGTTTCAGTAGCGTTTCTTGCGCTTTCGTTTATCGTTGTCGGAAACGAGAAGTGGTTGGCGGTCGGAGTGACGGTTATTGGGTCGGTGACGTTGGCGTCAACCCTCGGAACGATGTGTTATTGGGTTATTATGCATCGAATAGAGGCCAATAATTTGAGGAGTATTCGTCGGTCAGCGAGGAGTAGCAAGTCGCTCTCCGGGTCCATTTCCGTTCACTCAAGTTCGGAGAACGATGATTTCAAGAAACTTTACGCTATTTGATTCCGAATTTCGGATAACGAAATTTGTTCCACTATTTCTGGAATGAGTGATTGACTTCTAGAATCTTCGTATTCGACTTTTCGTCGCAAACCAACTAAGACTGCAGTTTGCAAGAATGAACGATTTTGGACAAAATGTGTCGAATACAAAGGTTGTCTTTGTATTATGGTTTCATGATTTGTTCAAAATCGTTGGTTTTTGCAAACAAAAGTGTTTTTTTCGCTCCGAATGATGGTTAGTTTGAAACGGAAGTCAAGTTCAATGGTTTTAGAAACCGATCACTCTTTCGGCTATCTTTTTGCAACTTGTTTGAATACTTGTATCAAACCAGCTATCTGTTCATATGTATATATATATATATATATATATTTTTGCAGGTGATATGTAATATAGCAGAGTTGCAATCTATGTCTTTTAGTTAGACTGTTTTTATCTGTTAGTCGTTTTGCTTTTAACCGTTTGACTTTGGCGGGTTGTGACAACGTGAAACTATGTGTAAACTTACAAATGTGTTGTTTCGTATATGAAACGTTTGTGTAAAAATATAGCGTTTATATAGTACTTTATGTATATTATATGTTCAACACTGTTTTTTTTTCACACACAAAATGGTTATTAACGTTTCACACATGAAACATACTGTGTGAAACATACTATATAACCGTTTCATTTTCACAAGTGTTATTTCAATACTTCATTTATAAATTCGTGCAAATTTAAATGACTGTTTATATATATGTACACACAATATCAACCTTATGTAAGTCGTGATATTATCGTTACGAAATAATTGATCATAATTGGGTAATTTTTTATGTTGGAGTTGTGACTTTAATTTGGTTTTTTATGATTTCAATGAAAAATTTAAATTAAAAAATTATGTGATTTTGTTTATTTGTTTCCGTGAACAATGAATTTTAGTTAAAATGGAGAATTTACATCATAAGGATTTGATGATTATTGCATTTGTACCGCATGTGTATATATAAAATGGTCTCGTAAAATGATAAAGTTGTCATCAAAAGAATATAGATGGTAGCTATCGCATTGGTTATGCGCACCAATTTATCCACGTCTACATGGGGTAATGCAATATTACATGCAACTTTACTTATTCGTGTTTAGACCCACAATCAGCCAACCAATCTTGTGCGTACCAGTTGGTAACTGGATATAAGCCCGATGTTTTACATTTACGTATGTTTGGTTGTGTTGTATATGTGTCAATTACGCCCCCACAGCGTACCAAAATGGGTCTTAAAGACGAGTCATCAAATGTTGGATATGAACCCCCAACAATTATCCGCTAATTAGAACCCTTGACGAGTGATCCCTTTACCGCTAGATTTGCGGGTTGTCACTTTGATGAGACAACTTTCCTGTCGTTAGGGGGAGATAGGAAAAAGGATTTTCCATGGGAATGACAGGAAGTGCCATTGAATATTTCAATTGTGTCTCATTTTGATGCCCAAAAACTTCACAACGTAAAGTTGAAGTCAAACGAATCAGACTCGATACCTGATACGTTTAATATTATCTAGAAGTGACAAGATCACATATACGAGTTGCAAATATACTCGCAAGGTCAAAAGTCCCCAAACAAGGGCACAACGTCGCTGGAAGTACGTTGCAATCACACATGGTGGATGTGTGGTTGAGGTCGTAGCTCTCAAAAGGAAATGGGGGAAGCTACTTGGTTCGATAGATACTCATCTAAAGGAATAGAAGAGTAAGGCACAACCATATATCATCAATACATGAGATTATCTCTGATTAAATCTATGTCTATGAATCATTATTAGAGGACGCTCCGAAGTTATACTGGTTCCAGAGATCAAAGAAATCTCAAATGAATATGAGTCGATGGACAGATCATAAATACTAAATGATGATATATTTGCATATATCGTTGCTTATGAGATAATAGAACACGATGTCATCGAACCATGCTCAGTTGAAGAATGTCAACAAAGAGCAAATTGGCCTAAATGAAAAGAAGCAATCCAGGACAATTATTTGACAAATGAACAGGTATTTGGTTCGGTAGTGCTAACCGACCAAGTGTAAAGCCTGTAGGACATAGATAAATCTATTGTCGGGGAAGCGTAATGAGAATAATCAAGTCATAATATATAAGGCTCTCCTTTGGCGCAAGGTTTCTCACAACGCACTGGATTGACCACAATAAGACTTACTTTCTTGTGATGGACAACGTTCTGCTAATTAAATTAGCCAAGTAGTTTCCGAAGGACTGGAAATTGCAGCTCGACGATGTAGTTACTACATATCTCTATGGGGATCTAAATTCAGAGATATATAAAAGTTCTTGATGGCATTATACCAATATCAAGTAACTCTAAACCATGAAATGCGTTTACAATAAAATTGAAACACTCACTTTATAGATTAAAGCAATCTATGCGGATGTGGTATACCCACCTGAGTGAATACTTGATTGGGAAACGATAAATAAGAACGATGAACTGTGCCCTTGCGTATTTATATAAGAAAACAAGTCCCAGATTTTCATAGTAGCTCTATATGTCGATAATAGACACTCTTGATGAAATAAGAGAAAACACAAGCTACTTGAAATCTGAATTTGAGATGAAAGATCGTGGGAAAACTTGGTTTTGTCTAGATACTTGAGCTAAGACACCGAGTTTGTGGAATATTAATCCACCGATCCGCATATGTCTAGAAAATGATCAGGACCTAATATGGACAAAGCGCATCCGATTAGCACTCCTATGATCGGTCAAAGTGTTGGATATATGGAAAGATCCATTTCGTCTAAAGGAGCTGGAATTCCATACCTAAGTACAATAGGCGCATTATTGTACTCAACATAATACACTTGACCGTATATTGTACTTCTCACTGAACTTGTCAGATTTAGCTCTGTTGGGAACTGAAAATGAGCTAAGTATGGATAGTGCTGCTAGTCCATGATTTCTACTGCTAAGTCTACATTAATACTGCCAGAAGAAAGTTAATACTGCTGGGCAAGATTACTACTGCGTATACATGGTTAGTACTGCTAGACCAAATTACTACTGCAAGACATGGTTAGTACTGCTGAGCTGAGATACTACGGCTAGAAGACTGTGAAGGTTAATACTGCTGAAGGTCGTTAATGCTGCTAAGTCAAATCATTGTTAATACTGCTGACTTGATAAGTTTGGTATGCGATACTTTTGGAGACAAAGAAGGAATTGATCAAGATATGTTTAACGAAGATTCAGAAGATCAATTTACTTTTGATAGTTATCTTGTAATTACTTTTGTATAAATAGTATTGATAGATAGCTATTAGTATATAGATGATCGACGAGCTAATATACGTGTGAAATAGAATTCGATATTGATTAAAGAGAGAATTAACCTCAAGGTGTAAGAACCCTATTTCTAGAGAAGTAGAAGTCGTCTTGTTGAGCCTGTTCAACAAGATTGAGGTTTGGTTGTTAATATTGTGATTCAAAACAGTGAATACAAAATTGTGAATTTTCTGTTACATTGTTCTTGATTGTGAGAATTAAAGTTCTTTTCCGCAGATTCTTTAATTCTGAATTCTAAGTGTTTATTGTCTTGTTAAGATTCGATCCTGACAAGTGGTATCAGAGCTAGTGTCTCTTAGAATTCTACAGTCATTATGGAAAATTCTTTTGAATCAAACAGTACTCTTGTATCTAAGGTTCCCATGCTCAGACCCAATGAATTTGACATGTGGAAAATTAGAATCAAGCAGTACATTCTGCTTACTGATTATTCCATCTGGGATATCATTGAGAATGGTCCATGTGCTGAAGGAAGAGTAGGAGCAGATGGCAAAAGACCTCCTCCCAAGACAGATGCTGAAAAGAAAGTCAGACAAACAGAGATGAAGGCCTTAAGCACTCTGCTTTTGGCTATTCCTAATTGTTGGTGCAAGTGTACCACATCTCTATATATTTATATATATTTATTTTGATGATTACAAACACACCGTATTATTGTTTATCTAACAATTTAATCCAAGTGTGCAGTTGTTGAAGAACACGAAGATTTAATCTGAAGGGTTCAAGACGGAAGTGTTTACGTCGTCATTATTGTTTATAACTAATAATGATAAACACCCTAAAATAATATACCACTTGGATATTTCTAAAAACCTTAAATAATTTATTTAAATAAGTTTTTTGAGAAGATTCAGCAAGATTTGGTTACGTCCTGAAGCTGTCCTTTTTCTGACGGCGGTATACCGCGGCGGTACAGCCGGTATACCGCGGGTACACTACGGCCGGTATACCGCGGCTGTTCAGCCGGTATACCGCGGCAGGCTCGGTGTACAATTCTGATTGGTTGAAAGTTACTTTTCCTGACGGCGGTATACCGCGAGTCCCAGCCGGTATACCGCGGGTACGTAATTCCTGTCAACTTTGCATGTAGCCGTTGGTGTGTCAGTATCTGACCGCGGTATACCGCGGTGTGCAAGGCGGTATACCGCGCCTCTTGTTTCCGTTGGAAGTGGGTTGCTATATAATGATGCTGATGGTGATGAAGATCAGCAGACTACAACACAACAGTAACAAGCAGCATTCAAACTCTCAACTCTCAGCTCTCTCATTTATATATATATATATATATTTTATAAAACATTTTTTATAAAATATCCAAGTGTGAGATATTATACAAGAGTGATTACCCATTGTGAGTTATACTCCTCTTGTAAGCATTTGAATAACGGGTGTGTGATCCTGTACATCTCATAGCAGAAGCTTGAGAATCAATTACATTACCTTTGTACTTGGTTTGTATTCTACCGTAAAGAATACATTTATTGGATCGTGTCGGGAAGTGTCTCGGCTGCTGGTTTATCACAGTTGGTGGTAAATCAGTAAATCTCTGTGTCAAGTATCTCTATCCCTTATCTCTTTATTTATTCCGCTGTGCTTTATTATATTTATTTATATAAACTGCTTTGCATTTATATTTATTTATATAATCTCTGTGCATTTAAATTATATCTGTTTATATAATTGTTGTATACTTATTTATTTATACTCTGCTTTATTTATTCTGTATTTATTTGTAAAAAGAATTTTTGAAAGTAAAAGATTTAAAATACAACCTTACCCCCCCCCCTAGGTTGTCCAACATTTGGTATCAGAGCAGGGCTTTCAAAAATTATCTGTTTAAATTTTTAAAGTTATATCTTTTATTTAATGGCTCAACAAAATACTTGGTTTTCTAAATCTCTTCTTATTGATTTCGAAAATTTTGATCTTTGGGCAAATTCTTTTGAACATTATGTTCGTGGGATAAATCAAAATATTTGGGATATTATTATTAAAGGAAATTTCAAACCCACAAAATTTCAAAACAACAAAGTTGTTGAAAAACCTAGCTCGGAATGGTCCGACGAAGATAAGGCTAATTATTGTTTAAATTATGAAGCCAAAAATTTTCTCTTTTCGGTTCTTACTAACGATGATATTGAGCGTGTTTATCTCTTTGAAACTGCTCGTGATATTTGGGAGAACTTGAACATCACCTATGGTGAAAACTCAAAAGAAAAGAGAGACGAAACCCGAGATCAAAGAAATGAAGAAACGTGTCTCATCGTCGACTGCGAGAAAGAGGTATGTACTTCATACTCAAGTTATTCTAGTTGTAGTGATAACGATGATGATATTGATATGTTAAATGTCTCTTTTCAAAAATTGATTGTTCTCGTAAATAGTTATAAAAATGAGAATGCTAAATTAAAAGAAGAATTATTATTATGTCAAAATGAGTTGAATAATTGTAAACAAACCATTGCATGTGATAATAAAATCAAAAATGAGTTAAATGATAAAGTTATCACTTTAGAAAAGAAAGCATGCGAAAATATTGTTTGCAAATCTTGCATTGTCTTAAATGATAAAATTGCATGTTTAGAGAAAAGAACATGTGAAAATATTTTATGTACAAAATGCGATATACTTGAAAATGATAATGCATGTTTAAAAGCTAAATGCGATTTATATGAAAAAGATAATCTGTTAGCTAATGCATTTCAAAATAGCAATGATAAAGTGCTTAAAATGCTAAATATGTCTAATCGTATAAATTGTCGTAAAGGCATTGGTTCAAATACGTGTATTGAAAAATGTGATTGTATGCCAATTAAAAAGGTTCTTGAAAAACCTAAATTTGTTGTTAAAAATAAAACGCAAAAACCTCCGTATGTTCCTAAAATGAATTATGTGAATTATATGTCGAGAAAATCACATGCGTTTATGTATAATAATAAGTTTGCGAATCCTAAGAAAAATGTTAATCCGCATACTTCTTTTTACGTCTATGATGAATACGATCGCAAAATTAAAATGGTTAGAAAATGGATTCCGAAAGGAATGTTTAATGTTGATAATCCCGGTGGGATGCGTTTGTGGTTTTAAACCATTTTTATGGCTTTGTATGTTTGTCGTGTTTGTTTTATGTCGACAACATATTTTTTTTGCAGTTTATGTTTTATACTAACTGTTAAAAGGACCCATAAGAAAAGGGTACCACGAAATATTTTCTTTGCCTTTTGTAGGTGTTTCCTGACGAGGATATAATACGTGCTTCCTGGCGAGGTTATAATACGTGGTTACCTGCCGAGGTTATAATACGTGGTTACCTGCCGAGATTATAATACGTGGTTACCTGCCGAGGTTATAATACGTGGTTACCTGCCGAGGTTATAATACGTGGTTACCTGCCGAGGTTATAATACGTGGTTACCTGCCGAGGTTATAATACGTGGTTACCTGCCGAGGTTATAATACGTGGTTACCTGCCGAGGTTATAATACGTGGTTACCTGACGAGGTCATAATACGTGGTGTTTTTTTTTATCACATAAAATTAACCGAAAATCGAAGCCTTAAGATCCTTTTTGGTGCAAGTGTTTCTTTTTGGTTATTTTGTTTCATGTCATTTATTATGTTTATTTTATCCCTCAAATTTTATAAAATCTTCAATTTAATATCGTTATTAATTTGAGGGGGAGCTTTTTATCTTTACCCATGAGTTTATGCTACCTCAATTATATGCATATTTTGAGGGGGAGCATCTCTCGAGGGGAAGCATACCGTCTTTCTTGACCCTTTTTGTTTCGACAAACGGGGGAGAGAAACCGCACATGCTCTTGCTTAGCGGTTGTGTTTGTCATCATCAAAAAGGGGGAGATTGTTGGTGCAAGTGTACCACATCTCTATATATTTATATATATTTATTTTGATGATTACAAACACACCGTATTATTGTTTATCTAACAATTTAATCCAAGTGTGCAGTTGTTGAAGAACACGAAGATTTAATCTGAAGGGTTCAAGACGGAAGTGTTTACGTCGTCATTATTGTTTATAACTAATAATGATAAACACCCTAAAATAATATACCACTTGGATATTTCTAAAAACCTTAAATAATTTATTTAAATAAGTTTTTTGAGAAGATTCAGCAAGATTTGGTTACGTCCTGAAGCTGTCCTTTTTCTGACGGCGGTATACCGCGGCGGTACAGCCGGTATACCGCGGGTACACTACGGCCGGTATACCGCGGCTGTTCAGCCGGTATACCGCGGCAGGCTCGGTGTACAATTCTGATTGGTTGAAAGTTACTTTTCCTGACGGCGGTATACCGCGAGTCCCAGCCGGTATACCGCGGGTACGTAATTCCTGTCAACTTTGCATGTAGCCGTTGGTGTGTCAGTATCTGACCGCGGTATACCGCGGTGTGCAAGGCGGTATACCGCGCCTCTTGTTTCCGTTGGAAGTGGGTTGCTATATAATGATGCTGATGGTGATGAAGATCAGCAGACTACAACACAACAGTAACAAGCAGCATTCAAACTCTCAACTCTCAGCTCTCTCATTTATATATATATATTTTATAAAACATTTTTTATAAAATATCCAAGTGTGAGATATTATACAAGAGTGATTACCCATTGTGAGTTATACTCCTCTTGTAAGCATTTGAATAACGGGTGTGTGATCCTGTACATCTCATAGCAGAAGCTTGAGAATCAATTACATTACCTTTGTACTTGGTTTGTATTCTACCGTAAAGAATACATTTATTGGATCGTGTCGGGAAGTGTCTCGGCTGCTGGTTTATCACAGTTGGTGGTAAATCAGTAAATCTCTGTGTCAAGTATCTCTATCCCTTATCTCTTTATTTATTCCGCTGTGCTTTATTATATTTATTTATATAAACTGCTTTGCATTTATATTTATTTATATAATCTCTGTGCATTTAAATTATATCTGTTTATATAATTGTTGTATACTTATTTATTTATACTCTGCTTTATTTATTCTGTATTTATTTGTAAAAAGAATTTTTGAAAGTAAAAGATTTAAAATACAACCTTACCCCCCCCTAGGTTGTCCAACACTAATGAGTACCAACATCAATTCCAACACTGCACAGATGCACAGATGTTGTGGAATGCTCTGGAGAAAAGATTTACTGGCACAAAGAGCACAAAGAGAAACCAAAAGGCTATTCTCAGGCAACAATATGAGAACTTCATGTCTGCAAAGAATGAGTCTATGACTCAAACTTTTGACAGATTTAACAAGTTGATTGGAGAATTAGCTACTGTGGGTGTACACATGGATGCTGATGATGTCAATAGAAAGTTCCTTAGATCATTGGGAGAAGAATGGACCATGTACACAGTCTCATTCAGACAGAATGACCAATTGGAGGACAAAGAGCTAGATGACCTCTACAATGATCTGAGAGTATTTGAGGCTGAAGTTGAAGCCAAGAAAAGGCCATCTGGATTTGTTTATAATGCCGCTTTATTATCTTCATCCTCTGATGATGCTGCTAACCCTGATTCTGTTAATACTGCAGGTTCTGTTAATGCTGCTGGTGGAACTAATCAAGAGAAGACTACAGATTCTGTACTAGAAGCATTCTTTTCTAGTCATGTTCACTCTTCTCTAATCAATGATGATTTAGAGCAGATTAATGCTGATGATCTGGAAGAGATGGACATCAAATGGCAGATGGCTATGCTATCAATGAGGGTGAAGAAATTCATCAAAAGGACTGGGAGAAACAACTTTTCCCAGAGAAGAGAAGATGGTGCAGGCTTTGACAAGTCCAAGGTTGAGTGTTATAAGTGTCACAAGATGGGACACTTTGCAAGAGAATGCAGAAGTGGAGGATCACATCAACAGGCTCAAAATGGAAACCAAAACAGAAGCTCCTCTCAAGCCCTTGTTTCTCAACAAGGAATGGGATTTGATTGGAGTGATCAAGCTGAGGAAGCCTGTCAGAATCAAGCTCTTATGGCAGAAGTATCTGATATTCCCACTGAGGTACAATCTAAACTCTGTTCTCAAGCTTGCATTGATGCTGTTAAAAGATATAGGGATCACAATCAGGGTATGTGTGATAACCTTAAGAGGCTAGAGAAAGATGTGAAAGATTATGTTAGGATTGTAGAAAGGTTTGAGGAACAGATTAGAGCTTTTCAAGCTAATGAACTTCAACACTCCTATGATACTAACTATTGGAAGTGGGAGAAGAATGAGTATGAGATTAAGCTGAAAGTGTCTGGGGAGGAGAATGAGAAATTAAAAGAAGAGCTTAAGAAGGTTAAACTTGATGTTGAAAAGTTTACCTGTGCTTCTAAAACCATGGATACCATCATTAAGGCTCAAATCCATGACAAGATGAAAGTAGGGATAGGGTACAATGCCACACCTCCACCCTACAATAACAACTACATACCTCCTAAGTCTGATTTGTTAGAGACCAAGGATAGGAAGGATCCTGAATTAAAGATTAATATAGATCCTTGTGAAGAAGAAGTAGTAGTTAAGGATAAAACAGAGAAGGAAGAATCTAAGAAGAATAAGAGTGTTAGTAGTAAGGTTCCCTTAGACAATGAAATTGTGACCAATGAGAAAGATGGAGATCCTTGGGGAAAGAACAATGAGATGAAAAGGACAGAAACAGAAAAGGGAGTCCATTACACACAGACCACAGTTGTGGCTCCCAATACCTGTAAACATTGTTCTTGTAAGAAATCTCAAGAGCTTAAGCCCCAAAAACATGATAACAAAAGGGGTAATCAAAGAAATTGGAATAACCAGTGGGCTATGAGACAAGGAGTTGATCTGAACAGAATTAACAGGCCAAAACCTTGTTTCATCTGTGGTAAGCTAAATCATTTAGCCAAACACTGTTATTTCAATCATGTTAACCAAAGGTTTAATGCTCAAAGATCTTTTCAAAAACCTGGTGGTTACAGAAAGAATGGTGGCTATAAAAAGTCTGTGAGGAAAGTTGTGGCAAAGAAACAAGTTAAAACCAAAAGCCACATGAAAAAGGCAGAAACAGAAAGTGTTAGAGTATGGATGCCTAAAGGTACTAATGATAATACTGCCAACTCAGTTAGTACTGCTAACAATGTTAGTACTGCAGGAAGCAATAATGTTGCTAGCAGTGTTAGTACTGCTAACCCAGTTAGTACTTCTTCAACAATTAATACTGCTTCTAGTGTTAGTACTGCTAAGTTAGTTAATACTGCTGAGAAGGCTAGTACTTCTGGAAGCAGTGTTAGTGCTGCTAACACTGTTAATGCCTCCTTAAAAGATAATACTGCTAACAATGTTAGTGCTGCTAGCACTGTTAGTACTTCTGAGGTTAATACTGCTTCTAGTGCTGCTACACCAATAATTTTGACAAAGTACTCCAGTACTGCAGTACCTAAATTTGAAAATCTCATCAAAACCAAGTGCAAGTACTTTGATGAGCAAGGGAGACCCAATACCACTTCGGCTTGGGTTCCCAATAAAACTAATTGATCTATCAAATGTGCAGGGCAACCAACAACTCAAGGGGAAGAGCATTTGGCATGTTGATAGTGGTTGCTCCAGGCACATGACAGGTAACATGGCCTGCCTCAAAAATTTCAAAAAGATTGATGGAGGACATGTTACTTTTGGAAATAATCCTGCAGGAGGTAAGAGAAGTGGTAAAGGTGATGTGTCAGAAGGTAAGATGACATTTGAGGATTTGACTAGTAATGCAAAGTGCAGAGTTACTACTGCCAGTGCAGAGTTACTACTGCTAGTGCAGAGTTACTACTGCCTGTGTTCAAGTAGTTAATACTGCTTGTGTAGTTAATACTGCCCTTGTGGTTAATACTGTTTTGCAGTTAATACTGCTCAGTAGTTAATACTGCTAGTGCACAGTTAATACTGCTCAGTAGTTAATACTGCTAGTGCAGTTAATACTGCTAGTGCAGTTAATACTGCTCAGTCGTTAATACTGCTTGTGTAGTTAATACTGCCTCGCAGTTAATACTGCTTATGTCGTTAATACTGCTTTTGAAAATCTAGGGCAAATACTGCAATAAATACCTCTGTTTGCCCGCCAAAGTTCATAACGACTCTTCGCATTAACTTCTTCTCTCTCGTTCTAACCTAGTCTCCCCAGAATCTTTGTGTTTTTCTTTCAAGAATCCTCAGGAATCATGGAGTTTGTTGATGAGCACAATGAAATAGCCATGCTTCAGAAGCCGAAACAAGCTGCGGGATTCCACGATATCGTCGATTTTCTTAAATCCTCGCACATCTCCTATGCCCTAACGGTGAGCCCAACCATCTATATCGAACATCAGACGCAATTTTGGGAGAATGCCACTGTTAGTTTCGAAGAAGGGCAGAAAACCATTCGAACAAGGGTTTGTGATAAACCCTTGAAAGTCACAGAGGAGGTTATTCGCATCTCTCTTCACTTGGATGATGCCTCAGGTATAACCTCTCTATCTTCTGATGACCTATATTCGACTTTACAAAGAATGGGGTATGAAGGTCCCATTGGTGTTTTTAAATTCTACAAGTCAAAATTTTTCAACCAATGGAGATTTCTTGTTCATACCCTGATGCACTGTATTTCCAAGAAAACTACTGGATGGAGTGAGTTCAGCAGTCCCATTGCATATGCCTTGGTCTGCTTATCCACTGCCAGAAAGTACAATTTTTCAGCTATGATCTTTAATGATCTTGTATCAAACTTGGAATCCAAAAAGAGCTTTTACATGTATCCAAGGTTTGTGCAAGAAGTTATTAACAAGGAATTGATGGACTTACCTCAGTTTGATGAGGTATATGTACCAAAATCCCCTAAAGGGAAGGTTTTTTCAAATATGAAAAGACTTCCTAGGGACTCGGAAGGAGTTGACACACCATTGTTCTCTACAATGATGGTTGTGTCCCACCCCTCTGAAGGTATGGCATCAGGATCAAGGCCCTCATTAGATCATCCCACTGATGGCCAAACCCTATCTTCACTCACTATAAATATCCCTCAGCACATACTTCAAAAGCCCACTCCTGTTTTATCCAACAAGTTTCAAAGAAGAAAGGTGCACAAGGTTCCTTCCCTTGATGTACCTACTCAGAGCCCTAAGCCTTTAAGCCCTCAGTTGGAGCATTCTCCAATTGAGAATATCAACAGGGAAACCACAGGGGTGTCTCCCAACCCCAAGAAGGTGCTCTCTAAGGAGAAGGATGAGCATATAGGTGCTAAGGCTGCCACTACTTCTGCTAGCACAGAGAAGGACAGTGGTAACATAAATAAGACCTTCCCCATGGCAACTCTAAATGAGAAATCATTAAGAGGACCCAGGTGCCAAGAAACCAAGGGGGCAGTCAGTGCTTCTGCTAAAACTTCCAAGGATCCCTTAAAGAAGGTAAAAACTTCTAAAAAGGGTGAGGATAGACATAACAAAGAGGAATTGATGGCTACTTCCAGTGATCCTTTAAAGAAGGTAAACACTTCTAAACAAGGTGAGGATAGATATAACTATGATGAATTGATGGAAACCATTGGAAATGTCAACTTGGATGTTATGGCACAGAAGAAGGAGATTGAGCAACTGAAGACTGTGGTCACCTACCAACAGTCTCAAATTGAGAAGCTCAAGAAGATGGTCACCGAGTTGTTGCACAGAAAGAAAAAGGCAAGATTTGTGCTGAGAAGAAGAATTCCAACTGATGATGCTCCCAAAAAGGGGGAGTCAGAGTCAGAATCAGAAGCAGAACTGAATATGAAGGGTCTACAAGTTGAGGGGGAGACAGTTCAGATGGAGACTGAGAAGGAAATTGATAATGCACAGTTTAAGGGGGAGTCCAGTACACAGAATAAGGGGGAGACAAAAAAGGTGGAAGAGCTTGTTAAAGAAGCAGAAACTGTAAAGGCAGCAGTAACTGAAGTTCCAAAAGAAGCAGTAACTGAAGTTGAAGCAGAAACTGTTAATGCTGCAAATGTTCATGAAGCAGCAGAAATCATACAAGAAGTAGTAACAGAAATCTTGAAAGCAGCAGTAACAGAGAAAGAGCCTGAAACTGAAGTAGCAGCAGAAACTGTTAATGCTGCTGACTCTAAGCAAGCAGCAGAAACAGTTAATGCTGCTCAATCTACAAAGAAAGCAGTAACAGAAACAGAAGCTGAAACAGTAACAGAGAAGCTTACAGTAGAAGAAGTGGAGGTTGCAGAGGCTTTAATCAAAGCCAAACATGATACACCTCCAACTGCCAAGAAACAGGAAGAAACTAAGGATGCAAAGATGGTTTTCAGCAGAAAGAGAACAAAGTTTGTGGCTACTAAAAAGAAGTGTGTAAAGAAGCAAAGGGTAGAACCAGTTGAGAATTCAGTGGTAGAAGAGAAAGAAAAGGAAGAAGTTGCCAAGGATGAAGGACAAGGAGATAGTAAGACAGGTCAATCCAGTAATGCACAATCACTTAGCAATGAACAATGTGACTTGTACATCACTATGGTTGATACTGAACCAATCAAAGTGACTCCATTAGATTCAAAACCTCCTGAAATCAGTCACTGGGATACTTTGATAGATGAGAGAAAGGAGTATATCAGACTCAAGAGAGCTGATGGGCAGTTTGAAGTCTACAGAACATGGGGACAATTTATAAGAAGATGCTCAAGATCTGACTTGGAAGAGATGTTCAAAGTAGGCATGCAGATCTATGGTAACATGTTGACAGAAAGAGGTATGTCTGTCACAAAGATGGTGTTAGAATACCTATGCCTAATGTTCAGACCAGAAGTAGTTCAGCACATAACAGCAAGACCTTTTCAAGCAGTAACCCACTGGATGCTCTATGAAAATTGTGGAGTGTATGTCATATCAATTGACAACACATATCAGGAGTATTATCTGGTGGATGATAGCTACAAACACTGCATGAAAAGACTGAAATGGATGTTACATGTAAAATTGGTCTGCAACAAAGACTCTGCTATGGGAAGATTCTTGGTAAGAAGGATTGTAAATCAGAGTCTAGGTTTAAGTCCTGATCTATGCTTATATGATGACTAAGTTTTGGTAGCATCATTTGAAGAACTTGACTTCTTTTCCTAAAAGTCAAGTTAGGGGGAGATTGTTGGGAACTGAAAATGAGCTAAGTATGGATAGTGCTGCTAGTCCATGATTTCTACTGCTAAGTCTACATTAATACTGCCAGAAGAAAGTTAATACTGCTGGGCAAGATTACTACTGCGTATACATGGTTAGTACTGCTAGACCAAATTACTACTGCAAGACATGGTTAGTACTGCTGAGCTGAGATACTACTGCTAGAAGACTGTGAAGGTTAATACTGCTGAAGGTCGTTAATGCTGCTAAGTCAAATCATTGTTAATACTGCTGACTTGATAAGTTTGGTATGCGATACTTTTGGAGACAAAGAAGGAATTGATAAAGATATGTTTAACGAAGATTCAGAAGATCAATTTACTTTTGATAGTTATCTTGTAATTACTTTTGTATAAATAGTATTGATAGATAGCTATTAGTATATAGATGATCGACGAGCTAATATACGTGTGAAATAGAATTCGATATTGATTAAAGAGAGAATTAACCTCAAGGTGTAAGAACCCTATTTCTAGAGAAGTAGAAGTCGTCTTGTTGAGCCTGTTCAACAAGATTGAGGTTTGGTTGTTAATATTGTGATTCAAAACAGTGAATACAAAATTGTGAATTTTCTGTTACATTGTTCTTGATTGTGAGAATTAAAGTTCTTTTCCGCAGATTCTTTAATTCTGAATTCTAAGTGTTTATTGTCTTGTTAAGATTCGATCCTGACAAGCTCAGCGCCAACGCAACGTCATTGGAATGATTTCAAATTAATCTTTTGGCACCATTGACGTGGGCTTATAATTTCCCTACGGAGATAAATGGATTGATAATGAAACTTCAATACCTACTTAGATTGTGAGCGGCAAAAGTACTGACTCTTATAAAAAACACCAAACAATGCCTTGGTATATATTTGCTAATATTAAGTATATGTTTGACTCATATAAAGGTTGTTCCCAAACTGGATAAGGAATTATCATATGGAACATGCCGATTGCTTGGAAGTAAACAAAGCAAACCCTTAATAGCTATCTTCTTATATTATCAACAATCTTACTCTCCATGAGACTATTTAAGAGTGTATATGGTTAAGGACTATTATTACACATATAAGAGGAACTGGTAATTTTGAGTTTAACCACTATACAACTTGCATATATGGAAATAATGCATCATGTATTGAAGAAATGAAAGTAAGATATATCAAGGTTATAACACAAAGCATGATTTGCTTAAGTTTCCATATAATCAATTATCCTCAAGATTCAAGTGAACTAAATAAAATGTGAGGAAAATGTGACGTGTTTGTTTACCAAATCAATACGTAAAACCATATATGGAATTAAAGTGGAAATGTTTTAAACCTCCTTTGATTAATGCTCGAATCAGGGGGAGTGGTAGACAAAAGGGGGAGTCTACTATATATGTAATATTGGTATGTTGTGCTCTTTCCTTCAACCAAAATTTTATTTTTCCCATTGGGTTTTGTTCCTTGGTGTAAGGTTTTAGTGATACAACATTTTATATACCATCATGTTTTCTTAACTCTCATGATTAATGTACAAATCTAAGAGAGAAATAGACTAAAGTAAAAGTCTATGTATTGGAAATAAGCTAGTGCGTTGTACTCTTTCCTTCGTCATATTTTTTTTTTCCCACTAGGTTTTTATTTTGGCGTAAGGTTTTAACGAGGCAACAATTGTGCACCATCACTCCTTTAACTCGGCACAAGGGGGAGTGTTGTAGGATAATTGTGCCATCGTCTAAAGGATATGACGATATAGATAGAGATAAACATATTAGAGATATGTTAGATCTTATAGTTATCTACTTGTATCTCGTCCCTATTTAAAGGGCTTATGATGAGAATTACGATTCATTCTCTCTATTTACTGTGTTCTATTTCTCTTTTCCTTTAACAATTGAATGTATATAATAATTATATTTTTAACATCAATTTTTAATTTATGTGATACTTTTTCACGTAAAATAATAACATTTACTTTTTGTTGTTAATTTTAGGACCCAAAATATAGTTAATATATGTTAATGCTGTAACAACATTATTATTTCTCTCTCTTATTTTTTGGAATATGTGTTTCACAGTTTTATAATGAGATTGGTATGGACTTCCTTAAAATCTTGCACACAAACATACACGGTACATAATATTGGGTCTACTTGACATCAATGGTGGACCCAATTTTTTTTGAGCGGGTGCATTATAAAGCTTTGTTCCAAGGGACATCCGATTATGTTGATTTCGGGTAAGAAGATTCATTCATAGGCTTTAGGGTCAAACTTAGTTAGATAATCCTTATTATTTAAAAGATAACACTTGCATCCAAAAAACTTAAGGTGACCTATGCAGGCCCGTTTCTGAGATTTTTTGGGCCCTGGACGACTCGTAGATTTTGGACCCTCAATATGTACCTAAAGAAATTTCAAGTTGACGTTTTTTATCATTAAAAGCAAACTTCCATACAATAAATACTAATAATTCGTACAAAACAACTTGTTCGAGCACTTTTGAATACAAAATCATCAATAATAGCCTCTAATTCATACAAAACAACTCTTTCGGCCATTTTTAGATGCAAAAACAATATATTTTATTCACATGTTTTGAATAAACTAGCCATTTTCGATCACTAGTTTCACCATTACTCAACTTTCGATCATAATAAGCATATGAAAAATGTCTAGACGTGTTATCTAGAGGAAACACGATATTCAATCCTCTAATAGGTCCTTTTTTCAACTATAATATCTCTTGATTTAGCATCAAGATCATCCCAATTTCTAGGATCATAAATATTAAAAAATGGAGTTGATTGTCAATCTACAGATAAGTTTTCAACATTTTGGTGCTCAACATCATGTTCACTCGTATTATCGGTGTATCCATCACGATAACTCACATTTTGGTGCTCGACATCATGTTCGTCTAACTTTTCGTTAGAAGAACCTACTTTCTTAACAAATTTATCCATAACTCCCTTGTGTGATTGTTTCAATTGCTCGTCTAACGTTTTTTTCTCACTTACAGACAAGTACTTGTACTTTTTAGGCAACATGATCTATACACTATATTGAACAAGATTACTTGAACAAATAACAATTCAAAGTAAAAGGGAACAAAAGCACCTGAATTGGAATATGAATGATGGAATATGAGTGTCCGAGTCCAAAGAATTCAACTCCACTTGACCATTTCTAAAAAAATGTAGTCTGTTAATTCAATTAAGACAATAAAATTTAAAAAAAGGAATTTAGAATTTCAACAAGAATCATAAAACTGAAACAATAATTTAGAAATTAGAACCTCAAATTAGAAATTAGAATGTCAAATTTAAAAATTAGAACCTCAAATTTAGAAATTAGAATATCAAATTAGAAATTAGAATCTCAAATAGACATAATGTTTATCAAATCAGCAGAATGCTTAATTGCTTATCAATGGTTTTTTTTGTAGATATAAAATAACATAGAAGATCGAATCAATGCTATGGATCAAAATAATAAAAAATACCCTTTAAATAACCAAAATAAAGCATGAATAGAAGATAACATAGAAAATAAATAAAAAAAACTGATAGGAAGCCACCTGTTGTTTTTGTCTACTTGTTTTCCTTGAAAGAATTAGACAAATGCACAGACACAGTGACACACAATCGCAGCCTCACACAAATGCACAGTCGCAATCGCACAAATGCAGTAATACACAATCAGAGATTCAGAGCATAGATTATCATTTATCAAATTATCAATTATCAGAAGTTCAAAACAGATTAGGTGAGAAATAAAAGAACAAGGTAACCTAACCTTATACAATCTCAGTCTAACCATAGAGGACCGTTGAGGAATTCGTCGGACGACGCACAGAAATGGCTCTGGCTCATCGAACTCTTCATCGAAAGTTGGGGAAACTGAATCGACGACTCAATTTTGCTTCAATTTCACTTATCGTTCGGCGCCTATTTCTTGGAATCTTGGTCACTCCCGCCTCACAGTAGCAATCGATTTTGTTTCCAAATTCCAATTGATTCCGTTCACTATTTGGGCCCCTATCACGGATGGGTTTGTGGTGCATTTGGGCCCTTCTATTCCTTTACAACTGGGCTAAAAAGACTGATTCATAATCCTTTTAAACTAAATATATAAACTCAATTTTTTTAAGTAAATATATAAACTATTTTTTTTTCGGGCCCCTAATTTTTTTGGGCCCTAGACGAGTGCCCAGCCCGCCCTCCCCCAGGGACGGCCCTGGACCTATGGAGGGTTTCGAGGTACCGAAAAGGTCTAAGTGGAGTAACTCTAAGTGCACTCTCTTAGTTAAGGGCGTAAGGCCATGTTTTTTGATTTATGAGAAGCATGGATTTGTTTTCCAACATGACATACATCACAAAAATGATTATCAAACTTGATTATTTGAAGATTATTATTAAGATCTTTATTTTTCAATTTTTAAACTAAACGCAAATTTGTATGACCTAATCTTCTATGCCACAAAGTAGTATTATCATGCATAAAAGATAAACACATAAAGCTTTTAACATGCACTTTACAAATATATGATCTCTCATATTTTATCACCGGTATTTACCTTGTCATCTTCAATTATGCTGCATGCATCGTTTTCAAATACCACATGAATATTCATCACATAAAACTTTTAACACGTGTTTTACAAATATTATATTTAATTTATGATGAATAACATGTACATACCATATTCATCATGAATATATCCATCTTGAAGAGAGGCATGTGTCATGGACAATTCCCGAGTTTTTAGCTAATTTTGGTTTCATAACGGAACTTCCCTCTTGCTCCTTTTGTCTTTAATTGTGTTAAACATTTATAAAATTAAGTTTTATAGTAAGCATGTATATATGCATTTAAATGACAATAAACTCTAAATATTCATAAATACAAATTTATAAACCGTACAATACATGATTAGTGGAATTAATGTGAATATATCAATTTAAATTAAATGTTGTTTAGTTTATATATAATATTGCACACAAAAAGTACATTAGAGTTGTATTCATCTTGCTCCAAATATTGACATATGCAATATTTTCGGTCATTTCATAACATGATGTTTTCATGCTTGTGTTGAAACCAACTCATTACTCCATTACACATAAAATCCACATTTCTTCAAAAGTGAGTGACATCTTTATTAAAATAGTCGTTGAAAGATAACCCGAAGTAAACCCACCGCTTTTTTTGGTCTCCACCTTCGATACAATATTTTTGGTACAATATTCGTACTCATAAGGCATGCTAACACACAAGTCAGTGGTCTAAAGCCGATTTGAGTCTAATGTCAGCAATGTCTTTGTGCGTGCATGTAGAAAGAAACATTCTGGACATAGTGGATTACTCATTGCGGCTCGGAATCCATAAATTTCGTATCTATTTCTCATGTATGCGAGTGAGTGGCACATTGTTCTAACAATACCAACATTCATCTAAAATGCAAACACTTTGAGGGTCAATTCCATAGTCATCTAAAACCTCGTTTTGGACATGTTATATATTAAAATGATGCTCTTATAATAACAACATAAGCCTTAAATGTCTTTTCATCTAGTGATTGGACCAAACATTGTTTTCGGGCTTAAAATAAATATATATAACCCAGTTTTCCCAACAAATCACATCCATGTTTTCTATGACGTTGATCATGTCTATTATGAAGAAATAACGATGAAAAAGACAATTTACATTTAAATAAAAAAAAACTGATTTTGTTAAGTCAATGAGACTTAGGCCTTCCGTACCCCAAGCGGGGAAGGGGCTCGGGATGGGGAGGTGGCAGCGGGGTGAGGGCGGGGTTGGGCTACGGCCCGGGGTGGTCATGCGGGAAGGGATGGTTTTCGGGGTTGGGTTCCCGATCCATCCCGAGGGTTTTTAAAAAAAAAATTTAATTAAATTTTTTAAAAAATAACCGTTGAACGGCTCTTTCTTAAAAAAAAAATTCTCAATTTAATCCCACTATATATTTAACCCTCAACCTCTTATTTCTCACACCTCTCAACCTCTTATTTCTCACACCTCTCAACCTCTTATTCTCTCAACCTCTTATTTCTCACACCTCTCAAACTCTCTCAAATTTTCTCAACCTCTATATATTAAACAATATGGATTCGCCACAACCCGGTTCACCAACCGCATCATCATCATCCGTAGACACCGACGAGTTGTTGAATCTACAAATGATATGAATTTTTATTTTTATTATTTATCTTATTTTTATTTATTAAAAATATATATAAATATTTTTATTTTGTTAAATAATTAAATGTATAAATAAAAGAATTAAAATAAATGAGGTGGCAAATGGGTTTGAGGGAATGGGGTACGGATGTTTAGGGATCGTGAGGGATGGAGTGAGGGATGGAAGAAAAGCTGATGTGGCGCTGACGTGGAGAGGAATCTTTGAAAGATAGGAGGGATGGGGTACTGATGGCCTTATACCCTACATGTTCAAATAAACTAAAGCCATTTTCATATAACCAAAATAACAATATGTATTTTATTTTAAGACATATATATTTATAATTTGAAAAAAAAATTATAGACAAACATATAATTGATTCATTATACTCGATATAACAGTTGTGAGAGAGCCAATCCGCATAACATCATAACAGTTACAATATATGTAATGAATTAACATAAATCCAATAATTAATGGATGTTTTTCACCATTATAGAAATCAAACGACCATTTGTGTCATAATGTAACAACCCGAAATTTTAAGTATGTATTGAAAGTTTGGTGGCCGATGTCTAAAGAATGCAAGTTAGGTTAAGGGGCCTTTTGGCAATTGTTGGGAAGTATTTAAAGCTCCATTTCCCCTAGGGTTTTCATTTTGGAAATCGGTGTTTTGGCCCTTGTGTGTGTTTGGTGGCTAAGAAGAGATAGAAAGAGGGGTTTGGGAAGAAATCAAGAGAAAAGGAGGAACCAAGGAAGAATCTGCAAGGTAATACATCCTGAATCCGTTCTCCTGATCATTGTAGTACGTTTCTTTCTTATTGGTATGAATTCTTAAGATTTATATAGATGATTCTTTGAGTTTTCACCATTTTCCTTCAAAATGGGTTTTAAGGGTTTTTGTCTTGTTAAACCGATTTAGAAGTTTATAAATGGATTAAGTGAGTATTTGAGGTTAGTGAATGAACCCTTGAGGTTATCTAATCAAACTAATGGCAAAAATCGGAGTTTAAATCAGTTTTAGAATTGTTAAGTTCGAACAGCCGTGTTTTCCGGACACCAGTTTTCGGTGGTGTCCGGATAGGTTGCAGGTGTCCGGGTAAGGGCCCCGTGAGGGTGTCCGGGTGTTTCTTAGTATCCGGGTAGCTGAAGTCTCCGGATAAGCTTAGTGTCCGGGTAGTTTTGCCCGGATAAGTCTAGCGTCCGGATTGTTGTGTCCGAACAATGCTGTGTCCGGAAAAGGTGTTGCGTCCGGAAAATGTGTTGTGTCCGGAAAAGGTGTTGTGTCCGAAAAAGGGGTTGTGTCCGGAAAAGGGGTTGTGTCCGGAAAAGGTGTTGCGTCCGGAAAGGGGTATTCGGACAGTAGGTCTGAGCTATCTATCTGATGTGGATCTATTGCCTTAGGTGTTCGTTTGGGTTAGCTTGGAAGTATTTAAGAAGTGCGGTGTACGTCAATCGAGGTGAGTTCCCTAAACCTTTTACGACTTAAAGTGTTGAATGATTTTGACTGATTATGGTTTCATTTACGAGCATGAAATGTTTATAACTGTTACGCATGTTTTCCATGAAATACCTATTCTACTTGAGGAAAAATGTATTGTACTTGATGAACTGAGAATGACGATTTACAAAGGTTTTAAAGATGCATGTTTTGTGAAATGAATGACGTGCTATGTGGAGTCGGTCTACACTGTGGGATCAGAGATAGATCCTCGGGTTCAGATGATCCCTTGGATATGTATGACAGACTGGTAGGTTGGAATTCGTTTCCTCCTATTTCGAGTAGAAAGGGGGGTCTGCGTAGGCTCCGGGAAGGGGAGTTTGCGTAGGCTCCGGTTGAGGGCGAGAGGGTAGTCCATTGGGCCCCGATCGCGGAATGTTTATGTGATCCTATATACAGTGTAGTACCATGCCTGATGTTATGTTAAGGTTTACGATGATATTATTATAAATGATTTTATACTGTGTACGTGTTGTTTTCGGAGGGAATTCACTAGACCTTGTGGTCTAACCCTCGCTTTCAAAACTAAACCATTTTCAGGTAAGCATTTTAAGGGTTCTTCGAGTAAGAACTAGGAGGCGATAAGAAGGACTTGAAGCTTAGAGCAACTTCAAGTTTTGATTATGATGACTATAGAATAGCTCTCGGCTGTGAAATTTAGAGACTTCCGCTGTCAATTTTGTTTAGTAGGAATTATTGATGATGTAAAGACAAGGTTTTATGTAATTCGAATGCTTATTTATGGTTGTTTGCTTGATATGAAATTTGGGACGTTACAAATGATATCAGAGCCTTAGTTTAAGGGATTTAGGTGACCATTCGGGCCTAAACTTAAACTGTAAGATGAGGAACACAGCCGAGACATAGGATTGCCTCTAGGAACGATCACTATAAATGCGTTTAGGAATAAGGTGCCAAGGACAAACGTGTAAGGTAAGTTTGGGATTACACCTGGCCAGTGTAATTACGAACTTACAGGTACATGTGCGAGCTTACAATACCTTACTTATCGCAAATTTGTTGTGTCACGTCTAGTAAGGATTAACTATCGGTTTCTTTCAGTTTAGCGCTATGGCTGGGAGAGCGTTGAGGAATAGGTCAGCAAGATCCCTGAGGAATAGACCGAGCTCCATTGTTTGGGATGTGTCATGTAAGAGTCATTATGATGTGATGTATGTAGACATCGTAGAGAAGAAACGTTGTAAAGAATGTTATGAGTCATCTAGAGGTAGCTCTTCGTGGATTCGGAGAGGATGAATGTTTGGGTTTGAGTAAGACTCCAGTTTCGGGAGAGTCCTAGTATGGAAACCATGGGATAGATCAGTTGGGAGGGTAAGATCGAACAGTGTCAAAACCTTGAAAGTATCAATGGAGCGCTGACTTTTTAGTCTAGCTTTTCATTGGCAGTATAAATGGAATAAGATACTTATAGTGAATTGAAAGCATGTAGAAGTAGAAGGTGAGATAGTCGATCAAAGCGAAAATAGTTTGAAATGGTTGAGTGAGATGTGGAACGCATGTACATCAAGTTAGTGCTTGACCGAGAGGGCGACCCTTGATCGAAGGAAGAGTGTCGAGGATAAGTTGCGTGGGTAAAGCGGTTGACCTTGCTAGGGTGGGTAGCCTTCAATTGCAAGTAGAGTTCCATGCATAGCTTTCTTAAATATAACATGAAAATTTTCACGATTTAAATTAAATGTGTAAATATCAATTTTGATCGAAAAAAAGTCGGAATGTGCAACCGTATGTTTAAAGAAAAGGTGATTTCATTCACATTGCACAATGAAATTTTGGAGCCTAACGATTGCAAAGTATTTCACACTTTTCATGATAAGTTAAATTATTACAAAAGGTCGAGAAGACGTGTGCCAGCAAAACTTTTACAATCAAATGAATTTTAACCGATTGATATCATATAAAAGAGTGTGAGAACCGACTGGTTTACTTGGTGTCAGTAATTCATTTCGAAATTGTGTCGTATGAAAGGATTTTCATTCAACGTATTACTGCTGTAATAACATCGTTCGGAATTGAATAAGATTAAGGTTCACGGAAAGATGCATGCAAACGATTCTCGAATCATTGTGCAGGGCGTTGAAGTTATAAGAGTGATGGGGTCATGTGTACCCAAGTGTTTTCCAAACGTTGTTTATTTAAAATGATGAAATGTGCGAAAAGATTTATTTACTGTATTGTCATGCATGAAGGCTATGAACCTACTAGGTCGTAGAATATTACGTTATAAGTTAAGAAGGAACCCCGAGAGTGGAAAGGTGTTGGACAAGTCAGGGGAGAACGTATGTGGTTGCAGTATATGTGTTCTAGAGGAAATATGAACAGTGGTAGAATCGGAAGTGGAATATAGTATCGGTTGTATGAGGGTTTGCACCCTTGTTCGGTAACTGGAAGTACGGTTGTGGAGGGACGGTTTGGGCCCAGGGGAAGGAGTAGAAGTCATCGAGATGTCGGTATTAGCAACCCGTTGAGTAGTGTTGTGAGGCAGAAACGAAATGTCCACGGTGTTGGATATGAGTTTTGAGGTGAGTTTGTAATATTGATGTTATAGGAGTAAGTTCAGAAAAGAGGGGGTGTATTATGATGTGATTATGATATATTGGTAGGATTAAGTTCCGTAAGGAACCCTTGTTAAAGAATAAGTTAAGAAAGTAGTTATAGGTTATCTGTTGTGTAAAAGTCGACAGTTGTGTAAGGTGGTCGAGACCGAAGTCTTGAACCACAAGGTTGGAAGTTGATAGAACACCTTGTAGGGGTGTTAAGAGGAGGAGAAGTTATTGTTTTGAATAAGCATTCTATTTGCGAAGTATGGAGGGTTCATAGAATGATGAGGTAAGTAGCACGAGCGAAGCGAGTGTGTAGACTTTATCGTTTGGTGAGGGACTGTGTCCAGCTTACGTAAAAGCTCGAATCGTAAAGAGCTAGCTAGAATGTCTGTGTTTGAGCTAATTGAGAACTCGTGAGTTATAGTTCAGCAAGTTGTGAAAGGACTAAGTAGCGAGATAGGCTCGATTTCATGCGGGTAACTTTGAGGGCGAGTTTAAACTGTGTATGGATGATCGTGAGAGATCTGTGTCAGCCGGTGATGTAGTAAGGCAATGTTAGAAAGATGAAGGATTAGAAGGAAGTCCTTTCGGGATTTCGGATAGAGTGTACGTTTTGCAATCCTAGTTGTTGAAATACATGGTTTGTAAGTTGGTGTTTATTTTGACTGTTATCGGGATGGAATGCCGGGGCAGAAATGGGTGATTGCCCAGCTGGGAGACCAAGCTTTGTGGTTATGTATGTTGTTAAGTAAGTATATTCTTGAAGGCAGAGTAAGTTTAAAGAAGATGATGAATAGGTTAGTCAAGCTGTAGTATAGTAGATGAGAAATCGCTAAAGAATGAAAATTGTTTCTTATGCGTGAGGGAATGATCCTAGAAGGATATAGTTAGAAATTTTGGTTATGTTTAAAGAATGACATGATGATGATTGTGGGCCGGAGTGGTAGTATGATCACTAGTAAATTTGAAAGGTCATGATAGAGGTATAAGCCTTTGGTTGGTCGATTAAAATTTTGTAGATTTGTTAAGTAATGACATTCATTTGTTATTACAGGATGTGCTACAATTCTACCGAGAATTCTTGGGGAAGTGTTATTGAGAGTAACACACTGATTGTTAAAGAATTATTTAAGGCAAATCTAAGTAAGAAAGTCAGGATGACTGTATATATATGTCTATATGATTTTATGATCTTGGTGGTTAATCGAAAGAATTGTGGAACCCGAGTTTCGGGGTGTTCCTGATTTAATAAATCCGTTTGTATTAGGGATTCCAAGGGGAATGGATTATTAGAGTGAATAGGGGATGTTACTAAGAAACATACCTTGGGGTCATTGGAAGTTTAAAGAGGATGAGGGTTGTGTTAGTCAAAATGTGGTGGGATAGATGTGAAATCCTTTAAGAATGTGAATTGTTGCTTGTGTGAAAGAAATGTCTGAGAAGATAAAAGTTGGAGATTAAAGAATGTGTAGTGACGTCGAACACTGGTCTCGTTTCAAGACGGCTTGGTTGAATGCCTTAAGATAAGATCTGGGTGCAACTGTTTGGTGATGTGAGTAATGAGAAAGCGATACCAGCATGTGGAAAGGTCGGGAGAGAGGGGCAAGTAATGCTTGGTGGGCAATGCTCCACGCTAACGTGGGGAGGTGAAGATAGTATGTCGGAATAAGTGAGTAAGTCGGAAGTAGTAAACCTGACGGTGATGCCGAAAGGTGCAGTGTTGTGTAGATTGTCATTGATAAGTGTGCGAACCGTTGGAAAGAGTATTAAGGAAGGGAATTGTGTATGATTTTGTACAAGAAAGAAGTGGATGAGACAACTGAATGAATTAAGTTAGTGACGTGGTGAGAAATGTTAAACGAATTGGTCGTGCGGTGATTAAACTAATGACAATAGTATGGTGTGACCATGGTTACTCCTCCCAGTTGAGTGAGGATAACCGGAGTTATGTTTTTATGATTAGACGAACGTGACAATCAGCGAGGAATGGTCGTGTTTCAGGATAGGTTTATTCGAGTAGGTGGACACTTCAGCAATGGGTTGGAGGTTCCTACTCTTAGTTACGTATAAGTATGGAGTGGTGAGGTGGTGAGGAGATGTGTAATGGTTGGCGAACCGTGGTCTAGGTGGTCCGAGAAAGGGAAACGTTATCTGCATAGACGATTGTTGGGTGGTATAGGGTTGAGAGTTGTGATACGATGAAGGAACTCTGGGTTGTGAGTTGTCGAGGTATACAGGGTTAGCCAGGTGCCAAGCTGTCAAGTGGGTGTTTGTCTCTTGGTAAATGAACCTTGTGTGGTGGCGGAGGATTTAGCCAAGTTCCTTCTTAAAGGAAGTATAGATGCTTGAGAAGCCTTGGTTAATCTTCTGTTATCAAGATCGATCGAGTAGGAACAGTAGCCTTCGAGTTAGAAGTACCGTAAGAACTGAAGGAAGTGCACACAAGGTTTCTCGTTTCGAATTTAATGAGGTGGTTGACTGAGTCAGAAATAGTTTTACCTTGGGGGAAGTGTCAGTTTTGGTGTGGGCAAGATACCCGCATCTTTTCCCAATGAGGAATTCCGGGGACGAAATTCTTTTAAGGGGGGAGTGTTGTAACAACCCGAAATTTTAAGTATGTATTGAAAGTTTGGTGGCCGATGTCTAAAGAATGCAAGTTAGGTTAAGGGGCCTTTTGGCAATTGTTGGGAAGTATTTAAAGCTCCATTTCCCCTAGGGTTTTCATTTTGGAAATCAGTGTTTTGGCCCTTGTGTGTGTTTGGTGGCTAAGAAGAGATAGAAATAGGGGTTTGGGAAGAAATCAAGAGAAAAGGAGGAACCAAGGAAGAATCTGCAAGGTAATACATCCCGAATCCGTTCTCCTGATCATTGTAGTACGTTTCTTTCTTATTGGTATGAATTCTTAAGATTTATATAGATGATTCTTTGAGTTTTCACCATTTTCCTTCAAAATGGGTTTTAAGGGTTTTTGTCTTGTTAAACCGATTTAGAAGTTTATAAATGGATTAAGTGAGTATTTGAGGTTAGTGAATGAACCCTTGAGGTTATCTAATCAAACTAATGGCAAAAATCGGAGTTTAAATCAGTTTTAGAATTGTTAAGTTCGAACAGCCGTGTTTTCCGGACACCAGTTTTCGGTGGTGTCCGGATAGGTTGCAGGTGTCCGGGTAAGGGCCCCGTGAGGGTGTCCGGGTGTTTCTTAGTATCCGGGTAGCTGAAGTCTCCGGATAAGCTTAGTGTCCGGGTAGTTTTGCCCGGATAAGTCTAGCGTCCGGATTGTTGTGTCCGAACAATGCTGTGTCCGGAAAAGGTGTTGCGTCCGGAAAATGTGTTGTGTCCGGAAAAGGTGTTGTGTCCGAAAAAGGGGTTGTGTCCGGAAAAGGGGTTGTGTCCGGAAAAGGTGTTGCGTCCGGAAAGGGGTATTCGGACAGTAGGTCTGAGCTATCTATCTGATGTGGATCTATTGCCTTAGGTGTTCGTTTGGGTTAGCTTGGAAGTATTTAAGAAGTGCGGTGTACGTCAATCGAGGTGAGTTCCCTAAACCTTTTACGACTTAAAGTGTTGAATGATTTTGACTGATTATGGTTTCATTTACGAGCATGAAATGTTTATAACTGTTACGCATGTTTTCCATGAAATACCTATTCTACTTGAGGAAAAATGTATTGTACTTGATGAACTGAGAATGACGATTTACAAAGGTTTTAAAGATGCATGTTTTGTGAAATGAATGACGTGCTATGTGGAGTCGGTCTACACTGTGGGATCAGAGATAGATCCTCGGGTTCAGATGATCCCTTGGATATGTATGACAGACTGGTAGGTTGGAATTCGTTTCCTCCTATTTCGAGTAGAAAGGGGGGTCTGCGTAGGCTCCGGGAAGGGGAGTTTGCGTAGGCTCCGGTTGAGGGCGAGAGGGTAGTCCATTGGGCCTCGATCGCGGAATGTTTATGTTATCCTATATACAGTGTAGTACCATGCCTGATGTTATGTTAAGGTTTACGATGATATTATTATAAATGATTTTATACTGTGTACGTGTTGTTTTCGGAGGGAATTCACTAGACCTTGTGGTCTAACCCTCGCTTTCAAAACTAAACCATTTTCAGGTAAGCATTTTAAGGGTTCTTCGAGTAAGAACTAGGAGGCGATAAGAAGGACTTGAAGCTTAGAGCAACTTCATGTTTTGATTATGATGACTATAGAATAGCTCTCGGCTGTGAAATTTAGAGACTTCCGCTGTCAATTTTGTTTAGTAGGAATTATTGATGATGTAAAGACAAAGTTTTATGTAATTCGAATGCTTATTTATGGTTGTTTGCTTGATATGAAATTTGGGACGTTACACATAATTTTTATTTTATTTTAGGGGCATATTGGCGTTGAATTCGTTTGCAGCACAAAATCCAAGTTCAAGTTCAAGTTCAATCCTCACCTTGATGACAACATTTGTCTCACGTAAAAGATAAAACATATAGAGTTTATATGAAACATACAAAAAATCTTGACATAGATGTTGTCGTATACTGTTACTTATATCAAATACACAAATGCCCCTTAAAATATACAATAAGTTATGAGATAGAGATCATAAAAACTTATCACATATGTTCTTAAAAAATGTTATATAATTTGTTTTAAAATGTTTACTTCTATAGAAATTGAATTTAATAAGAGGGGTAATGTTTCAATGAGAAATTGAGATTCACGTGAGAAGCATGTGAATGATTATCAACCGTTGGATGAGAAATAGACAAATGAGATGCATCAGATTAATTCTTTATAAGACACAATTAATGAGAGAATTTTCGATTAAAATTGATCAACAATTTATATCCACTTCTCACTATTAACCTCAACTTCTTAGACGATATCTCACCGAATAAGAGGTAAGCTAAATGTAGACTTATGTTTTAACAAATACACCATATCTTATTAATTTTGATACTATTGAAAAATAAAATATTAATAAAAAAGAAAGTGATATGAAAACCGCAACTAACTACCAACCGGTGTGGATCCGGTTCAACACAGATGACTAGATCATCGTCCACGGTGGCAAACCTTTAGATCCAACGGCTGAGATCTAACATCAGGTTGAGTATATTGTAATAAACGGCTCACATCTTCCGCCTGCCATCTCATTCCCATCTGTATTTTAGCCTTAAGCAGTCGCCTATCACAACATACATAATATTTCCTTTTCCTCTCTCCTTATTTGGACCACCGCCTATCTCCGCCGTCATCCGCCACCGGTGAATCCAAAATGAGGATTTTAGGAAAAATTCTCCCTGCTGTTCTCCTTCTCTTCTTCCTCTTCACTGCACCATCCATGGCGGAGATCAAGTCTCTGAAGATCCGATCCGATAACCGCCCTATGATCCTCTTCGAGAAGTTCGGATTCACACATACGGGTTTCGTCTCCGTCGCGATCTCCTCCGTGTCGGTCACATCCACCTTATCACAACCGGATCCTTCACGTCTTGGTTTCTTCCTTCTATCGGAAGAATCACAAATCCAAGTCCTCCTTGAACTTCAACAAAACCCTAATTTCTGTGTTGTCGATTCGAAATTTATAAAACTTCTCTTCACTTTCCGAGATCTCTCCCCTCCGCCTCAGTCTTCCTTCAACAAATCGTATCCTGTGACCTATCCGAATGAGTACTCGCTCTTCTTCGCCAATTGCAACCCCCAATCACTCGTCACAATGGACGTTCACACAGAGCTGTACAACACTGATGACGGCACAACCAAGGACTATTTATCAGCCGGGCTAACGCAGCTCCCGTCTCTTTACTTCATTTTCTCCCTCATTTATCTATGTTTTCTAGGGTTTTGGATCTCCATTTGCTTTAAAAACAAGCGATCTGTTCATAGGATCCATTTACTGATGGGTGGGTTGCTTGTTATGAAGGCTCTTAACTTGATCTGTGCCGCGGAGGATAAACATTATGTGAAGGTGACAGGTACTCCTCATGGATGGGATGTTCTGTTTTACATATTTCAGTTTATTAGGGTTGTGCTTTTGTTCACTGTGATCGTGTTGATCGGCACCGGGTGGTCGTTTTTGAAACCCTTTTTGCAAGAAAAGGAAAAGAAGGTCTTGATGATCGTGATCCCACTTCAGGTTTTGGCTAATGTAGCTTCCATAGTGATAGGGGAAACCGGCCCTTTTATTAAAGATTGGGTGACTTGGAATCAAGTGTTTTTGCTGGTAGATATCATCTGTTGCTGTGCCATTATCTTCCCAATTGTGTGGTCGATTAGGTCGTTGAGGGAGACTTCTAAGACTGATGGGAAGGCTGCTAGGAATTTGGCAAAATTGACTCTTTTTAGGCAGTTCTATATTGTGGTTATTGGGTACTTGTACTTTACGAGGATTGTTGTTTTTGCACTGAAGACCATTGCAGCTTATAAGTACCAGTGGGTGTCTAATGCAGCAGAGGAAATAGCCAGTTTTGTGTTCTATATGGTGATGTTTTACATGTTCAGGCCAGTTGAGAAAAATGAGTACTTTGTTCTTGACGATGAGGATGAAGAGGCAGCCGAGATGGCTCTGCGGGATGAGGAGTTTGAGCTTTAAACTTCCATACCGAGGATCCTTTCCTGTTTTGTCATTCATACTACTGTCTAGGTAATACACTGTGAGTTGTCGACTTAAACTTTAAGTAGTTTTCCTGGAACAATTTGATGTTACTTTCCTTTTCTTTTATGTCATAACAACTATGAAATTAATGATAGCGTGTGTTCAAAGTTTTGTATTTTCATATAATATCTTTTGTTGCTAATGTTTGTATTTCAAATTGTCTCCATGTGTAGTACTTCATAGGTTTGCTGGATGCATTGTTCAATTCTTGTTTTTTTTGGAATTCAGAGTAATCTAAGTTCCATGCTTTGATTTGTGAACTGCATTTCGTTGGTGTTGCACACTTCTTTGTTTCATATCATTGCCTACGTGGTCTTTAGTTTTTTTTCTGATTTTGTTGGTTTGACATAATTATAACTGCTCGATACATATAAGGTTACTGTCACCTTCTTGAATGCAAGATAAGAGATACAATGGTGATTGAATGTTTTATTGTTTCTGTCATATGTGCTTGTTGATTTAGCTTTGATGGCCACATATCCATCTTTCTGTGCCTCTTGCATTTGGTTTCTTATGCTGTTATGCCTCTTGTTACTAGAAGCATTATGCTTGCATATCTTCAATCGGGTAATTCTTGATTTTAGCTGTCATCTTTGGAGGCAAACGATCCAGAGTACTTTAGTTGTAACTAGTTTTGTGACAAATTAATAAATTAGTGAAGACAGAATCATAGGCAAGATTTTGGATAGTGAGGCTCGTCATAAGTATACTCAGCCAATGATTCATGCTCTTCATCGTATCTGCATCTAAAGATAGCTTACCCGAATGTCCTCTATAATCTATATCCTACAATAATACAATCGGCATTTGTGAATAAATGTAAGGATCTATGCAAACCATAGAAGGTCCACAAGGTTGAAGTTTGAGTTTTAGGTTTTGTTTTTAACATTTAAGTGGTATCTTGATAGCTTCCATCATACATTGTTCTTTTGCACGTCATGAGCTAGCCTCGGTTGATTTGAGAAGCATGACTCCCATTGCAGTTACCTATCCATGACCTCTTTTTAATTGAAAAAGTTCCCACAGAGTTAGAAGGCTAATTAAGATATGATTGGAATGTTAAGGATATTGGAATTGGGGATGTGGGACAGGCAGCTCATAGAAAAGCTTGGTGAGTCTGTGCTTATTGTGAGGCCTAGCTGAGCCAACTCATGTGACTATCCAAGCCAAGCTTGAGGAATCCATTGAGCCTATACAAGCCACATCATAATTCATATTTCTTAGCCAGGGGTGGGGAGGGGTGGGGATGGGGTCGTGACAGTGACAATATTTGCATGGTCGTGGTGGGGCAGGGGGTGGTCGGTGTTGGTTAAAGTGAATGCAAAAAGATGGAATTCAATTCCTTCCATTAGGTCAAGGAATGATGAATGCATTGATTTGTGGAATTTAAAAGGATTCCATCGCTTTCATTTCGTGAACCAAACACGGGCATGGAATTTGGTCAATGGAATTGGCCATTCCAAATCCTCCAAATTCCTTCCTATTCCATGAACCAAACAGCCCCTTTTCTTTAGTTGTAGACTTGTAGCTAGCATTGTGACAAGGTAGCAATAGAATCCCGGAAAGATTTAGAATGGTGAGGCTAGTAGTTAGTCTACTAGGCCAATGATGCATGCTCATCATTGGTAGCTGTGAGAACTATAGCATGCCCAGATGTAGTTTCCATCCCTTAAATACCATAAACGTTTGTGAATAAATGTAATTTATGCAAACATTTAGAATGTTCATCCGATTGAAGTTTGAGTTTTAGGTTTTCTTTTTGACATTTAAATTGTAGTCTGATAGGTTCTATAAGACGTTGGATGTTTTGGCGAGTCTTGAGCTAATAGTTGTATGATGGCATCACAAACTCGATGAGTGTTATATTGGTAGTGTAAATATACGACACTTTATCATTAAACCTATGATGTAGTTAATTTTGATGTTTTTAGGTTCCATTAAAAGTGCTTTTTTGTTTTCATAAAACTGAAGCATATAAATAGTACATCATCAAGCTTATAGGGGAAAAGACCCACATAAAATGCAGGTTCTTGCTTATTATAGGGGCAAAGGGTGAAATGTATATGAATGAGAGTATTGAAGATAGAAATGAAATTCTGAACCCTTTGAGCTTTTGAACCAAATCAGCCCTTATGGTCTTGGAAACAAGCTAAAAGCCTTATCTGAAAATGACCAAAGCATCATGAAATGAAAAATATAAGATGATGACAGAGTACTTGCACTTGCACCACACAAAGAAGCTCCAGCATCTAATGTTTTCTTGAAAAGCAAGGGAGGGCGGCCAACGAAGTGTTTAATGGGTCTTTTGGTTAAATGACCTTCTAACCAAGAAGAATCTCTCTTGCGTACAGTTAGAACTTAGAAGGAGAGCATTTAGAAACGAGTTAGAAGGAGAGCATTTAGAAAACATTTGCCAAGAGTCATATGGCTAAATAACCTAGGTCATTTGCTTATCCAATAGCAGTCCCATGAAAGCAGTGTAGATTACAAATGTGTGGCTATATATATGCACTAGTTGTAGACCAGCGCAATGCAATGCGGCGGGAGTGATTTTGAAGCTCCAGTGGTTTTGTTAGAGAAGGTTTTAGAACATTACAATTATACAATTTGAGCTTAGCCTTTACAACTTAATACATTTTAAATATATATATATATATATATAGAAAGAGTTATGGTTCCAATTACTACTCAGAGACCAAAAGTTGTATTACAGTTCAAATCCAATAAGATGATGCCATTCCAATGAAGAAGTTATATACATATTTCAAGAGGTAAACCACAAATAATAAAGTCTGGAATCTTAGGGAGGGGGAGAAGACCGAGAGTTGAAACAAATGATGAGGTGAAGTGTGATTTGAATTTGTTTGGCATTGATTACTTGGATATTGTGTTTAAAACTTTTGGCTATGCGTTTTATATATATATATATATATACACTAGCAGTGTGCCCGTGCAATGCACCGGGAGAGCAAAATGTGAAATTATATTGTAAACTGAAAATGAAAATCCCTTCGACTTGTAGCTCTATTGCACAAATACACAGCAGGTTCGAATCGTGCAAAATCAAGTTTTGAACCCTCCGCTAGCCTTGGCTGCTGAGTCAGCTATAAAATGTCTCCACATATGTGGGTTCCCGTAGAGGTCGTTCGGAATTGTGTGTAATCGACCTTTTGCCCAAAAATAAAAAATGAGAAATTAATACAAGTCATCATAAAAGAATTAGTTATAAAGTAAATGTATATTTATTGAACATTAGTAGCAATAAATGCCTATTATAATATATAAGCACATTATCATGTTCATTTCTTGTCATGTTCATTCAATAAGGTAAAGTGACCCAATAAGCACTTATCGGGTAACACTCTTGTTCCTTGTCATAGTTCAGATGAAGAGGATTCGAGTGATGATGAGAATCCAACTGAAACATTATCGAATGTTGTTGTGCCTGCAAAACAACCAAACCACAAGAACAAGCAGAAGTAGAAAAGAATTATATAATATAGTTACTATTATTAATTAATGCATTAAGTAATACCAGGATACATAGTTTGAATAAAAAGATAACCAATTGCAACAGGAACTCCAAAACAATAGATGGACAGAAACAATCCAATAAGCACACTTCATAACTGAATTGTAACTAAGAAAACAGAGATAAGGAATCAAAACAGCAACCGATGAGATAGCTACCATCTGCTCCCAGCCTTATCCCACCAATTCTGAGATGAAAAAAATAAAATTCACCTTATATCTCCAAGGTATCTAGATACCAAATCAGTCCCAATCAAAATCCAAAAAACAAAAACACATCAAAATAGATAGAAAACATACAAAGATCATATATAATGAAGGTTAATGGTATAAAATACAACCTTTCTTGGATCGATTTTCGTTTCTCGAATAAAATCAAATCATCTACCTGAAAACCAAAGAATTCATGTTAACCACATGAAAAGTAGGGAGTTAAAGGCATGCATCAATTGTAAATGGTGATTTTGCTTTTGCCAGGTAAAAGGTAGTTCATCATTCAATAATATGAAAGGTGGTTTTGCTTTTCCATTTTCTATTTTCTTAGCTTAGAGCTTGCTTTTTTTTGCAATCCAGATTGCAATTGATCTTACCTTAGCAATAATTTGTCAAACATGATTAGCAATTAACCTGTTTCTTGCCATGTTGTATACCTGTTTCTTTTTCTTTTTTTCTTTCTCCAACTTCGTCTAAGCTTAATTGTTAGACCAAAAATTAACCTCAATAATATTTGTTCAAAATTAAATCTAACAAAACCAAGCTCTCCCTGTCTATTATCCAACAATCTGCCCAAAAAAATGTATGTTCAAGGTTTTGTTGGGGGATTCTTCAACGAAAGACAAAAAAGTGGGGTTTTAGAAGAGGATAATATGGGTGATCATAACAGAAGCAATGCATTCCTAATTATCAATAAATGACAATATTAGAATACAAGGGTTCCCCTTACCCAATTGCGTTACTTTAAATTTACGGGAAGAAATCAGTTTTGATCAACAAAACTTTACCCTACAAGCATTAAGCACATCCTCCAAGAATCATTATACAAATGCACAATCAAAATAGTGATTCATATTTCAGCAAATAACTAATTTCAAAGGAGTTGCAGACTTAGGAATTGCATTAACAAATATGTTTTGACCAAATTGAATGGTTCTTCAACAACAAGCACGTCCACAGCTTAATAAAATGATTTAAGCTTTCATATTCCAAAATCAGAGACGCATCACATCCAAGAAACTAAAAGTAACTCAATACTGGAGTCTGGAAACATTTAGACCTAATGTATCGATTTGGGGCATCAAATATTGAGATTAGAAAACCTTAAAGATATCAAGAAGGAAGTACCTGTTATTGGCTTCCTCGATAATACAAAGTGTAAACCCTCAATTTGAAATGCTACGCGAACAAAACCGGACACGACATGGAGAAGTGAATTTTCTCTGAACCCATACTCTTGATTTATACGCAACTTGGCGTACAAGAAGAAGATGAAGTACCGAAGGTATGGCAGTTGAAGTACGGTTGTACCGTGGGGGAAGAAAACAGTGTCTTTGGCGTGTGAAAGCTTCCCAAACCATGCGTGAAATGTGAATGGCTTGTGGTATGGCTGGACTGAGAAGAGAAGGTAAGGTAAGGTAAGTGAGTGAACTGTTCTCTTTGGTATGGGTTTAAAGACCCTAGCTTAAAAGAGTTGTACATTAAGCTTTTCAAGTTGTCTTTAAGAGTTTTTTGAATTTGATGCTTTAAAGTGTGGTACATTGTGCTTTAAAATTTGTCTTTAAGACATTTGATGTAAATGCTTATATATGTAGTATAGATATATAAAACCCATCTTAGACGCTAATGCCCATCTACAAGTAGTAATTAGTTTATGAGCGTAGCTAAGAGTCTTTACCATCACTTAACGGGTAATACTCTTGATCCTTGTCTTACCTCTTACCATGTAAGATTAGATTTTGGATTTGACATTGAAAACGTTTACCTGGATAAACGTTTTGTAGACGACCCCCAGGTCAGCTATCTTCTTAATATCCAAAACAAGAATATAAATTAATTTAGAAATATAGTAAAAAAACTAAAAATTGTCTTTAACATGGATAAATTCCTTTAAAAATTACAAACTTGATTCCAAAGAATTAACTAATTCAAAGTTTAATTTTGCCATTAGTGTTGCTCTTATCCACAAGAAATCACAGCATCTAAACTGGTCATTACCAATAGCAAACGTAACACTCCAATCATACACAATCCACCAAATGGGGAACCAAGCAAAAGGTTTTTTTGATGAAATCTATGAAGGTAAACCACGTCTAAATACAAACAAGAGCAAGTGTAGAGATCGATCCATAAGCTGTAGAACGATGATCAAAGAAAGTTAGCTTCAAAACTATATATATCAACGGAATCCCTTTTCTGTAGCATTCATAAGATCAAAAACCCAATAAGCCATAGCCTTTTCCAAACATTAGCAAGATAAGTGAACTGAGATTTGGACCAGTGATCACTTTTAATCTGACACCCACACCACCCTATGAATCGTGCTTGATCCGGTACATCTCATCTCCATGCTAATGTGCATTTAAAAGTGGAAATCTCTTCTTACCCTTCTCACCATAAATCTCATTTTCCGATCAAAATACAACTTAATTATCATCAAATAATACTAGTGGATTTTTACTATTCTGTTATATTAAAAACATTTTGATGACTACAAACTATTAGTAGGGATCAAAAACATACTATATGTTTATTTCTGTAAAGATCAATTTTTATTCTATACGTTTATTGATTCTATACATAATGGAATGCTGAAACCTTAAAATCTATACCAAATGTCAAGTTTGTAATTTACGACAAGTCATTCAATAAACACATAGATAAATTTACGGTTGAAAGGTAAAAATGCCGGTTTTAAGGTATATATGATACATGAATGATTTAAATTTAAAGGTTATGTCGGCACAAATAAGAAATACTTCAACAGAAGTAGAATTGAAAATATATGTTCCTAAAAAAGTTATATATCATAGATAAACATTAGGGTAAACTTCACTTTTGGTCCCTGTGTTTTGCAAAAAATAACGAAAATCGTCCCTACAGTTCATTTATTCCAAATTTGCTATGCGTTTTTGCCCGGATTTGGTCCCTCTCACTAACGGAGGTTAACCCCCATCCAATAAATGAAGGGTAAATCCGTCTTTTTACATATTTCTTTACTTTAACATTATTTTTCTCTTTTTAATTTTGTCTTATATGAATTTATTTATTATATACACATATAATATATATACATATATACACACTTACACCCTCATCTATCCCTCTCTCTCTCTCCTACTTCTTCTTCCCCACAACTATAACCTGCAAAAAAAACACACACACACACACACACAATATATATATATATATATATAAACACAGAACACACACACACACACATATATATATATATATATACTAGTAGTGTACCCGCGCAATGCGGCGGGAGCCGTAAATGTAAACGATTTTGAAGTTTTGGTGGTTTTGTTAGAGAAGAGACTTTTACGATGATAAGATTTACACGTAGGGATCGTATGCTAAATTCTTACCCGTGTTATTTACTATACTGGATGAACTTGGCAAGTGTTGTGAATCTTACCCAGTAAATCTTAAAATCCAGTATATCCCAAGCCAAAGAGAGCTAAACCAAAACATTACAAATTTTGTATATAACCCACAAGCACAAGATTACAAAATTACAAGACATAATGTATATAACTACTTACAAGGTACTGAGACACCAAAAAACCATGGCTCATAGGTAAGAAATCGATTAAACAGCACAAATCTCATAAAATAGATGGATAAACCCAATGGCTTTACATATATAAAAAGAAGTTAGTTGTTGTACATTACCATTTATTCCCAAGTAGTTATTTATTTAAACTGGTTGATATTAGAGTAAGTGGCTATGATATGATCCACTCAATTTAACAAATAAAAGAGTAAAACTTGACAATAATGCATCATAACAACCACACGGTGTGTTTCTTTATACAAATAGATAGACATACCATCTAGGTCCTAGGACAAACGAAGCTAACTACAATTAATTGAATAGATAACCTATGAGAGCAGACTCGTGAGTTCCTCTATGCAATCGTTTTCCTTCTTGTTGCTGCATATCTGGTTTGTTTTTCAAAAAAAGGTTAGATTGAGTACAAAGACCTTGTTCTCCATCGCTTGCAAAGGAGGGTTGCTCTATTTTGCCATTCTTGCATAAAAAATTAAAAATAGGGTACCATCGTAAGTAAAGCTAAACGGACAACAATCCTTATCTAGTTTGTGGATGTGGCTAACTCCCCATGAAGTCATTAGAGCAAACTGTCATCAGTCAGCATATCATTTGGCTTCTAACTGCTGCTTACCGGTTACCAGAAGGTTTAGGGAATAAAAGGATGCACATTTGTCAAGTTTCTAAGCACTCGAGATTTAGCCATCAGAAAAGAAAAAAGGTAACGATATATTACTCTTATGATATTTAAAAGTATATTTTTAAAAGATTACAACCTAGATAGATCATACCTCATTCAAGAATAGAGATAGAGACAGAGTGTCAAAGAATCTAGGCCCATGAAGAACTGAGTAGAGATAGAGAAATCATAGTTTGAGCTATTCTTTTTAATTTTGGTTAATGGCCCTGTGCAAATTCAAATCATTCATTTTAAGGGATCCACAAATCGGTGTACGAAAGAGGGTAAGAGCGTATTTTCTGGATCATCTAGTAAAAGGAGTTTTCCATGATTATTTAGATATTTGAGTCCTATCGGCAAATCAAACTCAACTAACAAGGGAATTGAAAAAATCAAAAGAAAGACAAGGTAGGTACATAAATGTCAGAATTCAGTTGCAACAGAAAGGATTCTACAACCTTAGTAATAAAGCATAAAGAGAAACAGTTGCGTAGATTACAACATTGAAACATTACACATGATATGCCTGCTTCATGATCAGAAACTGGAACACCAACAATGTTTCAGCTTACGAGATCTAAAACTTATCAAGTTACGATTAAAGTTGGGATTGCAATCGGCCGATGTAACTCACCAGGATGCTGAATTAAAGCTTGAACACCTCTGTTCTTATCAAACATGGCAATCTTCAAGACGCGACCAAAGGCAGAAAACACCTAATACAAAACCCATAAAATAGAAATTAAAAATGATACACGCTGTTAAATATGAGACAGAAAAAACATATGGTGACTGCCACATAAATATACCATGTGTTAGGCGTTTAGAAGCAAGTAGAAAATTACTCGCAGACTCAAATTCTTTCCATCTAATCCCACTCTGAAATGCAATGGGGACAAATGAATCGCTAATGCAATGGCTTATACTTGTCTAACCAAAGCAAACATTAGCTGCAAATCAGTGAAGAGACTTAACCAAATCAGTT